>JABUIW010000172.1:1567188-1611800 GCA_013363375.1 Menidia beryllina | reverse complement strand
TATATATATATATATATACATATATACACACATATACATATATGTATGTGTATATATAAACATGGCTGACAGCTGCGTTTGTTTCCACTCAACAGAAACTGTAGATATCTGGATGTAAGGGACGTTTTATCTGCTGGGCGTCATCAGGGTGTGTGTCTGAGTACAGCCAGTGTTTTCAGCACGCTTAAGCAATCATGACCTGGCATAAGGGCCATGTACAAAATCAATTATTCATTTGGAAGGTGGGGGAGAGGCAGCCCATCTGCTGAGGGGAGAAGTCCTGACTGATTTATTGACCTGTAGGACGTTCTGCTGCCTCATAATGATCCAACTATATATTGCTCTGCAGCTCAGATCAGTCGATGAGCACAAAGCCACAGTTTTTATATTTTAGTAGCAAGTGACGACTTTTTGGTAACAAACTTTTTTTTTCATTCTAATTTGTTCGACCTGTTTTAGAGGGAAACCAGAAGCATGGTAATAAAACTTGGTTGATACTCCCTTAAAGAATGTTTTTTTTCCTAATAGGAAGCTGTGGATAAAAACACTTTACTAAGAGGGTTGTTTGTTGCAGATACCTTGAAACCACCGCAGTGTTAGAATTAACTCACATAGGACAATAACGATCAACATTAATGAGACACTAATGTTGAAACTTGTTTGGTTTGTAAACGCTCAGATGTCCGTTGTAGAATCTTAACTGGTTCTGGAGCCATACTGCTCCCTAAAGGTAGAGACCGACATCACACTGTTCAGCAGAATTAGACCTATTATAGCGAGCTCCTGTTTAATGAAATTTAAAGCAAAACCCTTTTACAACCAGTTGATACCTAAATGAAGTGCATCAGACTCATAATGCCACCCACACAGGGAATAAGCACAGAAGAATTTGGTTTTGGGAGGAGTGAAAACTTACACAACTTTGTTCAAACAAATGGGATCATAACTGGAACTCTGCTGCTCCCTAGTGGTGAGAAGGTAAAAATACAGTAGGACTAAACAGCTGGTTCAAACCTCTATTTATCAAGAGATGCTGCACACTTTATTTATCTTTATTGTAGTTCACCTATAGTTTTGTGTCCTTTAGAGGAAGAGTGTGTTGTGAAACTTTCATCGGACCCCCAGCTGAAGCCAACAGGAATGATTCATCAGGCACTTGGCACTGTCAGCTACCAGCTGGGGAGGGGGGGGGGCTTTTGTTGGGGTTTGCAGGCTCTCTCTTTGTATGGGTGGGTTCTCCAGCTTCCGTCCACACTCCAAAAACCTGTGCGTTAACTTTACTGGAGACCAGTCACATGCGTGGTTGTCTGTGTGGCAGCGAGGGACTAGCATCATCATCATCAGCGTCAGCTGGGAGAAGTCCCCCCCCATCCCCCCCACCACGGAATAAGCAGGTATAGAAATGGTTGATCACTTCATTTCAACATCAAAAAAATTAACAAGAAATAAGTTCTCCTACTGCAGCAAAGCTTTACTGACTCAGATCAGAGAATCCAGGAAAAACGCTGATAGAAAATTGCATGTGTGACATGAGTCTGCGGTTTATCCAGTTAATCAGTAACACAGCCACCGCTGGATTAGAAAACAGCATCTGTAGCATCTATGATGACAGAATAATCTTCAGAAAAATAAAATATATATCTGATTCTACCTCTTACATAATAACCTATGAGCTACAACACTTTTGGACAACATGGAAGGTTGGAACATTGAGTGGTAGCATAAATACTGGTCACTGCTACAGTAAATAAAACGGCCTCTTAAGTCATGATACTATTACAAGGCTAGGCAAACAGAACTTGACTCAATGCCCAACTTTAAGATTACAATAGTTAAAAAATGGGCATCAATGTATTATACTTAATCAAATGCAAAGTGTTGCTTCAGGCCTCACTTTGTTCAGGTATAAAAAGCTGATTTTAAGATATTTCACAGGTTATCCTCCCCTGAACCATTTCAGACAGTGTGAGCTCAACACAAGCAGCCCTAAAAGTGACACATATCTGCACTGTGGCATTTCCAGCATTCTTAGATGAGAGATATTGAATACATTCAATTCTATAAGGCATGCAGGTAGCTACAACGTGTTCTGAGTGAAGTAAAACTGCCGTCTGAAAGAAAGAAGCTGATCGGCTTTCATAATTGGCATCCACACACCTGGTACAGAGGCTAAATGAGACATATGAAAACACAGCATGGGACACTTCAACTAAAATGTTAAACCTTAAAATAGAGTATTACCAAAGAGGGTCCACTGGTGAGCAGTTCCCTGTAACGCTGCTACCAAACGGAGTGAATTCAACAGCTTCTACAATGGGAATCTTAAACAATGATCAACAAACGGTGAGAATGAAATCATAAAAACACATCTCTAAAACCAAAATGTTTTAGAAATGTGAGCCTAGTACTGCAAAGAGCATCCAGTGAAGGTTTCATAGCAGGTGGCTGCAACAAGCTACTTTCACAGTGACTAGTTCAAAAAAAAAGAGAGAAAAAAAGCTGCTGTAAGGAATCCATTCGTTTCATCCTGTTTACAGTAAGACCCGTCATCACAGAGTCTCCTTCCAGTGTTTCAGCTGCTCTACACGTGAGACGCTCAGAGATCCAGTGGTGAAAACAGTACCGTGCACAGACAGAGGTACGGAACCCATCCAGCCTCCTGCCGTCCAGAAGTCAGAGAATGTTACTTTTTGTTGAGAGTCCCCGATGACTGAGTCACTTCTGCTGGAGGTGCTGCTGCTCGATGGAGGCAGGCGTGTTTGGATGAGTCGGAGGGTGCCAGGTGGTGGGGGAAAAACAGGAAATGTACACACTTAACTGTTAACGATGGAGATGTTTCAAGGTTTTAAAAAAATATCTGTGGTGTGCAGCAGCTGGTCTGTTTATCAGTGTGTGTGCAAAGAGAACAAAGTGGAGCCGGGGAGCTGCCTTGTCCTTCCCTCAGAGCTGCGGTCAGAAAGGGGAGCGCTGTTCATCAAAGCTCAGTGGTCAGCAGACCTCTGGGGGTGGCTCCGTCCTCCGAGGCTGGCGGCTGACCCACAGTGCTGCGGCACACACGAGACGAGAGCATCAGCACAATTCTAATCACATACTAAGGTCTTAGCTAAAAAATAACATTAATGAATGCCTTATTCTGCCATCTCTGGAGTGTCTGACAGCAGCGGGGCCAGACACAGGACACAATCTCCTCTTTAAAACGGACGGTGGCTTTAAGCTGCCGGAGCCGTACCTGGTGGGGATGGCGCTACGTGTGTGAGCGAGGAGGGCAGGGGTTGAGGCGAGAGCTGCCCCCCCTTCAGCCGGAACAGCGGGGCTGACCTTAGAGGGGGGCTCTACGTCCAGCAGGCCGTTGGTAAACAAGCCGGGAGGCTGCATGAGAAGAGGAGGAGGAGGAAGGTCAAAGGTCAGCTTCTTCAGAGCCACCACGGCTAGCAGAAACAGAAACGTTCCACTGAACGTGCACAGCTTCCTGTAAACTCAACAGAAACCAGAAGGCCGTAAGCGGCCGTCCACAGAGCAGACAGAGCTGGACTCACGGCGGTGGAGGGGATGATCCAGCGCGGGGTGATGAGTGGCTTGTGGTGCTGCACCAGAGGAACCTGGAAAACAAGGCTCGTTTTGTTTAGACGCTCGGCTTTGTTGGAGGATGTGAACATGATAACACCGGGGCAAACATCAGTCTGCTATGAGGGTCGTTGCTAGGAATGCTGCGTTCTTTAGAAGAGATCTTGTGAAGAGATCGCCCTTGCAAAGTAATACGGGGGCCTACTGTCAGAGATCTGCTCTGAGGGAAGCCCACCATAACCAGACCCTCTGCAGGTGCCAACTGCTGCTTGCTAAGCGCAATAAAAACATTTAGTTATGTCATCCGTTCGTTTGGGGGGTGTGAGGGGTCTAAATGTAGTCTAAGAAAAGCAGCAGACCTGATTCCTATCACATTTACAGCAGCTTCCCAGGATGCATATCATCACACAACTGAAACTGATTAGGAACGCATCCTTTTTTTCTTTTTTTTTTAAGTGATGGAAGTTACATCTCTACTGAGAAACACGCTGGATTTTGAATGCAACACTGCTGAGCTACAACAACATCTTATAGAGTAATGCCCAGCTTGGGCCTGTTGAACCCACAGCTCCGCTTACTCAGGAGGTTTTTCACAGCAAATAAAGCCGCTTTATGACAGATGAATGAAGAAACTCCTGCAGTGCACGGTGTGCTGACGCTTACCAGAGGAGTGGGATCAGTGAAATCAATCAGGTTGTCAGTCAGCGGGCCGGTGCTTTGTAGGTCAAACTCCTCCGCTTTAACCTGCAGCATCAACACAGGAAACATCCCAACTACTGAGGAAGAGCACTACGTTTGCATATACACGTCATGATCTAAAAGCAACGTTCTTAAACATTTAGGATGGATAAATGCATAATGATGACAAATAGTCCACTCAGAAAGTAATGTGGATCACTGTTCTCACACAGTGGTTCTCTGAAGCGGCAGTGAATCAAAGGACATAGGTTTAGAATGGCCTGATGAATGATGGACACAACATTATCTCTACGTTCCCTACAATAGACAGTGGACATGTTTATTAGCTCAGTCGCTGCCGACCACTGAGCAGCAGTAAATCTTTTTACCTTGGGTGCCAAGTCTTCGCTGGCAGCAGGAATCTTGGGAGCAGATGGGAATAAATCCTCAGCTAACCTCTCAGCACTGAACAATGGACAGAGAGCAGAAATGAAGGTGTTTACAGGTTGTAGCACACTAGTAATGTTATTGTAGGCCTCATGCAAGTTCCTCATTCTGGAACAAAGACATATTGGAGGGAAAACCAGCACGTGGCATGGTGGTTTTTCTCTCCAATTTTCTGTGAAAACAGCACATCCTAAATTCTCAACCCTGAGTGGAGAGTGGGAGCATTTCCTGCATCAATGAGCTCAGAGACATGCAGCATCTGTGAAACGCCTGGTCAAGTATGTATGAGGGTCTGGTTTTAATGGCACTCTCTGCCAGCAGTATCCAGGCAGATATCCAGTCATGTGACTCAAAAGCAGACACACACACACACAGACACACACGCACACAGACAGCTGCAGTACTCAAAGACACCAACAGATGTCAGCAGAGACAACTATTGCTCCCGATGCCTGAAATCTGTACATTTCCTTTCCCATCACCTCAGTGTGATGCAGCACCTCACAGACTGTGTAGAAAAGTGCACAATCACCTGTGAAATTTGACACCACTGGAAAAAAAAAACTGTTAAACCATCTGTTAACATCATATAATAACTTTAATCTTGGGATCTTGACGAAGGCAGAAATACATCAGATTTTTTTTCCCTTAATAATTATGAGTAAATTTGAACAATGCCGAGTATTATAAATTAAATGTTGGATTTTTCTTAATAATTTGAGATTGACCCATTTCAAATAAAGGAGGAAACAATCTGACATTCGTGTGTCCTGTCTGCTCTGCCCCTTTGTCTCTCACATTTACTGTGCATCAAGTACAAAGAGACAAATCAAAAAGCATAAATCTTTTAGAAAAGGTAGAGTGTAAATCAGTGAAAAACATTTGGAGTCGACCCACTGACCTGGTGGCTGCAGATGAGACCAGAGAGGCAGGTTTGACCAGCTCCAAGTCCGAGATGTCAGGACGGGCGCCAACAGAGAGGGACGAGTTACTGCCCATTCGGCCGGAGCGCCCCTTCAACCTGACACACAGAAAACACACGCCGTTGTGTTTTCATACTGCATGAACCAGCAGGAAATATTCAATCCGTTTTAAGGCCTCAGCATAGGACTACACTGATCCTGCTGCACAATCTAATATGTACTGTACCATCCAGCTTCAATCTATACCACAGTCCAGTAAAAAAATAAAAGCCACTTTTATCCCGGTTTTATTAGCACTCTTACATTTTCAGACAGAAGTGATTAAGTAAATCCTGCTGCGTTTTCAAATAATATACTGCAGTCATAAAAATGGGGATGAAAAAAAAAATGAAGGCAGAGTCCCTTAAACAAAACCCCATGTCTTCAGACTCATTCAGGTTCCAACAGAAACAGATCATAGTTTGTCCTCACGTTTTCCTCCCAAAGAGAAAAGTGAGGGATGTAATAATGTGAGCTAAGCAAAGAGTCATGAATATTCAAAATGTTAATAGGCTACAGGTAATGTTGTGAATGTCATTAAACAAAACAATGAATGACTCAGCATGACGGGGGGGGGGGGGGGGGGAGTGGGGCTAGTTTCAATTCCAAAATAAAACTCTAGATCTTAGTCCCAGCATGTGTCTTAACATTATTATGTTAGAGATAATGTTAATGTCTTCCATCAGCTGCCCCTGTTGTGTTCTCACCTGGCAGAAGCCTCCTGCAAGTTACAGTTCTTATCTCCGATTAATACCACGTGTTCTTCGAAAGGCCCCTTCAAAAACAAAAACAAAGGCAAGATTATTAGCAGTACTATTTGAGGTGAGGCTTTTACTGACATCTTTCCAATGTTCTGCTGGACAGCAGAGGGACAGGTCCAAAGATTTAAAACATGCTTTTTTTTCCTGCAAACAAAAGTCATACTTTTTTGTGTCACGTTATCCTTTCATTCATGAGGAAGAAATACAGTCTTCAGTTATATCACATAGAAAATAATAGTGATCAAGCAATGACTGCAAAAGTGTAAAGAATTAAACTGAGCTGGGATAAATAAACATGTAACCAACACTAAGTGTGTTGTCCCTTTTTCTTTCTTTGCCACCCCCTTCGGCTGAATCTAACCTGCACTTTAACAGCAGCCTCAGCTTGAGCTTTCAGGATGTTGCTCTTCAGATCCTCGGGGGTGCGCAGTGGAGTGACCACCGGACTGCTGCCTGTACTGCTCAGGTCACATTTCTCTGTGATTTTCACCACATCGTCCTGTTGGAGAGGGGTCAAATATCAGGTGGGGCGCACAACCGAAGGGTTAGTAAGCGTTACGGAAAAAAAATGGATGCACACCTGATTGTTCAGGACCATATTAATGTTGATGTTATTTTTAGGAGCAGGAAGGACCGGACTACCCTCCAACTCCAGCTGCTTCAGGCGAGCTGCTGCTTCTGCACAGATCAAAACAACTGTTTAAAACAGGACTGTGAAAAGCTAATTCTTACGGGGGCATGCCGACTGCAATCTGCCATCAGGTGTTATCATCCATCATTATAGCAGATATTTCTGCAAGGTTTAGCCTCAATTGTAATGGCACATGAGTAAGAATGAACCTGGGAGCCTGACAGTGCCAGGGTCCAGTTAGCTTTACTTTTAAACATGTAAAAAGGCTTCAGTTTAAAATATTCTGATTTTCTTACCGGACGATGTTGAAGATGTGGTTGTTCTAGCAGCCTCACCTGTGAGACTGGGTGGAATATCTGTGGTAACACTGGCTGTGGGACAGGCACTGGAGGATCCAGTCTCCTTTGTACTCGACACTGGGGGAGCAACAGGAGCTCTGAGGACATCATCAATGCATATCTCCATCAGATCAGCAACCACAGGCAAGCTGTAGGAACAAAAGACAAAAAAAAAAAAAAAAAAAAAAAAAAAAACAAAAAAAAAAATTAGCATGGATCAACATGGAGTTAATTAAAAGCAGCAACAGTATTCGAACAACCAAAATACAATTAACCTAGAAAGTATTTGGTATTACACAGCTTACCTTTGTCTTCCATAAGATATGAATGGATGGAAATGATGGTAAAACCAGCCCATTTAGCAGAAGACATTTGAGAACACCAATACTCCAAAAAAAGAAATTAGAATCATACCAATAAAAACAGACAAATGCATTTAAATCAAATCTCTTTAAAGGGCAACAACGCCACATAGAGGCATTTGAAAGTAAGTTATAATTTTTGTGGAAAGTAATTCTAGGAACAAAATCCTGGAATTAGAGGGGCCTGAAGCAAACTTTTGATATAAATCATTTTGTTAGAAGCTCTCCCAGCAGTCTGGAAATGACCTCATATTTCTATAGCCTGAAGATACAACAGTACTCAGGATGTCTGCTGAATATTACTATTTTATGCCTGAGGAGAACAGGAATTAAAGATCAACAAACAATACGATGTGAAGAAAATGACAATGCCTGGTCCAGGGGCTTGCAAACCAAACATGTATAAACACTCCTATTTGAGTGAAATAAGGAAGGATGTATCCAGCCCCTGTGAGGGAAATTAAGCAGGAAGTGGAGAGAAAAGAAAAACAGATACATAAACATACCGTGGACTACTGCTACACAAACAGTCCCCATGCAGGTGGCTGACACTGTCATTATGTTGTACAATGGCTACTGAACACAAAAGGATGACAGTAAATATTACTGTGCACCAAAAGTAGGAGGCCAACATACATAATGTAAATCCTTCACTGAATCAAAGGGATACAAAAGAAAAAGGCACAATAAATATACACCTGTGTCATTCCTCTTTTTATTCTCTAAAATGATTTAAAATCATTTTAAAGGATACACTTCATTTGGTCAGGCATCTAAAATTTCAAACTACTATATGATGTCTAATTACCTTTCAGGTGAAATCAACAGTAATACATTAAAGTAGCTCAAGTGATTTATATTTTATATTGTTCAACAAAATCTTCACTTCTCTCAGGCTCTTTCTTCTCTATACCAGCGCCGCTACAGTAGTGTTGACAAGATAAAAAGAAACTAATGTAACCGCTTGTCATTCAGTGTGGAACATCTTTAAGCATGGTGACAGAAGCTGGGGAGAAGGTAAATTACTGTACCTACAGTGTATTAGACAGGTTTAAAAGTGGAGGCAAGACAAGCTGCCAGCATCAAGAAGAAAATTCACCACGATTAAAAAAGGAAGAAACACAAAATAAAAAAAATCTTTCAAGGATCAACGTAGAAACTGATTTGATTTGGAAGTTTTGGAAAGCACTTTAGGTAGAAGGAATGTTGCTCTGCAAACCTGTGCACAGATGAGAGATATCAGCCCTCTTATCCAACTCCCTTTTAAAACACAGCAGCAGATCAATTAAATGTAGAAACAGAGCAAAATACAAAAGAAATCATGTCATAAAAGACAATATTATAGCTTAATTAATATGACACTAGTGTTTTAAAGATTACAATCAGACAAAGACAAGTTTTCCTCTGAGGGGAAAAAGGAGCAGGAAAAGGGGCTTGCCCAAATCCTCAAGAAACTATGTGACCTTCAGTATTATTCCCTTGAAGAGTGAGAGTAGAACTGAATTCCTAAGCCTCACAACACTGATACCATCTAACATCAGCCAGCCAGCTCGATGTTTGTTTGGGAAAGAAGGTCAAGGAAGTGAAGAGCATGGAAGCAAAGAAAAGAAAGGAGGAAGAATGGGACAGTCACATCAGACTTCTGCTGATGGAACATGGAAAGAGGAAAGGCTTTAGAAGCAGTTCTGGAAAAAGACAATACGAGGTGGTAAAAAAAAAAAAAAAAAGAAGTCCATCTGTTGTTGGTTTGATGAAATAGAACTCTGAGCTGAAAGCTTTATCCAGTAAGTCACGACATGTTAGTTCTTCCATGCTGTACGGGCTCAGCCACAAGTGCAAGAAACTTGTCAAAGACAAGTCCCCTCGATGCCGACACACTCCCGTTTCAAACTCTTATCAGTACAGACGGTGACTGCGCCGTCAACTGGTTGGATGTGTCCAACTCCTGCAGACAGCTGTGATGCAATGGACGCGGGGTGGATGGAGGGGGAGGGAGACCTGAGGAGAACAGGGTGGATGCAATGGTGAAGGACAAGGAGGAGGGACAAACAGCAGGTGGAAGCATAAAGGGGGGGGGGGAGTGAGTGGGGAGGCAAATTAAAAGCAGCACTGGTAGGGTGGTTGGAAAAAGAAAAAGGGAAATAAAAACAGAAGGGGATCAGTTTAACATAAAATACAGGGAGGGAAGAAGTGAACAGGAGGCTGCAGACAAAAATCTAGGAAGCAGGAAGTAAATGCAAGTGACTAAGAATACTATGACCCGCCATGGGGAACAAAGTTTCAGACTTCTGCGTCTGTGGTTAACGGATCCCTTTATTTGACCCCTACTGAACCCTCACAAAATGAGTTGTAGTGGATATAAAACAAAAAGAATAAAGCACCAGGCCATCAGTGTGGGCGCCCAGTTTCTGGTTGATGTGTGAACCAGTGTGTGTTTCCTTGCATGTTGTCACCGGGACACTTGAGTTAAGTGGAGTAGGCTGGATGTGTCTGAGTGCCTGGGACCTGACCTTCCTCTTCTATGGCTTATGCCAAGCCCTGTTTACAGTGCCTATAAGTTCAGCACTTTAGGCAAAAGGCTTTTATTCACGACAGAATTAGAACTTAGGTGGGAACACAGGTCTCAGTTCCCGCCTACCAGTTCACAACTAAATGAACGGCTGATTAACTGTTACTTTTCATGTTCCTGTGCTTCTCACTGTCAGCTGGGGTTAATTCTGATCTAAAACTCAGATTCTAAAGGCACTGATGTGAAACGTATCCACTAGCTTCTGATAATGTATCTGTGAGGTATCTTACAGGGATGAACAAGGGTCAGAGAGAAGGCAGCAGATAGAGGCTAAGCGCTAAATGATAGCGATAACAGGCAGACAGAGCTTTAAAGCTGATTGGTGCATAGACAGGACAAAAACTACAGACGGCCTTTATGCAGAACATGACACTTATGTGACCATTTACAATATTGGTTTGACCCATCTACATTATTAAATGATACTTGTGTAATTTGTAGCCGTTAAAATTAGATTACCTTGAGAAATGTTTGATGCCACTTAAAAATTGCAAAAAGACAAAAAAACCTTCCAATTGAATTAAACTTGACTAATACTACATTGTCAACATTTAAGTGTCATATTACAGATTTAAATAACTGCAAAAGCTCTTTTCTGTTGCTCATATTCTCAAGACACAAGCTGATGCCTGCATTTTGCATGCACATTCATTAAATTATATTCAAAAGCAAAACCAGTAGACAAGAGGAAAAAAGGACAAGTATTAGTTCTCTAATAAAGTCACTTTGAAAGCATCCTCCTCACCTTCCCCAGATCGATTTTGAACAATTGCTATTTATTCAGATTTCTGAGGAGAAAAATATCTCCAAGACTGTCATCCATTTCTTCTAAAAGACGCTATAACTCAGAGAAATGAAGAACTGGAGTTCATCAATGCTCATTCTTTCTCATCTCTGAGACGGGTGAGCTTATGACTCCCTTTATTTCTTGAAAAAAGTTGTTGGTTAGACTTTAAAAGTAGTCTAGGAACTGTTCTATGTGGGAGTTGTTATTCCTTGATTATTTAATATGTAAAGTAGTATTTCACAACTGCCTGACAGCAGCAGGAAGATGGAGGACTTTAAAAAAAATAATTGCTAAATCTTCCTACGGATAAAAAAGAAGAAAACAATAAATTGTGCTGGAAAAACATAAATATTGAGTTTACAAATTTCGGATAGAAGAATGGATGGAACATGGACCTTCATGAAGTCAGATTGAAGAATCTTCTTTGCCAACAGGCTGGCATCATTAGTATGTTGAAAATTTGCTTAAAGGAAAGCATTTCCTTTCGTTTTCATCATAGAAAGTATTTTCCTTTTATCATACATTGAATGTAGAAGCTTAAAGGGGGAGCGGTGAACAGGATGCACTGCAGGATATTAGATTAATGGACCAAGCACCAAAGTCCTGAACAGAATAGTTTCAAAGCTGAGAAACGCATCACCGACTCATGCCACCAAATCAAGATCCCCACACAGCATCTCATCTCAAGGCATCGCTAACGGTATAAATTAG
Source organism: Menidia beryllina (assembly GCA_013363375.1). NCBI lineage: Eukaryota > Metazoa > Chordata > Actinopteri > Atheriniformes > Atherinopsidae > Menidia > Menidia beryllina. Next base: position 1,599,990 of record JABUIW010000172.1, on the reverse strand, counting down.
GTTGGCATTTCATGCTGATCAAAGGTGGACTAAAAGTGCATCACACTGTCTGCCCACTGAAAGCAAATCTTTTCCCAAAGCCAGATCATGACACCCGCCACTGCACAGCGACTGATTGGTTAAAGCCAAGGCCGTTTTGGTGTTTGTTGTACCTACCCAGCCTGCCTCCAGACAAGAGCAGTTTATCCTCAGTACATAACACTGGAACAAACAGGGGAAGGTCATGTTTACAACAATCAGAAACATGCCTGTGCATAACTGACTGTCATAGAGTGCACACACTTTAAGATGACGCATCATAAAAATACAGGATCGTGAAAATGACCCACCTCAGAAAATAGATATTTGTAAACATTATAGAAGGCAACTCAGAAGGAATGAACCGAGTGCATTTGGACAGTAAAGAAAACGTATGGATAAACAGCAATATTAAGAGGCCCTGGGCACAAAGTACGTTTTCACATGATCTACTTAATAAAAAGACTCATCCTATCTTTGAATGGCCAACTGCATGTCTGACTTTTTTTTTTTTGCCAGCTGCCCGTCTTTGTTTCAATTTGGCCCTTGGGTGAGTACTTTGTTGCTATATTTTACATGGGTGAAAACAACTATGATCCCAGGTCAACCTGTAAATCAGGCCTCAGATATATGATAAAGTTACAGATGGAAAAATGCAGGTGTGGACGATCTTCTTGCTTCTGACCTCTCGTCTTTCATCCTTTTCCTGATCACAACAAGACTGGGTCAGTAGATAAGCCATTCTTGGCAACTCACATGGCATTAGACCATGAAAACACACCGGACTATCCACATTATTTTAGCACCAAGCAGGAATCATTTGTCCTAAACTAGTTTGGTTTTCCTCATTCTCAGACGGCACCGAGCAGCGTTGAGCCACCACCTGATGTTACTGAATCCTGTTGTATTCACGTATGGTCAAACTATAAAAAGGAGTAAAGACCTCATTTTATTGGGGTACCAACCTTCTTTTTTCTCCTCCAGGACTTCTGGGTAGCGCCTCAATTTCCACTGGTCCAAAGGCAGAAGCTGCTACTGGGCTGACCACAGGTGTGCTGGACCAGACACCCCGAGAGACCTGAAGGAGAACATGAGGAGACATTTAATCAAATCTGGAAAATTAAGAAGACCAGGAAAATATCTTATTGGAAAGTTAAATAGTTTGAACTGAAAAAAGTAACAAAATAAATAATAAAGTTCAATGCGAGGCAAAAAAAAAAAAAGAAGTATGCAGGTTCTCCTATGAAAGATGAGGTCTGTAATTCTCATCACAGGTACACTTAAACTAATGGAGGCAAAATAAGAATAAATTCCAGGTGATGACATTAAAGGAATAGGGATGTTTTTCTGCAAAGGGGAAAGGACAATTGATCTTATTTAAGGGAAGAATGAACATGTATTGAGAGGCTTTAGGCCAAAAGCTCCTCCATGATGAGAATTGCAGACCTCGTACATCTTTAGGAGAACTTGCACAATTGGAGTCCGACACTTTTTTTGCCCCAATGTACATTTAACTTCTTATTGCGTGGAAATGAGAGCACAGTCCTTACCTTGTCATGCTTGCTGGAGCTGACGCCATTACCTGAAGAAAGAAGCCTGAAAAAAGAGAGAAGTTGAAAGTACTGTACACAGATTTACACAATAAATCATATTTAGGTTTCAGTGTCATTTCAATATCCTGGAATGCTTCAATAGTCCAGGTGGATCTGTGTTCAACATGTCTTGGAGAATTCTGTATCAAGCATCAGGCCATGACACAGGAGCCATATTTTGGAGCTATTCGAATGTAGCAGTGCAATCATTATGCCAAGTGTGAAAAAACATTTAGCCAACACACATTTGAACACTGTGTGTCGAGAATAGAACTCAATTATTATAACTTTACTTTTTAAGTGTAGAAACATTTCGCTGTTCCAATCTAGACTGAACATGACTTAACACAGTCGCTGTTTAAGGAACACACAAACTCAAACCCTAATGTCAGAACAGATAAAAGTCTCTGAAATACACTTCTATTAAACATCAGTGTACTTACTCCTGGGGATGGAATGGCCCTGTAAAACAAAGAAAACGTACAGTAAGTACTGTGTTGTTTGGTTTACATGGCTAAATTTCCAATTTTGCCAATCCAACAATTATGGGTAAAGTGGAACGGTGATTTAAAATAAAAAAATCATCACAAACAAAAACAAAAAAGTTGTTCATTTCCAACTTTATAGCAAAGTGTAGCACTGTGGGTTGGCATACAGCACACCCAATTAACAAAACTTCATAGATGATTACACGGGACTGTAACACTCTGGGGGGGGGGCACTGTTTAGGAAGACAGAAGAAGCTTTTTGCCATTAGGGGCTGGGTCCTCTTAATGTTACAGCACCTACTTGGCCAGGGTTCCAAGTAGGCTTGTAGCCGATGGCAGACTGCCAGATAACTATCAACCAGGGAGTCACATGACTCATTAAGCGGTTCCTTCATGAGAGCCCAGCCTATCTTAAAAACGCACACGTCCAATTTCTGTGACCATCAAAGTTATGTACCTAATGTTCTAATGGCAAAACATTAAACTCAGAGCACATCTTTTGCATGCTTTTCACTTTTTCTAAAATGATTTTTTAGGTAAAATGAAGGAAGTTTATTATTTTTCCCTTTGTGGGTTTGCTCAGTCACTACTGGGTCAAATCTTTACAGCACTTTTACAAGCACAATATGGACTAAAAGCTAGAAGCTTCATATTCATAAATGAAGAGATCTCAATTCTCTTCAGGGTTCTTTTCAGGGTTTGTTTAACTGGACATCTAAAAGGAATCAATACGTGTGTGATTTTTGTTATTACCTCTGTTCTGCATGGTTCTTCTGGAGTAACGGCGACTGGGTCTCCTCTCAAAGGAGGCTGACCGCCTTGCTTTATTGGCCTTGGTTGTCTGATACTCTGTTTTTCCACTAGTGAAAAAAAGGAAATCACTCAATCAAAAATACAAAAAAACAAATAAAAATATTTTTAAAGTTTTGGGTGAATGACGCTGCCACAGAAAAAAACTAACATAAAACGAACATAAGAGTGACCTTTGCTGAACTCTGAACCATCTAGATAATAACCTCCAAACCACAGAGTCCTGCAACCTCTGGGTTAGATCAACATTGCCACCAATGCTTATCCATCTGGGAAACGTTTAAACACACAGACGGGAGCAAACCGACTACTGCAGTGTGTTGTACTGCAGTAGTCGGCCTGTTGCTGTATGTTGTGTATACACGTACAGATTAAAACAACGCAGGAATGGTTCTTCGCATTAGAATCATTTTGTTGATACACTCAACTAAACAGCACCGAGGCGAAAACAAGTGTGGCTCTAAATTAGACTCAGAACTCACCCATCCCCCAAAGTTTACTTTTTCACACATTCTTCACACCAACAGTATTCTGTCCCTGGATGTCATCAGCAGAGCAAACTTAAATTGAACTTGACAACTTAAACGCCTACTTCAAACATTAGCTTGAAATTTCAGATAGACACACTAACACTGAACTCATTAACCTTAAGACACACTTTAAAGTTGAATAGAAAAGTTAGTAAACTGAGCCAGCGGGCCACAGGGAGAGACACACATCTCCACAGCCTGTGTACTGTTTTACATGCGTCACCTGTATCTGAAGCGGGATCCCATGCGAATAAATCCAGAGCGCGCAGCGCCCTTCTCTACTGGCCCCCGCAGCCTGAAGAAAGCGTGGTGTTCCACGGCACACTTCCAGAGATGTTTACAGGCTTTTGGGTGGTCCATCCTGAAGACAAAGGTGTGCTCCTGTTCTTTACCCTGAGAAGAGTTGACACTAAATTAGAGTTGAATAGCATGGAAAAAGATGTCATGCTACAGTTGAGCTTTTTCTTTTGGAATTGAACATACAAATGTGGTGCCCTGAATAAAGACACAAAATGCTGTTGAACCTACATGTGGCCAATCTGGTCGTATCATCACTGATAAAAAGTTTCTTAAACTCATAAAGCTGTTAGAGTCCCAAAACCTTGAGATCACGTTGAATTGTATGTGTCCAAAAGCTCCTTAAGGTAGAAACATCACATGTTTCACTGAGTTTCACTGTACATTTTCCACAATATTTAAATGATCTTTCATTATTCAGTAACAATTTCCCCCTTGAAGTGTTTAATAATGCATTAAACAGTTTTCCCTAATTCTGTGGTGGTTTTGTTTGCTTGATACAGTCCAAGAATTCAACCTTTGTGAAACAGAAACATCTGCATCACAAAATCTATCTTCTAAAATGGTTAATAACTTGGTGCTGAAGATGTTACACACACAGTGTAAGGCCCTTATTAGTTTTCTTTGATAAATCCAGGTGAGAATTTTGCCTCAAATACTACTCAGCTCTTTAACATAAAAATAAACATCAACTAAATTCTTGTCAGTCTGCAAGTCCACTAATCAATGAATCTGCTGTGGTCGCCCTGGTGCGAGTGTGTGTAGGAGAACAGTGCATACCAGAAATACCAGAGGGGGCAAGACTCAAAGGCCCATGTGAGGGAGATATACAGGCTTTCCTTCGCTCTCGTTTTACAGTAGCAAACCTCATTTCATTCGGAAAATGTTCCACCATTTTTCTACAACATTGGTGGAGGAATAGTCCTTTAATGAAAGGAGGATTTTCAAAATAGCAAATGACTGAATGAATTTAAAAAAACGCACATAAAAAGAGCCTTTGTATCTTCAATGCAATTTGCATGTTGATGCAAGTTAGTAGTGTATAACATTTTAACAAAATATGAACAAAACTGGGATGGACTGGCAACCTCTCCAAGGTATACCCGCATTTGCCCAAGGACAGCTGGGATAGACTGCAGCCTTAAGTGGGTGGGAGACGATGGATGGATGGCTAGAAATCAAATGATCAAAATGTTATCCATACCCCCCATCCTTAATTATCAATATGAATATGTATCGAGGAAAGCATTCATGTATAAGAGAGTGTACATGTTGATCTTCTCAAACGGCAGGCAGACACCAGACACTCCTCCATGGCTGTTCTCATTACAAAGGAATGCATTGGTTATAAAGTACCCTGGAGTTTTGACTGACGATCGGCTGTCTTTTAGAACTCATATAGAGAACCTGATGAAAATATTTGAATTGAAAATAGGTTTATTTTCGCCATAGGGCATGCTTTACTTTTATTTCTTCCTGTACTGGATTTTGGTGACCTTTATATGAATGTTCCTGCAATGTCTCTGGTCTCTGGACTCTGTGTACCTCGATGCCCTGAGATTTGTTACAAGTTGCAAAGCTTATTCACCACTATCATTCACCGTTTTGTATTTATGTACTTACATATTTAATCTGTGGGATTATATTTTTTAATTCTATGTATACAGCCTACACCATATTTTAAAAGAGCGAGGAAAGACAGAAAAAAGAGGTTTAGAGGTTTTAATGTTTTAGGATTACTGCCAAGACACTGTTTTTAATCTTCCTGAGTTATTTGTACACAATGGCAATGCCATTGATTATATGCAATACATCTGAATATAAAAACAAAATTCTGAATGCTTTACATCCAATTGAAGATATTGATGAAGCATAAAGCCTTAAACTAATCTATCTGATTTGGAAAAATTTGTGACTAAAAAAAAGAAAGTATCTTACAGTACAGTCATGTCAAGTTTGGGAGCCACTGATACACTTAAATCAGATGTGACTGGAAGTTCGGCATTTTCAACACGTTTTCCGTTTTCAGTAAAGTGCTTCTCACCTGTTCATCGTCTTCCACTACAACAAGAGTCAGTTTGCTCTTCTTGAAATCCAAACGAGTTATCTTGGGCCTGCAATACGAAAAGAGTTAAACCCACACGTACACAAAGTTAAACATGATTAAAAACTTTTGATTTGATAAAGGAATGTATATTAATGAATATGATATGAGCACATTTTAGGAATGAAACTCACTCAATAACTCAGTGATAAACATACCAGAAAAAGAGTCCGATCTTAGTTTGGCCTTCAAACACCAGAACTCCAGTGGGTGTCAAACCCAGACTGTACTCATTACCATCCCTTGCCTGGAGGGCAGAGATAGAAGGGGCAGGAAAAGAGATGAAACGGGACAAACTTAAAAAGATGCCATAATATTTATGTTCAGATGCACATTCCTTTCATTTCCTGTTCATCTTCAAAAACTATTTCAATTTCAAATCCAAGGCATGCTGTAAATGTGAAGCTCCAAGTACGGTTAGCTGCACTCATAGAAGACTAGCAGCGCCTACTATAATCAACAAGCAGGTTTATTATTTACCTTCACCATGTGCATGTCCACCCCGTACATTTCCAGCCACTTAGCTTTATTCAGGTAGTTTATCTCAGCTTGTGCGGGTGTCTGACCTCTGAAAAGAGGAAAATAAATATCAAAGAAATAACTCCACAAATATTGAGGCAAAACATGTAATGACAATGTAGTGATGACCTTCTTATTGACATTGAGTTTAGTTTCATGAATCCTACCTGCACTCCTTCCATGCGTTGTATATAGCAAGCTCCACATCCTCTGTCTGGTTAGGGATGAACCGAAATTCTGACACCAGGTCCAGATTGTGTTCTGATGGATCGCAATCTCCCAACTCAGCTGGAAACACAGAGTCACTGTTCACAACGGCAGATTTGTGCGAGGTTGATTAAAAAACATCAATAAATAAATAAACTCTTGATCCTCATATGTGGGCTTTCCATTAGTATCTACGGAGTCCAACACGCTTGGCAAAAGCTCAGTTTAAGAGGCTTTACATTACAAGTGAGGTCCTAATCGAAGGAGGGGCCGACCAGCTTGTGACGTAATTTGTATGCAAAACAAGCAGAGACAACAATGACATCACCACAATTTAGTGGCTACGTGTGATTTACAACGTCAGTGACCACAAAAAAATGTCATCAGACTTGTGTAGCTGTCTTTTTAAAATAGGCAGGGTTCTCATGAAGGAGTTGCCTTTTGAGTCATGTGACTACCTGGCCAATCAGTGGCCAACAGCTAAAACTAACAGTTAGGAGGTAGCAGCCCCAAATGGCAATGCAAAAAAAAACGGAGTAGGGTCAAGTAGCACTGAGTAGGTATGTGTTTAAAAGCCCAGAAAGTAATACTCCAGACTTATTCTGAGCTAAAACTTTTGGAAGAGAACAGTGCACAAAACACAGCACATCAATTATTGTGTGGTGATCCCTTGAAAAGGACAAAATGTCACAGAATTTACCAAATTCAAAGGGAGAAATAAATCATATTCTAAAGACTGGAATGAGGGCAGTGCAGTGAAACCAGTTCATAACCAGTTAGGAGACTTGGTTACGATCACACTGGAAAACACCCCCATTTTATGATACTGACAAGTCCCAGTAAATAGATAATCTGGTATATTGCAGCATTTTCTCCATAAAAGTAATCAGTTTAACTAAACGAATCATAAAAACATGAACAAATCTTTATATTGATTTAATTCTTTATACGGTAACTGATCAGATTAGGTCTCAGTCGGTGCTGCTGCGAGTGAAGGAATCAATGAATAAATCAAGATATCCAAAAGGTTGCCCTCGTGTGGAGTTACTTTTCTGGAGCTAAATCCCATTTCCTCCAACTAATTCAATGAAACTGATGACTAAACATGTGGAGAGAAGAGATATGGCCTTATAAGCATGGCAGAGTCAGTATTATGGTGCAGCCATAGAGACTAAATGAATGGTCTTTATTTCCAACACTGTGTATAAAGCTCCCCTTTTATGAGCCATGATACTGGTCAAAAACATGCCAAATTATAACAGGAAGTCATTAAATTATGGCTTTCATTTGCAGAAAAATAACCAGGAAACAGAAGTATCTACAAACGAGAAGCAGCCGAATACAGCAGGTCACGCCCGGATTCGAATGGAGGACACTGAGCATTTTGTCAACACTGAGTAGTTAATGTAGGAAAACCTTTTAACATAACAATTAAGGATTACTAATAGTACATGCATGCAAATATGTAGTTTGGGAAAATAGTTGATATTCCTGTGCAAATGAATTAATGCAAAATGTTAAACGTGCAGAATTAAAACAACAATCGCTCATTCAAATCTTGAATGAGGGAGTCAAAAGGAAGAATCCAGAAAAATAACACTGTCCCAATACTTATGACTAAATGCAATGCTGGACGGGGAAAGAGAGAGTGAGATCAACTGAGGGAAAAGAGAAAACAGAGAGGGTGCTGGATTAGGGGGCCTCCGAGGAGGACAGAGCCCTAATGAGCTGGCACTGACCCCGCACTGTGTGTGTGTGTGTGTGTGTGTGTGTGTGTGTGTGTGCGCACTCAGGAGTTTTTGCATGGCTTCCCACTCTACAAGTGTCTCTGGTGGCTCAAAGTTTGTTCCTGTGAAGGCACTCTAAACCGATAACATGACATTTTCATGTAAAGGTTGCATTATTGATCATTAAAAAATAAGTAATGAAATGGAGAAGATGATTAATCCTCAACTATTGGGATACCACACGGACAAATAACATCAGATCAGAGAGATAACCTGAGGATGCATCTGCGGTACCTACCTTGTAGCGAGAAGGCAGCCAATTCCACTGCTGTGTCAAATGGACATTCCAACCTGAAAAATGACTTCCTGTTAAATAAATGACCAAACTATTACAACGACCACACATTTGGAAAACATTCAAAGATTTGGCTGATGTAACTGGATTTCATTTGCCAACAAATCAATGTAATCACGATCATCAACACAACTGATAGATTAGTGATCCAAAGGGGAAAAACAATACTAAAACAACTGATGGAGGAACTACACCACTTTGGGTCTAGTATTTTTCACTGTGTGACAGCTTGTCTTTCGTCTGCTCTGTTTAGAGGTAGAAGAAGTTAGCATAGAACAGGCACCCCAGAGAATGGGCTGAGTAAACACAAGGGCACTGTGGACTATGAACAGTTGGATATGAAGGTTTGATAGTTTGTTTCAGAGGCCGGGAATCTACAGGGCTGTTGTATGATAAAGAGAGTCAATATTTTTTGTGGAACATTCCAGTCGAGTAGCATGAGCTTTCTTTTTTAAGTTGCATAAGCCACCTTTCATTGTGATGTCACCTGTAGGTATCAGATCTCTAATTCCTTTCTATCCTTTTCATCATTTGACTTTACTTTAGTGACAGTATTTCACAAAAAAGAGAAACTTGCAACATGACATACTTGCCACTGAGGATGTCTTGTTTAAGTTGTAAGACAAACAGGTATCTGAAAGAAAAAACAAGACCAAACAGTTAGTAAAATGCTTTGAGATGTGATAGAAACTAACCACCAAGGTCAAACTACTGCATGAAACAAAGGGAAAAGGATATTTAACTCTTGGTTAAGTGAGTTACAGGGTAATGACCTACTTTTTATTTACAGCTAAACACATTTTCTTTAGCTTACTGTTCTTAATTTTAACATAAAGAAAGGAATTTAAACATAAAAAAGGGTTCTTAAAATGATATGAGGAATATGTTAATGCATCTTATATAAATAAAAGCGTCCTGTAAGCATATTCAAAACACATGGGGGCATTTATTGTTTTATCTAAATCTGCAGGACTGCCCATTTAGGTGGAGGAGAAAAAACGAGGTAATCTAAACCCACATCAGTTTGCTGATGCAGAAAAACATGAACCATTCACAGATGAGTGCCTCTACTAAAAAACTGAGATTTCTAAATTCCTACCATTACATCAGACTTCTCTAGACATCTTTCTTTTTGTTCTTTTTTTTAAGATATCTTTCCTAGTTTCTGTCTGTGACATCTTCATAAAAATCATGCAGTGAGTGACACACATTTGAGTGTGTGTGGGAAAAATAGATACATGATAGCACCTAAACTTAATCAAGAAATCTGTTGCCAATTACTTTCAATTCTGACTAAAAGAGGGGTTTAACTCCTTGGGTTCTTATACCAACAACAAGAGTCTCCTGCTTTTCAAAGATCTTTTAAAAAAAATTAAACTCTCCAACTGACTGCAAACCCCCTTCCCTTTGACATTTACACATCAAGAAGAGACAGCTTTATTTTGCAGAACTGAACGAGGCAAAAGGGGAGTAAAACAACATCTGAATCAAGCCTTTTCATGATTAATCAAAAGTTTCTAAATCCAATATGATTAATGCCATTATAGACACAACTACAACTTAAATAAAAGACCTGGTGAGTTCTTCGTGCAGGTTGTTTGGTTCTGATGAGTAGAACTTGACTTTCATGTGAAGGCAGTATGGTGGACCAACTAAAAGACAAACACAGAGTAATCAGCTATTGACCAGGCAAACAGCACAACAGACAAAGTTCTTAACAAGGTCTCAGGTACATGCACAGTACTTCAGAAACATCTTAAAATCAGCTCACTATGTAAACAGTAGGAGCAAACTGCTCTGCTCTGGGGCTTTCTTCAGCATCCAGCTAATGTTACGTCACATTTTTTATCAGAAAGGAATTCCTCATGAATGTTTTCCAACTAATTAACACCACATATCAGTCACATTTTTAATGGAATGGTGAATGTTAGGGGACATTTGTTTATTTTCTTTTAGTAACATTCTGTTCTGAGGTCATTCACTGAAAGTGCATCAAAAATGATTTGTGCTCCAAGTGTCATTATTGTTAACAGAGAGGATTATTACACAGGATGTTTGAGTCTAGTACTTCTGGGTGTTTGGGAACAAGAGAAGAAATCATCATGGGAGGGGTCAGTTTAATACTTACTTTTCACTTGTTTTTTGATACTTTTTGTGACATCAAGCCAATGCTGGAAAAGATAAAGGTGATGAAAGTTAAATCAATAGAGCATTTTTTAAAAATGTACAGAATTTCATCCAACAGCATCTGACCTGTGTATATTCAACATGCACATTGACAGATTTGAGCTCTTAGGGAACTCCACTGTGATCTCAGATTATATTTCGTGGCGGTCCACAATCAGCCTGAAGTAAGTTTAAAGCTTTGATTCCTACTTGTGGGGTGTAAAGTGACTAGCACTTGGATTTACATCCTAAAACTTGGAAGGAAATTTTTTCCTTAAAGATAATAAAGCTAATTTTCACCTTTACCTTGGTACCTTTTGAAAATAAGATGATACTGGCAGGAGTTGGTTTGTGGCAAAATTGCCACTGCACATTGGAGGGGATCTATAAAAGCTAAGCATTTTATTTAACAAAAAAATTCATTCTGCACCTAAAAATACTCAACCTGCGTATGGTCCAAGAAAAAATAGAGAAAATTGTATTTGTAACTCTTTATTAGGCCCTTTAAACTGTGAGATAAATCAAAATTGTTGTGCTGTGGTCTTCTGCCTGCTGCTATCAGGTATATCTGTGAATAACAGGGTTTTGAGGAAACATCTTAATCAATAAATGAAGTAAAATGTTTCAGATCCAAAAGATTTCAGAAACCGTACGTTTAAAATATGATACATGAAGCATTATAGGGTTAAATGTGTGCAAACGCTCCAGCCAGTAATACAATCGGTGTGGTAGGTTCTCTGGGTGGTTGAGGCTCCAACAGCGTGGAGGAGAGGGCGCACGGTTGTGTGAGTCCATGTGTAAGCACAGGCAGAGACAGACGGAGGGAGATAAGAGGAGCTCCCTGCACTTTCTCATCTCCTCTCCCACACATTCCTCATTACAGCCCTCCCTCTCCCATTCCTTCCTTTTCTCCTCTTAGCTCCAATATGAGCTCCACCCTTCTCCTGCATTTCATCGCTCCGTCCACCAGCCACCACCGTCCTTCAGTGGCTAGCCCCGTGTAAGCCGGGGTCTCTGGCAGACCAGTGACCTAAAACAGTTAGCGTCTGAGAACAGAATGACACTGTGTGCTGACAAACCTCCCTGAACCAATCCTTTTAGCCTTTTCACCAAAAGGGAAAGTACCAGAGGAAAGCATTCCCGCAAATGGGCGCAGGATTAGGGGACCATGAAATGTCTGAAACTCTAGTCCAACTCAGCAGTAAATACTTAACATGTGTTAATCCATTACTAGAACTGTTGGTTTTGATTGGGAAATGAGCGGTTCTGGTTGTGGATAGGGTTTTACTGACAGGAGTCAGCAGTGTCATAGCTGCCGGAGCTCTTACGGGAACTTGTGCCGAGTCCATGAAACGCAGGCCGAAGTAGTCCTTCTCCACCACGTCTAGGTGGTACATGATCTGCTCAAACAGCTCCTCACCTTTGGCTTTTTTCTAATGAGGGAAACAAAAAGAACACAAAAAAGGTGATGAAAAAGACAAAGGAGAAGAAAAACTAGCACAAATCCTCTTCAGAATGCAGCATCAAAACAAGTGAAATGAAGGCAAAGTCGAGTTCTGAAGGACAAAAACCTGCTGTTACAAATATAAAAAGCAACTGCAAATACCTTAAAAGCAAAAAAAATCATTTTATACTTCTCTAAAATATTGTCCTGATTTTTTTCCTATTTCAGTTTGTGCTGAAAGAACTTCTCCGCCTCACGCTTTCAGAATGGAAGTCAGGGATCCCCTGACGAGGCCGTACCAGTCGCTGCACTCTGCTCGGGACTCTGGGAAACCTCAGTCTCACATGCTCTCTCACACAAACACACACCGTTGTGAGTTCCATTTAGATGACCTCTGTGAAACACAAACGTTGCATTTCACCACAGACGAGCACGGACGCAGAGGTGGCCGAAGGTGCCAAACTGTGGCCGGACAATGTGGACTCATGTCTTACACAGACACTAATTCTCACAATGCACACACAGACCTCCTGACCAGCTCTGGGGAGGGGGGGGGGGGGGGGGGGGGGGGGTCGGGGCAGGCCCCATGCTAGCTGGCATAACCAACAAGGCATACCGCCCCCCTACAGTACCCATGGAGAGAGAGCACAAAGGCCTTATTGTGTATGTGTATGTGTGTGTGTGTGTGTGTGTGGTTATAAAGCTTTCTGTATTGTCTGCTTGTTTGCGCTCTGTCTGCCTGTAAGTACACAACTCTGTCTCTTAGACACCGACAGGTATTTACTGTTGATCTAAGAAACTGCAGATGGATGCGTCCCTACTGTGGTGAGTTTAACCGGAAAGGGCAAAAACACAACATGTGGAAGAGGAAGGGAAACATTTTTGCCACAGAAAGTCCGAAAACGTAAGTGGGGCTGACAGGTGAGGTTTCCATATGTGTACCAGCAGGGAGGGGGGTGGGTAAAGGACATGGAGCTAAACCCAGCTAAATGAAGGAATGTCAGTCTTAATGTCGGGCGGAGCTAAATGTGGATGCACATGGATGCTCCCAAACAGCAGTCTCCCTGGGCAACAACTTTTGGGTGGCTTTACATGCAACGAATGCACAAAAGAAAAGCAGCGAAACACCTGAATTAGTCCCATTGAGAGGGTTTATTTATACCCGCTTCAGCATCTTCAGTGGAAGAACAATAATGAGCAGGGCTCCCCTGACTTCTGCCAGCTTGAGTTACGTTGACGAGTTAAGAAGAGGCGTGAGGGACCAGGCCCGCAAATTATGTACGTGGACAAAAAGAGGGTTGGAGAAAATAAGTACATCCGTTATAAGACCAACCATCCAAAAACATTTTTGCACACGTTTCACTCACATTATACCTCAGGGGTCTTTTTGTCTGTTTGTAAAAAAACAGCTTTTGCCTCTTCATATGTCCTTTTTCCCTCCATGGTATGAAATCAGTACTAGGGTTTCCCTATTTTCTTCAGTATTATGTTTGAAATTCGATTGTGACACCCCCACAGTAGACAGGGCTCCCATCTAATACGAAAAACATAAAAAATCCCCCCACTTAGGTAAATGAGCCTAACCCTGACAGGTCAGTGATGGAGCTGCTGTCAGGACGGTGTGTGACATCGGTACAAAAGCACAGAATTATGGGTTCTGCAGTTCCCTGCAGTTCGATTGTTTCCTGTGTGAAAAACGGGAGCGTAGAAGATATGTTTACGGCTCAGGGATTCCTCAAGAAATGACCAAGATTTATGGACTTGATCAGAAGTTCAGCACAAAAACAAAACAACAAAAACACACTGTGGAAAACGGCTGCTTCACCAGCAGAAACTCATTTTCCTCTCCCTGTCCAACATGATGTAACTTAAGAAAACAACCAGGGGAGGCAGTGACATGCCTTTTAATTCTGTGTGGGCCATTTGAGGTGATTTATATAGATGAAATAATGATCCAGCAGATTAGTCCATTTAATTTTTGCAGTCTGCTTAAAAAAAACAGGACAAAAGCTGATGGAAACTTAGTGACTATTCAAACTAATGAATTCAAACCAAGTCAATTATCAAAATGATCTGAGCAGTTCGCCAATCAGATGAAAGCACAAAGGGAAAAATAAGTTGTTTAAAAATCTTTGGAACACAAATCTTGAATTATTTCTCTATTTCTACATTTTGTAATGTCTCCCATTTATTTGTTGGACTACTGATGATGAGTTGACTGAATACTTGCTTAATTCTCATAGTTTCAGCGAGAATAAACAGAGAATAAACTTCTTTTAACAAGTAATCAAGTTTTGGGAAGAGAACTTAACTTAGACAAAGAACTTCCAAGACTTCCTCTGAAAGGTGTTAAGGAAAGGAACCACTCTATAAAGTCTTCTCAGACATGAACAAAGTTTCAGACTCCCTGTTAATTCTTGATGCATCAGAAAGTGACTCCACACATTTCTGTTAAAGCCTCCGGACAAGCCTCTCAGGGAAAGGGCCAATCACATCACACACATAAGCAAAGCTTTATAATCTGATCATTTCATTTAGACAAATGATCTACTTTTCACTTTTTAAAAAAAAGAAAGCGAACCTGTCACATGTGTGTCACCTGAAATGTTCCATTTTAAATCCTTCTCTTTCCAGTTCATTCATTTTCTACTTGTGGGAGAATACTGAACATTATTTAACACATCCAGATGGGTAATTCACACTGTCAGCTACCACCAGCTTTAATCAGGCAGCTCTTTGATGTGAATGCATTCAGAAAATTCCTTGAACGTTAAAGATTAGACAGAAAGTTCAAAGATGTGTGACATCACTTGTGAGATATGGTGAATAAAATGCATTCCAGCTGAGGTCACTCAGGAATCCTGAGCTGGACAGCTGTATGGTAAAGGACTGCCTAACAAACAGGAAAAAGAAGAAAAGAAGATTTTTTCTTTACCGCTGAGAAATTATATAATCTACTACTATGCTTGTGCTAATCTAAAAGAGAAGGCAGCAACCAAATTCCCTTTAATGGAGAGCTGGCATCTCAAATGTTCAGTGGACAAACTAAATTGTCACATCTTTTTATCTCACTTCTCATAATAGTTTATCTATTCACATACATTCATGTGATCCTTTCCAACAGAAAATCTATTTCCTTATTCCTTGAATAACAAAATTGTTTATACAGAAAGAGGCATGAAAGGTGAGAGCAGGAGAGGACGGGAAAGTCAGGATGTTTGAATGAGAGGAGAAAGGCAGATCTCCTCCAAGACCGTTTGGCGAGGACTCCAACAGGTCATGTGATGCGGCCATGTGACTGTCCTCCAGAGAGGATAATGGAATTACAGGTGATCCCACAAACACACTCTTCAGAGGCTTAACGGGGCTGCTCTACTGACACAGGCACACGATGACCACCAGTCCAGTGCTTTCACTTTTCAGACGATGGAAAAAAAGAAATAAATAAATAAAAAGAGGTCCTGTCTACCTGGCTTTACCAGTAAAAGTAGCATTAACCGACTTCTTAACAGAGAAACAACACACCCATTCAAGAGCTAAGCAAAGATAAGAAAGCATCCATTACACAGCAGTTTAAATGATGTCTGCTTCGACTCATGGGTGGATGATGGGTTCTTGACGCTCGTTTCCCTCAGTTAGCCATTTTTGGGGGTCTGTGAGAGCAGCAGTCCTTACCGGCAGATCCACACTGACATCTGTCCCGTCCAGCAGGGACACGCGGCAGGTGATGATGGACGTGGCGTCCCCGGCAGCCGGGATGTGGGTGGTGGCTCGCTGCGCCTCTCGCAGGCGGGCTTTGTCCGCATGTTTCCGGATGGAGCGTCTCCCCAACGTCCGGCGCAGGAAACTCAGCATGATGGGAGGGCTGCAGGGCAACAGGACCACACCTAGAAACAAATGAAAAACACAGAGGACGTTAGGATCGAAATGTTACTCCCTCTGCAGAAACCTGTACACTTATATAGATTTAGTTTTTTCTGCATTGTCTACTTTTGGAACGGATCCGAGTAGGCAGTGCCCTTTGGTTTCTGACTGACCGAAGCAGCCTTTGTAACTCGTGCAAATTAATTTGCTCTGAACACTCATATACCCATGTCTCACCTTTCAAGGCAAGTTTATTTGTATAGCACATTTTGTCTACAAGACAATTCAAAGTGCTTCACAAAGAATTTAACCGCAGAAAAACAAGAAAAAGAATAAAAATGAGATGGATAAAAAGTGAAGGGTGTAGATAAAATGCATTCTATTTCCACATGCACAGTTAAACGGAAGCGTTTTCAGCCTGGATTTGGGGCCTGTCTCTCGTCTCCAGGAAGACTGATCCAGATTTTAGGAGCATGGAGCTGAAATGAAGCTTCACCTGGTTTAGTTCTGACTCTGGGCCCCATCAAGAGACCAGAACCTGAGGTGCTCACCCTCTGTTCTTACTGCCTGAGTGAACTTACTAAAGAACCTCTTGCTTTAGAAAACAGGGGGGTCAGTCGGTGTGTCCAGGATTCAGGCCTCCCAGGCCAGACCTGTAAGGCTCACAGGTGAGGACTCTCAGGTATCAGGTCCTTGTTTGATATTGACTCCTGGGGTGGGCTGGGTACTGGCAGCTTACTCAACAGCAGAGAAAATAAGTTAAATAGTGCTTAACTAAGTATTCAGCAGGAAACAAGTACATCTATATCTGATATTACATTGCAAGCTACCATCCAGATAACACACCACTGTCTTTAATTGAGTTATTTATATAAACTTAGCCTGTACCGAATTGTCCTATTTTAAAAGAAGCATTACTTTCTTGCGTCTTTAAGAGAAAAACCTGCTTTTGCAATTCAGGAGGCTAAGAATTACCTTGGTGGGCAAATAAATCTGCAGACGTTAGCTAACAGTCGTCCACTTCAAGATGTATGTGCCAGTTTGCTAGCTGGGGTTTCAGGTTAGAAAGGAAACAATGGGCTGTACCTTTATAGAGATTAATTGCCCCTCTCAAATTCTCAAACATGCTCTCAAAATACTTTTTTATCTGTGAAGCAAATCTTCCTATGGAATGACAAGCGGGACTATTTAACCCTTTAGCATCCCCGGTACCGTCGGGGCCTAAAGTGCAGCAGCGCAAAGTGGGCACTTGTTACCGGGCAACTACGGGGAAAAAAGCCCTTATTAAAAAGGTCAAAGTGCGACCATGCAAGCAAAAAAACAAACGAAGGCTTATAACTTTCATAGCCTAAGTCGATACAAACTCGCTCCGCAACCACTTGTTGGACGGAGGACGTCTGAATGATGGGATACTTACGAGAAAAATAAAAAAAATCCTTTCAGGAGTTCACGGCGAAAGCACGAACGGTTGCATTTCAGACCGCCAAAGGGAGACCGCGGACATTTCCGGACACCGTGGCCTTGGTTTAGTGTTGTTTATCTTTTTTTTATTCCACCGTACCACCTCCGCAGGATGAATTTTCTCTCGCAGGTCCCAACAAAAAGTAGGAGTTAAGCTCGCCTCAGGATGTGACGTCAGAACAAATCCCTAACAAAAACGTCATTAGCATTTTTAAAGCGACCGACTCTTCTTCTTCGTTTTCTTCTTCTTCTTCTTCTTCTTCGCTGCCTTTAAGCATTTCCTTCAAAACTCGTCAGCAACACTTTATTTATATTTAATATTTTCTGTCCCATATATGAGTAACTATCTTTATCTGTTACATGACCTAACCAAAGGCTGCAAAGCTGCTTTTTTTAAATCTCAGATGTTTAAAATTTTAAGTCTAATAAATGACACATTGACTTCTGAATACCTTTAAATATTCTAGTGTAAAAATGATATATTTATTCTTTGATCCATGGTCACACAATGTGCTCCATTGTTTTTGACAACAGTACCCCCTGCTGGTAAATTGAAAGTACAATTGTTCCCCACGCTGTGTTGAACCGTTATGACCCTAAATAATAATAGTGTAGCTGTATCTATCCACAGGACATGGTCACTATTACAAAACGTACAGCAAATGGTTGTTTTTATATATTCATATATTCAATAAATAAGGCTTCCTACCTGAGGTCTTCACCAGTCTTGCCCCCTTTCTAATCTGCCGACTAACGTTGCCAAACCTCACTTTTACAGTGTGGAAAAGCAAGGGGTTCTGAAGCCACATTTCCATGCTTTGACAGACAAGCTTTAATTGATCAGAATCAAGCTTATAGACATGTCCAAAGCACTGCAAGACCATGATACCAGAAAGAAATGAGCCATGGAGGACAAAGGGTTTCCTTTTTCATGACACAGGAAGGATAAGATATAGTAAAAGGTTGTTGTTCATTGTATACAGTTTGAAAGAGCACTCTTAAAATATACAGTTTTTCCATCATATTGAAAGAACAAATCAAAGTTAAAAATGGAAACAAAATCTGTCTACTCACAAATGATTTTCCCTTTTATTTTAAAGATTTTTTTATACAACATTGTATTTACATAGTCTAATATATTTACACAAAATGAACAAGTGGCACTGTGTAGTTAGGAGTTCTTCCCTTGTTCCGTACGGGTGTCTTAGTTTCAAACAAAATAAACTGATAAATAAAAAAAGGAACGACTCGTCGTAACAATGGTTTATGTCTCTAAATCAGCTTCTTTTTCCGCTTAATCCAGTTGCACTAAATGTCACTCAGCCCACTACATAGTGCTGTCCCTTTCCTACCCAATTAGTACTGATATTGTCTTATCCATAAAAAAAACAACTAACTTCCACCTTCCCTGTGTCTGCTCCCAAATGACTTTTCATCAGTACCCTAAATGAAAAAGACAGTACCAGCTTTGTGCCGACAACAGAACACTGTGAGGAGGCCAGCAGAACCAGCGGAAGCTTTTCACATCGTCAAGCTTTTCCCACTTCAAGAATGTTGCCACTTTAGATGTTCTGCTGCAATTCATTTTGATTTGAATATATTCGGATACCAAAAATAGAGGCTGATTTTTTCTCTTTGTTCTCTCTGTTGTATGATCATAGAAGCTACCTCCATGTGGAACCTGTCACAAGTGTTCATAAGCAAAAAGAAACTCTTCCAACCTCTGGATTAGTCAGTCACTCACAGGCTGGCTAGCTCTGATTTGTCCTGTAGAAAACGAGCTGTACCTCTGTACCCATGATATTCTGCTTAGATGTGTC
This sequence comes from Menidia beryllina, assembly GCA_013363375.1. Classification (NCBI taxonomy): domain Eukaryota; kingdom Metazoa; phylum Chordata; class Actinopteri; order Atheriniformes; family Atherinopsidae; genus Menidia; species Menidia beryllina. The sequence continues at coordinate 1,580,588 of JABUIW010000172.1, read as the reverse complement.
GTTTGCCTCGAGGCCATGCAGAGAGTGTGAGATCCATGTGGAGGGATCCAAAAAGAGGCATTCGGGTGGTGACAACAATGAGGAGAATGGAATCTCGATGCTGTGTGGGCTTTGCAGAAATGACTGACAGTGTTGGACTGGCAATACAGGAGAGATTAGTCGGGGGAAAAACGGGTGATAAAGAAGGCAGTTAGCATGCTTTTTGTCATCCCACCTCTAAACATGTTGAATAACGACTCAACTGTATAAAAAAATAAGGTAATAAGGTATGACTACAGTAAATGATCCAGCATGACTCATCAAAACAGGATGTTCTTTTCGCATAAAAAAAAAGAGTAGGTGAGATGAGATTCTGTCTTTGTGGCTTAATGATACAACCTTTCATTCCAGTTCACAGATAAGCAGGCTGTAGGCCTGACGGCAAACAAAGTTAATGTCGGAAACGGCAGGGGAGGAGAGGTACAGGGAGACAAATAAGAGTCACGTCACACCCTCGTTTCCACACACACACACACACACACGCACACACGCACACACGCGCGCACACACGCGCACACACACACAGCAGTTGGTTTTGATCCAGCAGAATCCATCATGGGAGCCAATGGCAGCAGGTACTGAAGCAGCTGGTGAGGAGAAATAAAGTCTCAAACTCTGAAGAGACCTCACTGCATGGACCACATTTTTATACCAAAATTAAAAGGAAAGACTTGCATATTTAAAAAAAAAACTCAAGCAAGCCGAGTGACTTTTGAGAGGCGTTTTCCATCACTCATAACACATCTTGACTTAAACGCAACATGTCTTAAAACAATGAAATTCCACTTAGAAGGACATGTTTTAAAAAAAAAAGAAGGTTTTGCTTGCACACGCTGTGATCAGTCGACTATTCTCCGGCAGACACTTTGATTCATTTATCAGTCATGGACCCCCTGCTGAAACAGACACAGGCCAGTTTTATTTCCGAAAAAGCCACAGAAGAAGGAATCACTAATCTGAGCGGGTGAGGCTGCCATCCGCAAAGGCAGTGACCCCCTGAGTGGACCTGTCCTGGTCCAGTCACTCTCGGGGTTCAGACCAGTTCACAAAAACAAGAGGAAAAACAAATACTGATTGCATAAAACTAGCAGCTTTCAACCACTTTTGAACTTTTGAAAGTGATGGCCTGGATGTCTGGAAAGCGTGAGATATTCAGATGGCGTAAAATGGACCAGCTTGTGGTCATCCTGAGCAGAGCGGGACCACCTCGCTCCCAAACGGGGCTTTGCTGCCCGTTTCTGGCTCAGCAGGAGATATCTGACGCACCGACACTGTGTTTGGAGGAAGAAAAGAACTGATCTCAGCCACTTCAGATCAGACATGAGCCGGAGTTTTTATCTGTGTGAAAACCTTTGCCAAATAACTGACTAATCGCCCAAAAACGTATGGAGAGGAATGATGCTGATCACCACACCAAATGACGACCACTTGTGTGTCTGTGAGCTCAAACAAACGACACGAAGCAGGACGCGGCGTCCGGGGTTGCCACGGCAATGGACAACGGGTAAGAAGCAAAGTGCTTTTGGCTGTCCGGCTGTCCGTCCGGCTCTCAGCGACGCAGACGAGAAAGCCAAGAAAGATCAAACCAAGTACAATAAATTAAACCACTGTTTGTTCCTCTCAAAAAGCTAAAAGAAATCAAGTAGTTAGAGTGGGAGGAGTCACGCTACTTCACTACCTAAAATGCAATCAGGACAGCATGAAGCTCTAGACTCGTACAAAACAAAACATACAGCTTTTTTTTGTTCAGTGGACAGGGCTGGACACAAACTAAAAACACAATAAATACTTTTTTTCTGAGGATCAAAAGATTAGCTATATCTCTTCATCAGCTAAAAGGAGACTAGAAAAAGGAAGGTCCGTCTGGCAGACTCGCTCAGAGGGAGAAAGGGCGACGCTTTGGGTAGAAAAAAAAAACAGAGGAAAACATGAGGGGTGGGGGGGCATTAATCCACGGGGGGAACCCCTCCCCTTTGTTTTTATGGCACTACCACAATTCCCCATCCACATTTTCTTCATTTGTACTTTTCCATGTTTCATTTCTGTCATTGTTCGTTACCCTGATCACATTTGACCCTCTAACGGTACCTGTTCAGCTGGATTTACGGTTGTTGTTTTTTTCTAGCTTTTGATTCAATCGTGTTCAGAATTTTTCACGTTTGGTTGTCCTTTCTCCAAAATTTTGTCAGCATAAAGTGCAACAGTGCTTTTGTTCTCTCCCGCGGCCTGGCCGGCCTCAGGTCAGACAACAGGGGTTAGACGGGTCCGGGTTGGACAGATCCGGGTTGGGCTCGGGGGGGGCCTCGGGGTTGGGCTCGGGGTTGGCGCTGGTCTCGCTCGTGGCGCTGATGGCACTTGCAACGCTGGGCTCCTCCTCCACCTCCTCCTCCTCCTCCTCCTCTGTCACTTCTCCAACATCCAACACCTCCACCTCCTCGTCGTCGTCGTCCTCCTCGTCCAGGCCCCCCCCCAGCAGCTCCCCGTCCTCGCCCGGATCCTCTCCCTCCTCGCCGGCTCTCTGCTGCTCCTTCTGCTCCTCCTCGCCCGGTTTCTCCCGCTGCTGGTAGACGGCCATTTTGAGTGGTTTGACCAGACCCTCTTCGTAAACTTTAAGGATCGCCTCGCACACGAAGCGGTACTGGCTCTGAAACGGGAAAGACAGCAGCATGGGTCTCAGAGGCCGTGGGCTGGGCTCAGACGGACCCACAAACAGAACGCATCCACTTACAGGTGTTTGTATCATCATGGCCCTCTGATCTCTCATGGTTCTGACAATATCCAGAGGATGGACCGGCTGACCGCACTCCATTAGACATAATGCGGTTTCCATGGTGATCAGAACCCCTGTCCGACCGATGCCGGCACTAGATGGAGAGAAATAATGCTCAGTCAATCTAAGTGCATCAGAAACTAAAACGTAGGATATGTATAAATGGCTGTTCCAGCCACTGATGATGGAGGGATTACCTGCAGTGTACCACCATTGGCTGGTCCTGTCGGGCTCGTTTGCTTCGTACCAGAGCTACAAAGTCCAGAAAATCCGTGGAGTCGTCCGGAACGCCATGATCTGGCCACGCCAGGTACTGAATCTGAGTGAGCTCTCTCTGCTGTTCGCTCTGAAAGAACAAGGTCAAATTACCTCATGCGCTTTCAGAAGGATTCTTAAAAACTGCGTCTTCTCAAATGTCAAATGTCAGTGAATACCAACATTTACATGTAAAGGTCATTTTAGGCTTCATGTGGAAGACGTCCATTCAACACACAGAAGCCTTTTGTCTGTGAATTCTGTGAATTTACAGAATAATCTCTGGTGTTACTCTTTCTGCTGGAACACATCACAGTTGCTTTCACTCTGTAAAACTCGAGTCCACAATTGGCCACTAAACACCCATTCAGCCGCTCTGACCAGCGTTTCTTGTGTAACTCAGACCCTCGTAGCTCTCTTTATTGCTGTCCTGCTTGATCGCCATGGCAACACATCCTTCTCCATAGCAACAATCACAGGCAGAGGAGCGTGCTAAGCGCCTCTCAATATATCCATGCTTTGTAAAGGTTAGGCTACAAGACTCAGGCAAGAGATCGGGTATACAAACACATAATGATGACCATGAAAACGATCAGCCTGATAAGTGACATCGATTTTGTAATTGAGAGGCACAGACTGAAAGGAGAGCATCGCGTTGTTAACTGCCCTCACCATGACAATTCCTTCAGCTTTCCTTTGTAAACTCAACATCCCACTCTCTGATCCCCCGATTCGGAGGCTCTCTCTCTTCCTTTCAGTAAAGTGTCTGACTTGGGTGGTTGCGTCGTCGTGGCAACCGAATCCCAATATGTGGCGAGCACGCAGCAGCGGGAGCCAGAAAAAGAACAGCCCACACTGGTCACCACGGCAACACACCTCCTCGGGGTCCTCGGCAGCTCCTCGCTCCTCAGACACTAGTCCCCGTTTCTGATTGGACGCGGCCCTCCCCCATCGCTCAGACAGGCTCTCCCTCCCCTCTGCCCTCTCAGCTGTGTGTGTGTGTGTGTGTGTGTGTGTGTGTGTGTGTGTGTGTGTGTGTGTGTGTGTGTGTGTGTGTGTGTGTGTGTGTGTGTGTGCGCGCGCGTACTTACCTGAGCGTGCCTGAGAGTCATCTCCCGGACGAGGAAGGCAGACTTGCCCTCCTCGTTGTGGCACGTGACGGTGAAGTCTCCGTAGGCGGCGCTGCTATCAGGGTTGGGCCAATACTGGTGACACTTCACCTTTAAACACAAACCAGGGACTCGGCTCATAGCTGAACGTTTAACAGATCCAAACTGTTACTCAAACCCCACGGGTCAGGGTCTGGTACTCCTAAGTCAGCCATCTGTTTTCAGCACATGCACAATACACCCACACACACACACACTTTGAAATTCTAGTGTAGAAACAATGATTAGAGACTTTGCAACACACTATATTAATGTCTGCTGCCTGGCAATGACTCTGGAGTCTTTGTAAAGTAATGTTGGTCTCCAGCTGTCAACTTATAGCTCCTTCTATGAGTAAAAAATCTTCCATTGACTGTGATGCGTTCTGTAAATAACCCAGCAGCCGTTTAGAGTATTGCTGTCCCCATTGCTGGGCTTTTTAGAAGAATTTGGGACTGTCAATGACTTGGTTCCCGCCCCTTGTTCTTGACAGGAGTGCCTTTACGTACCCGGCCCCTCTCCACTTGCGTGGTCAGCATGACCACCATGGAGGAGCTCTGCTCCCAGGTCATCTGCCAGAAGTCGGGGCAGGTGTTGGGCAGGGGGCCCTGGCACGCTATGTAGCGGTTTATCAGACTGGAGGCTGGAATCTCCATCTGCATGGAGGGGAACAGCGAGAAAAACATGCACAAGTTTTCAATTCTCAGTACAAGGGAGGAGTAAGGTGAATGTTTATAAGATATATCAAAACAGTCACACATGAGGGCTTTTAACCATTAACTGAGTTGCCGAAAAATTGCTCAAGAGCAATGGACTTTTTTAAAAGAAACGCTGTTTGAAAACTGGGTTTCTTTTCTTCGAAACACAAATGTACCTCATGCAATAGTGTTTTCATCTTTAGTGAGGTCTTTACGAACTCTACAGAGACTAATTATTTCACTACTTTGTCTATATTCAAATACCAAATACTGAAAAATAACAATGAAAAGTGTGCATTCGTATATAAAAGCCTCAGTAAAGCTTTCCCATTTGCTGTTTTGGTGGTGAGATTAAGGAACCTCTGACACACTGATAGTACTATACTTAAGGCAAGCTAAAAGGAGAGGTCATTATGAATAATAAGAAAACAAAAAGCGACTCACATTGATATAGTTTGCGTTGATGTAGTCGTCTGTGCTTTTTAGAATGACCCGTGTGGCATCATCTATCAGGGACAAGAAATAATTTTATACTTGGAAAGAACAGGAGTTTTATGGAAAGAGGGAGCATGTGAAAGGACATAAAGGTCAATTCAAGCAATTACTGGAACGCCAATGACAGTCATGTCTGCTCACGTACAGGGGGAGATGTCTCTGTAGCGGTTTTTGGAAACATTCTGAGGTAATTTGGCACACAGCATGGTCATCCCTGGCCTCTTCCTGTACAGTTGCTGAGGACGGCAAAAGGAGAAAATGATGAATTATCAATCCCAAAGCTGTCTTTCTCCCACTTTGTTGTGTGTCAGCATTTTTAGTGCAGAAGTTTGCATTCATTTAATTGAAGTTAATTTAGACCTGAAGCCAATGAGCGCTTTGGTTTAAACACAAAGAGGAAGTAGTGAAATGATGAGGTTAGGAGAGGACTGCCGGAGCCGAGAAAGAAAACGGACACATTTGCTATTCTACGTCTTTGTCTCCAACTCCGCCTCATCAGCTTAGGGCCTGTGCTCCTATTTTTCTCCTCACATCAAACTGTGCCAGTATGGCTCCGCTGCCCAGGCCTTCCTTCAGCGTGACCATGGAGTCCCTCAGAGCATGCTGGTCCAGCTGAGCGGGGTCCTGCGGCGACTTCTCTGGGATGTACTGAAAATCTGGTTCAGAGTCCACCTTCTCCTCCACCACGTCATAGATGGCTGAACGGGACAGGAACAGACGCCGTGTGATTATTCACAGAGTATAGAGAGCACATATGAGATGAGAACAGAGGAACATTTATTACACTGATACCATTTACTTGGTGTAAGAGATGGGTGCGTAAATCTCTCTTATACTCAGTTAAAAACACCAAGAATGTCAATGTTTTCTGTTCTTTCAGAGTTTCCCTGTCTGTAAAGCTGACAAATACTTGAATCAAACCTTCAAAAATGGAATTTGTGCCTGGAAAAACGGAGCGGTTTAGAAACACAAGTTAAACTTTAGCCACAACATAGCTAAAGTTTTGTTATTCATCTCACTCTGCTGTCACACTGCTTACAAAATCCTCCCATCAGGCTGCACTGCTCAGTAACTACTAGAAGAAACCACAATGCAGCCCACTAAACCAACTCAATACAGGATGTTGCTGATAACATGACTTAACACATCACGTTGTTTTATATTCCTGATTCAGACACCTGCTGCTCCAGTGCCCCTCATCAGGCCTGGATCCAGCCTGCCGGTGCTTTGGCCCAGTGAGAGGTGATCTGTAAAATGTCACTACTGACCGTTTGGCCTGACCAGCAGGATGAGCTCCCCTGAGTGGCTCTCGCAGCTGGCCTTGATGAACATGACCACCTGGTCGTGTGTGTGGTCAGATATGTCCCGCCCGTTGATCAGGACCACCTGATCCCCCTCATTAAGGCGGGGCACACACAGGTCGGCCTGAGGGGAGAGACAAGGGACAGAGCAGCAGATTTTTAGTTTAGTGTCTGTGGTCACACTGAACATAAATACTGGAGTTAAGCTGATACTTACTGAAGTTCCAGGAGCCACTCTAGACACAATGATGGGCATCTTCTGATCAGCTCCCCCCTGGAGACAGACAGAGAGATAGATCGAATACTAATACATCACAATCTTAAGCACACAGTTTCAGGTAACATCTCATTCAAGACCTGTTGATGTGTAACGATGCATGCTGTGGGAAGAGGAGAAGCTAGAGGTAAAGGTCGGCTAAAGAAACCCTGCAGGGTCCCCACCTTGACATTGAAGCCAAATCGTCCGTGTTCATCTGGTCTCATCTTGATCAGGACCAGGTTATCGTGCGGGACAACGCCGTTCAGCTGAAAGAGGGCAGGTGAACAAGGACCAATCAGATTTACATCCTGCTGTGCCCCTCCTGGCCTCTCTGTAGTGCTCTGCTGATTCTAGCTCTCTGGAGTGATACACTCGCTGGTGAACATCGAGTACAGATAGCTGGAGATCATCTGAAAGCATCAATGGCTCGTTCATGGCCACTAGGGGGCAAAAAAGCTTATTCAAGCCATTGCAGCTCCACTCAGTGCTGTTTCATAACTGTAAATGCCTCACATTAAATATACAAACAACTTTCAGATCCTCTTCATCTGCTGTAGCTTTTAATAATAATAACAATAATATTATATATTTCATTTAAAGGCGCCTTTCTCTGCACTCAAGGACACTGTACACAGATACATTAAAAATGCATAAAAGAAACAACCATAAAAATCAATAAAACCACAAAAATAGCCTCATGTAGAAAAGGCAGTCTCAAACAGATGTGTTTTGAGTTGTGATTTGAAAAGGGGGAGTGAGTCGATGTTTCTGAGTTGGGATGGTAATGAATTCCAGAGACGGGGAGCAGAGTGGCTGAAGGCTCTGCTCCCCGTGGTACTGAGACGGGCGGAGGGGACAAACAGGTGTTTTAAGTCCAATACTTCCTTTTTTTCCCTCTCCTTGGCCACTTTCCTCAAAGTTTTCAGCTAATAGTTCTTTATGAATCAGCTTGTTGCTGCGTAAATCCCATTTTCTGTCAATCAAAGTGAGATTATGACACAATACAGGCTCATCCTTTGATTTATGTGGATTTCTAAATGGTTGACTTATTCCCAGGTCAATGTTTATATACTGAACAGAATAAATTAATCTCAGGTAAAAGAAAACATTTCCTTCAAAAACATTTGGAAGCCAAGATTTAAACAAAAAGGTGCTAGTTAACAGTGCTTTCTCGTTTGTTGACATTTTTTGCATACACTGATAACTGACTGAAGAACTTCAACTCTTTAGTTGTAGTTTAAATAAAATTTACCATAAGCATTGATATATTATATACATATATGCTCTGGCTTTGTGTAGTACTGTATGATGGCGTTGTGTGTAGGCAGACTCACGGTGGTTTTGTCAGCGTTGACGGGAACGTCGTACATCTCATTCAGGTGGTTGTCCAGGAGGCTTTGCTGGGAGTGGGCCTGGATGATCTGGCTCAGAGTCTTCCTGCTCAGCTGCTTGGGGGGCAGAGCTGGAGGCTGGCCATCGACCCCATCAGGAGACCTGTGGAATGCAAATGGAGAGAGAGGGGGGGGACTGAAATCTGAATTCAAACGTAAGGAAGCAGCCCAAAAGAGATTAACATTAAGAGAAAATATGCTTCATTTTCTAAAATAAGATACAGGAGAATAGTCACAAACAAGTCTGTATGGATTTGTTAAGAGGTGGACTGAGAACAGAAATGCAGAAAAACCAGGTAAGGAATATGATGAGGAAAAAAAGGTTGTTAGTTAATGCGTTGTGACGTTAGTCACAATGCATTAACCTCAATAAAGGGGCTGAAAGAGGATGGAAAATGACCCATTCCATCATCCAGGCACTAAAAGACAGTTAGTTAAAGCCTTCAGCAGCATTGACACTCAGTCCGCTGGGTAAAAGCCATTTCTTTCTGTACGTGTGTGTGAACGTGCTGTCCTTGTTGGCAGGGGTTAGCAGTCAAAGAGCATTAGTTTTGTTTTGACTACCACCACTGGAGCCACTTTGTGTCTTAAATACACACATAAGTTGACATTTTTTACGGGTCAAAAGCAGGTAGGGCTTTCAGTGCACTGCAGGCATGAACCAAGACAGCACACCAACCTGCTCCTTTTAATTTGCATACGTTAACCCAACAGGCCCTGGGATGAGGAGAGCTGCAGCCAGTAGGGACAGCTTTTTGCTCCATAAAAACACTTTGGGACAAACTACAACTACATACAACAATCCTGTAGTGAAATGAAGGAATGACTAGCTGAATATATCAACAATTTCATAGAAAAACTGACAAGAAATGTAAAAAATACGGATTACACGACATGACCAGGGGGTTCAAAACCACTAGGAAACAATTAAGGAAACAGATTGAAATCTAGTGCAACGCCATTGGTATTTAGAAATAATAGTGTTAATAGTGTTATCTGGATTGGGACTAAATCTTTTGCAGAAGACATCATAGCGAGGCAGCTGCAGGACACCAAAGCCAAGAATTAAATGAAAGAACAAAACTTGAATTTCATGCTTCTGGCAACAATTTTCGCCTGCAAATTGTAACCAGAAAACTATTTTCTGTGTTTTTGTTGCCAAACAGAAACATCTGGGACAAGAGAGGTCCAGCAATGGAGGGATTAGAGCCTCGGAGGAATCTTCTCTCTGATGGGGAAAACACCATCAGGAAGGAAAACTGGAACACTGTATCTGTCCTGATTTTATACAAATGATTTGAATGTCTCTATCTGATACAGCTTTCCTCTGCACGACCGACTATTTTTCATGGGCCGAATAAACTGGTGCAAAATAACATGACAACGGATCAATACAGCAGAAGACGCGTGCAATTATTTAGTGTCAAATCAGCAGATATTTTTAACGTTACTCAAAAGACAATTTCGAAGCTTCTTTACGAACCAAAATGCTCTGAGAACATGATGTCAAAGAAATGCGATGAGCAAACCAAAAGCAGCAATTCAAACACCATGCATGGATAACGCCTGCTATTTGCCGAAGAAAGAGCATGTGATTATGTCATCCTCTGGCTCTGAAGCGCAGCGATGAGCCACTAAACTTGGCGTTTGTTTGTCTATGCGCTTGAAGGCAGTGGAGCTTCCATTGATGTTGCTTAACCACTCTGATGTCCAACCGAGACGTTTTCCGTCTTTTCTGCCCCTCTACGCTCCTTCTTGAGATTTTGAAACATCAATGTGGGACTTATAGGAACCTCAGCAGGTATTTTACAGTGTTTGAGCACAGTAAGGAAATACAACAGACACAGAGCTAAGACCGATTCAGCCATCGCACAAGCTCACCACCCTGCAACCCTTCTATAAACACATTTTACAGGCTGCTTTTCAAAGGGCTCATCTTTCCACTGAGGCTGCCTAAGTGACACTGGGAGAGGGTGTGAACTGCTGGGAGAAGCCACAGGCACCGACAGACACTTAAAGAAATAAAAATAAAAGAGTCGACGCAGCAGTTTGCTCAGACAGACTGAGACTACCGCTAATGAGGAAAATGTAGCTGCCTAATTAAAGGGTGGCTGTTTTCAGGAGATGTTTTATTTATGAAGGAGTGAAATTATGATCTAAGTCAAAGGCTGAGGCCTCTCCCCAAAGAGAAACAGCTCAAAACAGCACGGTCAGTGGGAAAAAAACAAGTAAGTAAAGGATGGGAGATAGAAAAAAAGCGAGGATGATATGTGCAGAGGAGAGCGATATCAAACCGCTTCAAGTAAAAAAATAAAGAAGAAGAAGAAGCATTTTTTCCAGTGTGTGGCAGGGATAAGACTCACGGTGTGGAGTCCAGGCTGATGCTGTTGGCCTGAGTGGACGAGGCTGACTTGTGATTAGAGGAGAACACGGGCAGGCTGGGGGAGGCGTGGATCACGTGGTCGACCAGGTGGCCGACCGACGACGGGCGCAGCCGCGTGCCCTCCTGCACAAACAGGGAGTTCCTGGGAGGACACGGAGAATGTTTAAATGTAGCTTTAAATGCGCTGAAAACAATAAAGACAAACTTCAAAGTCTGAGCGGATTGTACTCTGACTTTATCAGCATAAGTGTTTACTGTCATCCGCGTTGCTGTTTCTAATTATTGTTCAGTTCTTACGTTGGAAATAGGAGCACTACAGACAGAATTTCAATTGTTAAAGTATCCTGCAAACTGCAGATACAGGCGAGCATAAAAGGTGGGCATAAAAGCAAGTGGCATGGTATTATATCATTTGTTTCCTTCAAGAAATAAAACCTGGTTGTGCTATAGAATAAAACGTCAAAGAAGATAGGATTTTTCTGCTCCTTGGTTTCTCTAACAACGGTAAAATATAGGCACAAAATCTCAAGTTTGATCCCTGAACATGCACAACCGTACCAATGTCCACGACAAAAGTCTGTATTTTTTCAAAATAAGTTTCACAAACTTCTCTACTTTACAAAGAATTCGACAACGGTTGGCCAAAGTCATGTGATAAAGCCAGTACTGCCGTGTTTCCAAAGACAGACACCAGCAACAGAAACTGTTAAATAAAAATGAAACAGGCAGAACTCACTGGTTGGGTGTGCCAGGGGGGGAGCGGGTGGGCAGACTCTGCGTCTCCAGCCTCTCGTCTGATAGGCTGTTCCTGCTGACTGACTCCCAATCGGTCCCACTCACCAACTTCCTGGCCAATGGCTTGCTGGGAGACCTGCTCAGACCAAGACATGATTTCAGCTGGGACCCATTCAGTGGGATCAGTTCTCCCAACTTTTATACCTCATAGCCCTCGATTAGATTACAGGCTAATATGAATTGGGCAGTACATGTCAACTACGCAAGAACAAAAAATGTGGGTGGTGCCAAAGCAAATGATAGGTGTAACCCTTTATGGAAAAAGGAAGATGAGAGCTTTTCCATACCTGGCAAACACTCTGTCCTTGATGCATTTCTCCTTCCCATACTGCACAGACTGCACCTCTGTCCGCCCGCTACAGACAGAAAACAGAAAACAGGACATGATTACCCACTTCCAAAACATAAAACTTCATCTGAAGTAACTAATTAATGTTTAAGCGGACATCATTAAAGCGAAGTTTACACATTTGTCAGTAATAACGCATAGCTGGTGGCTACCTTCATTAAAAAGCCTATCTGGTCCCCCGTTTTGTTGTAAGCTTATCTGCAATACTCTCATTCTTCTAATCCATCAGTTCTGTGCGGTCTGACTTTGTCCCCTATTAAAATGTTCCTCCAGCGTCCAGACAGGCATATTTAACCATTACACTGCCAGCGGAGACAGTTTTCTACATGAGCTTATGAACAAAGCAACGCCGGCCGGTCGGTAACGAAAGCTGACCATTTTTTCTTTTGAAACACTGTTAATACCACACTAAACCGACAAGATCAAATATTATCCACATACGAGTCTGCTGATGTTTTTTTACACACACAACTTCGAGCTAAATATCAGCTCAATCACGTTGCACTGCGGCTCTATGAAACATCAAAAGACTCACTTCATTTCATACCATGAAAAAGAAAGAGAAAAGAAATCAAATAAAAATGATCTTATCATCCAAATTCAACTCTAATTACAAGTTGGAAAAGTTAAGGAGTGGATGTCAACTGGGAGACATGTTTCCTGTCAGTGGAAATAAGTGAAATATGTGAATGAAGGTAAATTACAGCAAATAATTGAGTAATAAATAATATACAAATTATTTATTTAATAAATAAATGGAGGTAAATAATGACTTATTACTGCATCCAACACAAAGCAAGTCCACGTTATGTATGCGTCTCTCTGCTCTTCTATTTACATATATTTGGGTTTTTCTTTTCTTACCAGTATCTGAACTTTGAGCCCAGGGTGAAGTAGTGAGTGAAGAAGTTCTTCTGGGGGGGAATCGGCTGCTCCAGCCTGAAGAAGGTGTGGTGCTCCACGCAGGCTTTCCACAGGTTCTTACAGGCCCGGTAGTTGACCATATTAAAACCCAGCAACGTCTCACGAGTTTCTGTCTGTGTAGGAAGAAGAAGATTCAATCCTTTAATTTGGCACACTCACACAGCTTCAACATTTAGTCTTCACTTCTAGGTTTTAATGAGTTTAAAACCTTCATCAAACACCCTGGACACTGCCTGTTTAGTACTGAATAGTGCTCATTTGATAATAGTCATGTTCAGGTTATTGGAAATGAACATACTACAGTTCATTCTTGAATCTTGAATTTCTATGGCCCATTGGTTTAACCCAATACAGAATCAATAAAAACAGAATAATGTAAGAAAGAGATTGACACCGAAGCCTGTTGTACGTATTAGTCGGCAGTTGCTGAAACATGCTTAAAGACTGAGGGACCATCTTGTACTGGACTGTTAAACAGGTTTTTATTGATTTTCTGTTCATGAGTTAAGAGCTGGTCTGAAATCGGAGCTAAGCAATGAAGTGCTGTGAGTGTGTGAGGCAAGTAAAAGCCAGCCCAGGTTGATTCACGCTCA
>JABUIW010000172.1:1539569-1567178 GCA_013363375.1 Menidia beryllina | reverse complement strand
GTGTGTGTGTGTGTGTGTGTGTGTGTGTGTGTGTGTGTGTGTGTGTGTGTGTGTGTGTTTGTGCGTGTGTGTGGACCTACCCCGTCTCTTCTCAGCTGGATGAAAAACTGTTTGCACTTGAAGGAGATTTTCACTATTTTCAACCTGGAAGCAGGAAAAAGAAAAAAGCCAGTCATCAAAATGTCCTCATCACAGTCATCACAAAAAGTTGAAAAACCACCAGTAACATATGAAAACAACACTAATCTTTAGAGGCCTGCGCTCGTTCTTGCTTTAAAACCTTTTGTAACATGCAGTCTGTCGATGAACACCGGCCAACTACCAACACTGTAAATGAATAAAAATAGAACAAATATCCAGACAGCTGATCTCAGATCAGCAGCTGCATCACTCTGAAGAATATTGGTTCCCTTTAGGGGTAAAAACTGAAAGGTAAGTTTGAACAACAATGAAGACACAAAGTAGGACAAAAGGTGAAGCGACATTTTAAGTTTCACCTTTGTTCTTTTCGATGAAATGAAAATCCGACGGGGCTGTTTACGTGTGAGCATTTGTCCTCACTGATTTGAGCTGTTCCTGCTCACAATGTCTCATTTTGCTGTTGCCAACTTAATGATTTTGCCTGCACGTTTTCCCAAAAAGCAGCTTTTAAAAGCAACAATAATTCAGCTTCCCAGTATGGCCAGATCAGCACAGCAAACCTGAGGTGTTCCGCTTCACTTTACGTCTCCCTCCTATTTAATGACCACGGACTCTGTCAAAAGGTGGGAAAGGTACGAATACCAGCTACTATTTCTGACTCATTGTGCTGCCAGGCCACAGAAAGAGGAAATAGAGGGAACAGCTTTGTTAGGAATCAAGCTGAATGGAGATGCAGTGTGAGGGCAGACACAGCAGGATGGAGCAGATGCTAACTTCTGATGTGTTTAACAACCGCTTAAAGGAACAATAAGAGTACATTCTACCAGGAAAGATCAAGGGGAGATACTGATATATGCAGTGTAGTAACATTCTGTATAAAAAAGCTTTTTTTTGCTACACCTCCTCATCATTTAGCAAAATGAGTGCAAAGGCAGTAACAGCCTTAGACCAAGAGAGACAAAAGAGGATATTATAGCTGTCAGTCTGGGGAACAGAGGCTCAACTACCGAACCTGAACATGTGGCTTGTGGGTGTGTCGCAGCGGGGGTTAAAAGACAGAGCTGTGTCAGACAGAAGAAGCTGGGAGATTAGAAGACAGAAGAAAGGGTAAAAAGGTAACCTTAACTAATTCCTCACACTTAAACATCCTGTCAGTGTTCCACACCTCTGAGCCTCACAGTGCAGCATCCCCACATCAAAAGCACCAACACCAACAGCGTTTAGGGCTTTGCATGTGATAAGAAGAATCCTAAAGTCATACGATAAGAAGAATCCTAAATTCATATTATAAGAAGAATCCTAAATTCATACGATAAGAAGAATCCTATATTCATATTATAAGAAGAATCCTAAATTTATGTGATAAGAAGAATCCTAAATTCATATTATAAGAAGAATCCTAAATTCATGTGATAAGAAGAATCCTAAATTCATATTATAAGAAGAATCCTAAATTCATAGGTTAAGAAGAATCCTAAATTCATGTGATAAGAAGAATCCTACATTCTTCATTCTTCATTCTTCATTCTTCAGAATGAAGAACAGGAAGTCAACAGGGTCGAGGTTTCCATCATAGCTTTGGGATCACATTCTTCAGATTTTCTTCAGATTATTATGGGGGTCTGACAGTGATGCACTCAGAGCAGTTTAACAGCAGATTGTCATACAGCCACACGCAGGAGAGACGGCGTCCATTCCGCTCCAAACGGAGAACCACACAAACACACACTTCTGTGAGCAGCAGCAGCACAGTAACAGTACCCCCCCCCCCCTCCTCCTTGAGGTCTGTTGCTGCTCTGACTCATCACTCCCTGCTAAATATATTTTACATACTTACTCATACCCAGTTGGACGGAGCGCCACACACATGCTCAGGCGGAGTGTGAGTCATGCCCCCTCTAAGTGCGGCTCATTTGTCAGGCTGAAAACGGGGAAAAAGGCAGGACCCTAAATGTGTCTCTGCTGATCTTTTACCCTTTTTCTTATCTCGCTTTCTAACCGACACTGGGAGGGACGATCGCTTCAAAGGAAGAAGAGACGGAGAAGAAGAAAAGAAAAGAGAGGGACGGCCTTAACACATGTAGGGATGATGACTTGTTTAAAAGCGATGAGGGAAAAGCACTGAGGGCAGGGTGGAGAGAGACCGTCCAGCAGCACGTCTCAGTCTTTCTGTCACACACCCGGCACCCAACAGCTGCTGGAGACACCACTGTTGGGACTCCAAATTTAGCTCAACGGACAAAACGGCTTTGCATCGGGTGCATGGAGCTCTTTTATTTACCACAATACCATAAAGACCAAAGCTCAAATTAGCAAAATAGGCCATTTTGCGCACGCACACGCAGCAGCTGCTACGTGCATCTGGTCAGTGTGCTGCCTACACGTCAGCTTGACTGGTTCCTTATGTAGCCATTAACATTTAGCCTCCCACTGATCAGCAGCAGCACACGGCAGATTTCTAGGAATTGATACTTTGGAGATAGAAAACAGGACGAGGACAGGAAGCAACGCAATGAGGACAGAGGAGGTTACGGAGCAGATTAGTTGGATTTAATGTGTCTCAGAATACCAGGTAAAAAACAAATCCCTCACTCAAAGAATTGGATGCAATTATCTGCCTAAAAAGATCAACAGAAGCTTAAACATTAATATGCAATGTCAATAATCACCATATGAGAGGCTTCCAAAATTAATATGCAGCCAAGTTCTGTGCAAAAGGAGTTCCTGGAGGCAGTTCAAGAGGAGCTGGCAGCACATGGACGGGCAGAGAGGTGGATTTGTGACAAGGACATCCACACTTCAAACTATGAAAATATCAATAAGGAACACTTTTTTTTTCAATCACTATCAGAGCTTCTCAGCGTGTTCCAATCCACACAGACGCTCTATTTCCACCCGAGAGCTGCCACACTTTCTGCCTGCGATTCAACAGCAGGTGTAACTGGAGCCTCTGATCACCGGCTTCTCAAACTGACTCTGAAAATAAAGCTGAATGCCTGCTTTAATGGAGTTTAATGAGTGCTCTGGCTTCTTTGAAATGATCTGTTGTTCTGCTGATAGCTGCTACAGTCCTAATTACACATGCACTGTAACCAAGTGCTTTGCCAAAATAAAACACGGGCCCGACTTTCTAAAACTGAACTGTGACAGATCTGATCCGATCGCCATCGCTGGGTGTAAAACTTCCACAAGAAGGATCCACAAAACACCCCTCATCTTACACAGCTATACTCGGGCTCATTTGGACGCCATCTAAACCAAATCCGAGAACTTTTCTAGTGATTACTAGGTCTCCTTCCTCCTTATCTCAGTTAAATACCAGGGAGAGAAACAGCAAAACACAACCTTACCAAACAAAACACAAAAGAAAAACAGTGATGTGGGATCTCACATTCTTGTATTCACAGTGTGTCACTCACCATGGGAAGTAGTTGATCCGTACCCTGTTTTTGTAAATCACAATGCCAGCAGACATCACCCCGATGAGTATCTCTGTGTTACTCTGGTCCTGGGAGGAGGGGAGCAGAGGTGTGAGGTGAAGACCCAACAGAGCCAAAGAGAGAAGAAAGTGACTCATATTTAATTGCATTAAAGGCTCAGGGGTCTCTGGGACCCTGTTCAAACACACTCCACATGTGGACAGTGGTAAATACAGATGTGGACAAACTCCAGATGGGTAAGGGATGCATTAAGAAGTGGCCACCGTCTGAGGTAGTCGTTTATGCGTTTATCCACATCTGAACCATAGTCTGCATGCAAACATGTCATGGGCCGCTTCCTCTACATGGGTTAGAACCAGCTTTCGGCTTCCACAGGGACTCTGGTCTTTTAGGCTTTCTAACCGAAGGTTTGGAATTTAGGATAGAAGTTTAATGCTCTGTACATGTAAGGGGCTCTCACATACCAATATGTATGTGTGTGTAGATATACATATATACACATACATATATGTTGGGAATGGAAGTAGACTATTTTCCCCAAATACATTAGGAAAAGAAAAAAGCTACACTTTCGCTTCAGCTTTTGTGTGAGACTATGTGTAGACACAGACGGGGCACACCCATGGTGGAATAAAAACCTTACTTACCCTTGCATAGTGCAGCTCCACCCCGTAGAGCTCCAGCGTACGTGCTGTGTTCAGATAATTAAACTCTGACTGGGCAGGAGACAGGCCGCTGAGAGGGAGAAGGGTAACGAGGCAGACGGAGGACAGGAGGTTGTGAGTGGGAGAGAAGGGCAGTGTGTCAGAGGTATGGGGGGAGAGGCAAGACAGAGAGGGACAACAAAACACCCGCAATCAAAGAGAAAACCGAAGCAATGGCCGAGGAAAGGTCAGATAATCTGCAGCATATGAAGCTGTTTATGTGTACACCTGGAAATGTCAGCACACAGTTACCTATGTGTCACAATCCCTCATAATCCCTCTGCTTTAACACTACAGGCAGAGTTAGTAAATATTGTTTCACTGAATAGAGCTTCACATCACAGATTCAACATCTAAGGCCGTTGTTCCACGTGTGTGTGTGTGTGCTCAGCCGTACCTGTGCTGCTGGTGGTGTTTGGCCACCTCTTTATGGAAGTCTTGTGGCGGACTGGGGATGAAGCAGTATTCCGACAGATAGCCGGGACTGTGATCAGCTTCACTATAGTCCCCCAGCTCAGCTACAGAAAAGGAGAAAAGAAAAAGAGGAAGACAGGACTTAGTTGTGATAGTAAACGGGAAACATAAAGATATATCCTTACACTGCCCCAATTCAGAATTCTGTAAAGAGGCTGATCCGCCTCTGTGCTCACCAGAATTACTTCTGTTTGTTATTTTGATTCATTGCACCACAGTTTAGGATTCCACTTCTCTTGCATTACTCTTCAATGAAACCAGGTGCCATCAATAATTATCCAGGCTTTGCACAGGGTCTTTTTAAAGACTGGTCGACTTCAAGTATTTAGTAAATAAATACCAAATAACTCACAATAAGCTTGACAAACAATCGGAAAATGGCAAGATGGGGAAGTTTTCAGGGAGGAATAGAATTTAAAAGCCTAAAATAATTCACAACTTTCAGCACCATTTTTTAAATGTTCCTGATCTGAATAAAACAATTAATATCAATGTGATCAGAACTTATCAATGACTATGTGTGAACGCTATAAAAACAGAAAACTGCCCGTGTCTGGCTGAATGCCTGGATGGTTCATTTTTCCAAGGCGCTGTGAAGTGAGCTGAATGTGTGCGACAGTACTACACAACCTCTACAAGTCAGAGAGAAATAAACCTTAAATTTGGATTGCTTACAAAGCGTCACTTTGCCCAGACTGAAAGTGGGCATTTTAATTGTGGTAAATTAAGACAAAGCCTTCACTTTCGAATCACACTAACCTCCAGAAATCATAACATTTTGTCATCCCCTTTTCGCTCTCTGCCTGTTATGAGTTTGTTAACATAAATACAAAATGCAAAGTAACCCTAACTGCTCCAACAAACAATCCTCCGCAAAGGAACAACAAGAGTACCCACAAACTGAACACAAAAGACTAATGAACTGTGAAAACAGCTTGGGATCTAAACCACTGCACTCCTTATGTAGTGTGATCAAACTCCAGGCCAGAAGAAGCTGCACAGAAGGTACCAGTGTGACTGTAGACTGACAGAAACGCAGATTAACCTGATCATTCAAATCTGAACCAGAACACCCCACAGGTCCAGGACCGGGCCCTTCTGGGTAAATAGGACAAATATTTCAATCTCTAAATGACAACAACAGCTGAAGGAAATAGAGCTGTGATTTATGTCTTAACAGTTAGACATGGATCACAACCATTTTCATTCAAAGATTATCAAAAGTGTTTTCGCAGACAAGTAAAAAAAGAATGAAAAGAATGGGAAGGCGTTCGGAGCCCTCACAAAAGAGGAACTGAGAGCAGATTCCATTAGCTCACACGTTAGCTGCTGAAGCTTCAAAAACATCAATAAGCTCAAGCAGTCCCCTGACTGACCGGAGAGCCAGCAGCCTAAGCATAGTGACCAAATAATCAATTAAAGCTTATAGGCCCATTGAAGTGTACACACCACCAGGGACGGAAGCTGTTCGGCTCCAACAGCGATGAGCGGCGGGGCAGCGGCGCTTAAGACAATCCAGACTGTCTGCATGTGTCGTTCCAAGATGGTGGAACGACCTACCAAGCGCCACAAGAACAGCAGAGTCCCTGTCTGTCTTCAAGAAACTCTTGAAGACCCACCTCTTCAAAGAGCATCTCCTATCCTAACCCTAACCCGTACCTCTACCCCCCCACAGCTCCTTCTGTAGTCCCTCTACCTCTATCTCTATCTCACCACTGACTCTGATCAGGGTTTCTCCTCTATATAGCTTATTGTCATAGTGATGAGAAATGTAATATTTGTGTCTACTCTGTAAGTCGCTTTGGAGAAAAGCGTCTGCCAAATGCATAAACATAAACATAAACATAATGGACAGTTGTGGGGAGGAACACTGAGAATTCTTTACATGGAAACATTTTGCCTTAGGTGAAGAATAATCGGGCCCAAGTCTCACTCGGTATTCAAATTCTTTGGATTTCAATTCCAACTGAGAGAAAAACAAGCCAGTTCCATGTCAGCCTTTGAGCTTTTAAGGATCGTGATACCACAAGACCCATCATGAGGCTTCTTCTGTGTTACACTATGTATGTGGTCCATGGCTACTGTTAGGGTAACATCATGTCAAATTCAAGGAAAATACTACATAGGCATCCCATTCAGAAAGATGGAAAAGTGTTTGATAATGAAACGTCTCAGTAAATATGGGAAAACTGCATTAAACAAGTTCGCTTCCGCTTCTTTAAACATAAACACATATATTTTACATCTCATTTAAGGAGCAGGCTGCTGTGGTTTTCCGGGAGTGCAGTTAATCACAAAACCAGAATTTACCAGGAGGGATTTGTGCTGATTTGAGGATGGAAGCTGTAGTGAGGGATTTAGAGTCATCTGTGCTGAGAGCTGGATAGAGCAGCTGAATTAGCAGCAGAGCAGCTGCTTCCAGCCACCCCCTCCCTTTTATCTCCCCAAAGCTAACATTTATCTCCATAATATGTGCCGGGACAGTGAGAAGTGACAACACGGACCGAGCAAAACTGTGTGGGTGTGTTGGTGTGTGTCAGTGTGTGCATGGGTGTGAGCGTCAGAGCAAAAGCCGCAGTGTCAGGTGTTGTTTGTCTAGGTCAAATCTCTTTGACCTACATACTGTAGCTGTGCCTACTAAATCCAAAACAGAGGGATATGGAGGGAGCAAAGGATTTGGGGTTGGAGGTGAGGTTATGCCAGTGGGGGAGGGGCACAAAGAAAGGGATGAGAAAAACCTAAAGAGAGAAAAAAGCAAGCTGAGCGCAGAGACGTCACGAAAACAATGAACTGCTGGCGAGCAGAAAGACGCCGTGAGACAATGAGAAAGGACCAACACGACATCACAGCAGGGGGGATTCACTCTGAAGCGGAGCTCCAGTGGAACTCAGGGGTCTGAAGGTTTACGCAGACACAATCAAGTCGGGTTTTTCTGGTAAAAATCCATTTAGCTGGAGTCCTTTTCATACACGACCTTTCTCTCTTCCTGTTTTAAGGATCTCTCTTCTTTTTGGCGCGGGTTATTGTTACCTTTTCACTATTCTCTCTACCTTTTAAAATGTTTTTTTAATTTCTACTTCCTTTTTTTCCTTTTTTTTTTCTTTTCCTGTCCCCCTGTCAGGTTTGGCATGAATCATCTTACTTCTGGGACAAAAACAAATCTTAAATAAATAATAAAGCAGTATTGGATGATCAAGGGAGGCTTCTCGATCCCTCTACAAAGCAAAAGTGTCGGGCAGAGCACGGCACTCAGATTACAATTCTGTTGCCATAATGCTGAACACGACAAGGGGTTAAAAAAAATTCATTAATTTAAAAATGGTAAAATAAAATAAAAAAGAAATATCCTCTGGCTAGCAACCATGGAGCATTTTCTGAAGTGGCGATGAGTGAGTGAAATTCAAAAGTCCAATACGGTCAGACAGAGCAGAAGATTCAGTGTTAGGTGGGTTATGAGGGATATAAAGTGGAAAAAGTGGTTCCTCCGAGGGTCTCAAATTCCGGTCCTGGAGGACTGATGTCCTGCAGATTTGAGATCTTTCCCTGCTTTAGCACACCTGATTCATGTCAATGCAGGCTGGGAAGATCTTAACAATCTTTAGAGATCTAGTCAATCTAAACCATGCGTGTAGAAGCAGGGAAACATCTAAAACATCTCAAACCAGCAGGTCAGTGGCCCCCAGCAGGTTTTAGATCCCTGGATTAGTCCAAATATTCACTGACCTGGACTCTGGACATTAAATCCCCACAAGGAACCGACTGAGGATTTTACTGCACGGTTACAAATGCTAATGTGAATATCACCTCATAGCTTACAGTTAATCAGGATGGTTTTCAGGGCTGTAGCTGGACTCCAGCGACCACAGCCATTCCATTTAACAGTGTGACCACTTAACCAGAGTCTTAATGAATCAATGCCATTGTTGGTAGGATGGGTGTACCCAGGGAGAACTACTTACACTGAACGGCGTAGGATGCCAACAATGCAGCTGTGTTGTGGGGACAGGGCAATCTGGATTTTGTAGGGACAAACAAAATACAAATAAAGACACTTAAAACAGAATTCATTCCTGTGTCCATCTATAAGATGACTAAACACAAGCTATCTTTAAAGAGCAGAGTCCCTCATCTTTGATAGCGATAGAAAAAGAAACAGAAAAAAGATTAATTGTACTTTTCTGAGACGAATCCAGAGAGAAAAAGCAGAACTCAGAACTATAATTAACACGTTGTTGCATATGTTTGATGCACACACACCCACCCTTCATGCTGTTGGACAACTTTGCACTGTTTATGCAACAGCTAATACATAAGGTTTGACATACTAACCTTCCAGTTAATATGTCCTGTTTGATCTGGAGGAAATACTGGTACCTGAGGAGGATAACACAAAGCATTACTCTCACAAGATCCTCACCTCAGATTAGATGTTTTTGAAATAGTTTGGATTCCTCTCCAGGATATTACGCTCAGCTTTAGAGTGAAATGTGTTTTCGGAAGAAAACTGCCCAATATATTTTCATATGAGGATTGTTTAATAGCTCATCTGTGCACCAAATAACTGACGTATCTGATGTAAAAACAAAGCTGACAGGAATCTGTTCAGATCGTGGCTCCAGTTTACACCACAAACATTAATGTGTGCTGCTCAATCTCCCCTCTGAAACAACACAAAGTTGTTAAAATGTTTTAAAGAAGCTTCAGATGTAGATTCCTTTCTTTTATAAATGTACAAATCAAGCTCAAATGTAGATCTCCAATCATTTTCTAAATGAATGTGATTATTTCTGCAAGAGTAGCATGGGCATAGTTAGCCTAATGAAACCAAAGCAACAGAGTGAAGTCTGCTCATGTGTCCCTTCATGCTTCTGAAGCTTCTGGAGTAGTTTGTTTAAAATGCCATGTGACAAGCAGCTTATTGGGAAATCATTCTCAAAAATGTCGTCAGCATGTCGCAAAATAATATTACACTCATATGTACACATACAAAAAGGGTCCTACTTTCCAAATCACAAAATTATAATTGTTTACGTAGGAACCAAATTAGGCCAAAACGAGTAAAGCAAAAATCAACAGGAGCAACCCAGAAATCACCAGCTAAGCCTTAAAAAGGCCAGCAAAACCTCTCACCGTGTGTATTCTTCCTGAAGTTTCCCAGGGTCGGTCACAAAGAATTTGACTCTGAAGCTCAGGTTGTGTGGAGACCCCCCTAGAAATATAGTGATGGAAGGTTAGAGAGCAAAGACACAACATACAGATGCATAAGCAACAGAACAAGCTGCTAACGTCTAACGTGAACCCCAATTAAAGTCCAGACGATATCGACTAATGTAGAACTACCATCATTATTACAATCAATAATTACAATAATTTCAATCATTATCCTCATAAGCATCATCGTCAAATGTATAATTCAGATAAAGTAATCAAATTGTACATTTGTGGGTCAGATCCCAGAATACGCTGTGATGTTTTGACTCTTGAGTCAATCAGCCATCATGAAAACAGAGTTGAAGCACAGTTCAATCATCGCTGGAGGGGAGCTTCTGATTTCACTTCAGCGGCTCCAACATTGCTCACATTTAACTAATTTTATGTCTCATTATCTAAAATAAAGGAGGGTTCAGCTGAAGTTTAATCATTGCTTACAGCTAACTGAGAATTGTATATGACACTATGCTCTGGAGAGTCATGGCTGTTCAGCGTGACCGAGGCCAGCCTGCTGGAGAACACTTCAACCCAGCCTTGGTGGACTAAAATCTACTTTGCTTCTGGACTTTCTGGACCTTCTGGACCTTCTGATGTCTCATTTGCAATGCAGCAGAGAAGATAAAGTGGTGTGGAGTGGATGTCACCTACGTTTTAACTGTTTCCTGATGGGCTTATTGGGATCCAGCCAGCGCTGTAAAATATTGATTCAGAGTCACTTAAGAGACACCATAAAGCATAACCACACAGTCTAAATAATTCAACATAGACACACCCACGCACGCAGAAATACTCGAGCACATAGACGCAAATCGATGTGAGACGAGGACACTTAATTTTGTTTTCTGTTAGGTTAACAGATGCATAACCACACGTCGCTTAAATCAGAAACCCCACAAACAGCCGCACGCAGTCGTGTGGGAGCAGGTATACTGACGGGAGCGTCTGATGCATCGTCAGCCAGGTGCAGGCCAAAGTAGTCCCTCTCGGTCAGCTCCAGGTGCTTAAAGACGGCGTCCAGCAGCACCTGGCCATGGTCCGACTTCTGCAGAGAGGGAAGGACAACAGAGGGTGACCTCGCTGCTCAGCGTGCTGTTCCGAGTTCAGAGGTCTGCATGGGATTCCAGCAAAAAAAAGGTCACAGAACAGTGAGAGCCGAGTCTCCATCTCCCTCTGTCAATTATTCAACCCCCCCCCCCCGCTGCTGCAGAAACATGGCACTTACATAAAACCATTGGTGAATCACCCGTGTTGAGCCTAATTTAATCCAGTTCCGACCCCAAAGTGGAGAACAAGTTGATGGGATTCAGATGATGAATGCGTGTGTATGATGCGTGACATCATCCCAACGGTGGAGTAAAGCTAAAACGTCCTGGGAGCAACACACTGTGGAAGATTTGTTTCTCTGACTTCCAGACATATTCACTGACACAGTTTGACTTACCAAACTGCACATACAACTGTTAGATCTGATCAAATGATTACCTCATGCAAATAATTAGATACAGCCTTGTCTCATTGGTGATAAATGTGTGATTAAGTTCGTTCAGAACTAAACTACACAAGGTAGCCCGGCTGTTTTGAAGACTGTTCAGGTCAATCTTGTCCATTAATTTGTGGTGTCAAAATCTTATTGTGGGGTTATAAATAAGAAAATAAGCAAGCTTCAAATGCGGCCTGTGTAGCTGAGTGTTCGTGTCAGTGCTGACTGGAGCTGATAAATAACCAAAACTAAAGCAGATCATTGGACCTGGGCTTTGCCGCCTTTAGGCAGATTTTGACGTTAAAAAATTAAACTATAACCTGTCTGACGGACTTGTGAAAAAGACTGGATATGTATGCTCTTAC
Source organism: Menidia beryllina (assembly GCA_013363375.1). Lineage (NCBI taxonomy): Eukaryota > Metazoa > Chordata > Actinopteri > Atheriniformes > Atherinopsidae > Menidia > Menidia beryllina. Next base: position 1,555,363 of record JABUIW010000172.1, on the reverse strand, counting down.
AGGCCATTCTCACTTTTTCCATCTCTGAACAAAGGCTCACAACAAATTACAACTGAAAGGGCTCCAATAAAATCAAGGACAATACTATTGACTCAGCGCATTGTTACGCTCTTGTGTGAAAAAATTAAAAACAAATCCATTTATCAAATAATAAACAGAGAAACCCTGTGAAGGGCTGAAAGGACACATGAAGTGAGAAATAATTCCTGCAATCCATTATTAATATCACACCATTTCCTGGGAAGGCGAGAGGATAAACTGTGGGACCACAAGTGGAGCAGAAATTCACACCTGATCCTGTGACTTTTAGAATGGGGGGGGGGGGGGGAGTGGGAGAGTGTGACTCCATCAGAGAGAGGAGAAACACAAACAGTTACGGCTCTCCCGTGCCCTTTGCCCTGGTGACACAGTTTTACAGCCCGGCGTGAGCGAGCGCCGAGCATCAACAGAAGGAACCATATCTGACAGTTGACATGTTGACATGGCAGCCCTTTGGGGGGGCTCGCAGTGAGCCTGTGTGTGAAGCCGACTGCTGTCACAGCCCACTGCAGAGCCAGGCAGCGCTGGGCTCATTTCCTCTCCATTTATGCAGAACACACTTTTGTCTTTCACATCAATGCTAATTTTGGGGGAATTTTTCTCTCTTTTTTAAAAAAATATCAGCCCGTAAGACTACATTGCATGCTTTCTGCTTCTGTTTAAATAGACTGATTTCCAAAGTGCACACAAAATATGCTGATTTGAAGACAGTAGCTGTAAAGAGAAAATAAATTGAGGAGAAAGACAACAAAATACAAGCCTCCAACATCATGGTTCAGCTATTTTTTTGTATGAAGTAGCTTTGCAGCTAGATGTGAGAGCCCTCTGTGCTCCCGGAAACCCATCTCCTGTATATTCGGTTGTGTGAGTGCATCGGCCTTTTTCGGGTTTTCAAAAGGTGTGAAGCCAACATGGAGCAAAAACCAACACATTAAAGTGAACCAGGCATGTCCGCGTACACACAGGGAAAGACTGACTTCGACATCTCGGGGATGGCAGAGCTCGGGATGAGACAGTGACCCAAAGTGAAACGCAATGTAAACCACAGATACAAAGACAAAAAAGAGCACAAGAATGCACATGTGCGAAGACGACAGAGAGTCACAGAGAGGGGGGAAAGAGAAAGCGTGGATGAAGAGAAAAGGAGTGATTGACGATGTGACCGAGTGAGACAAACACTCTTTGTGCAGTCTGCTCGCACGTCGGACTGAAACAGTGTGTGTCTGAGTGAGACTGAGAAGAGAGGAAGGAGACATGGTGATAAAGAGCAATCAGAGCACAAGAGGTTGGCTCAGAGAAAAGGGTCCTGTGAGAGAAAGATGCAATGATAAGTTCCAAAACCCTCTGGGGCTGTCTTCAAACGGAAAAAGACCCTCAGACACAGAGCACTGTGGCATTGAAGGGGGAAATTCCACTTTTTATTGTGGGTTTACAAAAACGGAGGATTTTTCCATCTCTCCATCTGACTCAGGAAACAGCAAAAGCTGTAGCTGTGTGCATGCGAGGACATTAAAGAATCACGGAAGTTCAGGAATCTGGGGAGCAGCTTGTTCAGACAGGAAAGGAATCACATGAAGCTTAAGTCACCCACATACACACAGCTACACACACACACAGTCCCAGCAATACTTTTCATGGACAGAAAATATATCTGGGATGAGAACGTAATGTTTGATTTGGTGAAATGACGGTATGGCTTGCTGCATATCTCAGTTACCGAAAAGCCTCAGATGTTTTCCAAGGTGTTTTAGCTTTCTTGGGGTATTCTCCGTCCACACTAAATACATGTAGACTATTGCTGAAAAAGCAAAGTCCCACAAAAAGGAAATCCAACTTCTGAACGTGCATGACACCGGCACCTGCCAAGTAACCTGCCAACAACGGCGGCACCTGCCCAGCAACCTGCCCGTGACACCGGCACCTGTCTATGACGCCAGCACCTGCCCGTGACGCCCATGATGCCGGCACCTGCCCAGCAACCTGCCCGTGACGCCAGCACTGTCCAACGACACCAACAACTGCCCAGCAACCTGCCCGTGATGCTGGCACCTGCCCAGTAACCTGCCAATGACGCTGGCACCAGCCCAGTAACCTGCCCACAAATCAACACCACTCGGACCGAGAAATGTCATTTAAATGCAAGAGATCGTAGAAACAAAACACTCTCATAAGTTACCAGAAGTTGAAGTGACACTGCAGAAACTGAAACCATTAAAAGGATAAACCGTTACTCTTTTGGCTGAGCTGACTGATTTATGTACATAACGAATTGTAGCAAACATAAAGATGGAGGGATATCTCCGGTTACAGCTACTGGGGTCTACAACACATGGGAGAATACCAAAAGCTATCAATAAATGACTACGGCTATTGAAAATGTTTAAAGGTGTGATCTATTTGGCCATGTCACGGTCTCACTCTCACTAAAAGACAACTACTAAAGGATTATAAATAATTTTCAAAGCTTATTTGTTCCAAGTCTTAACTAGAAGAAACCTCTTCATTTAATATGAATAAACTGCCGCTGACCCACTTTTTGTTTCAGTGGAGTGAGATATCATTTATTTATTCATAATTTATGGTCATTCTAACGCTTTCAGGCTTCTCCAAATTCTGCTTTTTAACAGAATTGTCTCAACTAAAGACTCCATATCAATAGGATCATCCTTTTAAAACTCGTATGCGTGGTTTCCATGACAGTAAATGTCTGCTTTCGGATTTTCACTCTCCACTAGAGTCACAGCCAGTCTGCCAGAGAGAGGATCAATAGAAGTATTGTTGCTCTCAGAATGGCTTGCCTTTCCAGGAAGTTAGTGCTGCAGTAGGGGTCTGATCAATGACACTGAGACTGACTCAGACCAAGTCATTCATTCAGCAATTTGCAGGAAGAGACTCAAATAGGGGAACTCTGTCGCAGACAGAAGTGGGAAGCTGAAGGGAGGGCTCTATCTTCAGATAAGTTCTTCCCGGTGAGCAAGAGGGTTACTTCACCTCACCTGCAACCAGCAGGATGGACGGTCATGGTTACCAGCAGCTCCCATTACCCAGCCTGTTCCCAGTCCCTTATGGCTCCACCTGGGAGACCTCCATGCCAATGAGCTGATTGGGAGGAATGGCCTCTCTGATTCCAAGGTGAGCTGATTACTGGCCCGCTGGGGGACGGGGACGGGGCCTGGTGGGGCCGGTGTGCTGTCACTCATGGTTCTCAGGGGGCCTCGGCCCTAGAGCTGTGGGGGGCTCTGCCTGGGGGCTTCCTCTCTGGGCTTGTGGATGGATGTCTCCTTGTCTCTGTGGTGGTGTTCCTGGGTTCTGGGCTCCAGGGTGGCTGCCCGTGGACTGGGTCTAGGGGCCCTCTCTGCCTTCTTGGGAGCGCTGGCCCCTCTGCACGCATAACTGAGCGCAGTCTGAGTGAAACCTGGGCTGCGTGGCTTGCATTACGCACACACATATTTACCCAGACACACACCTCTTTAAGCCTCTTTAAAGTTGCTGCACTTTCAGAGATGCGTGTGAATATCCTTGCTACCAGAGTTGTTGCTGCCTGTGGGTTTTGCTGTCTGTTTTTTTTTTGTCTTCCCTGTGTCCGTTTGCAGGTGCTCCTAAAGGTTCTGCATCTGGATTGGCCACAAGACACCACAGGAGGTTGTATTTTTTGCCTTCTACAGACATAGCAGCTGGTTGTATGGTTTTGTTATCTTTCTTTTCGTCTGTCTAAAGGATCTTTCTCTTTGTAGTTTGTTTCTTTTTGCTCTTCCTGCTACCCTGTGCCTCTGTCAGATTTGGAGTAATTGGATACATGTAAAGTTTTGTAACAAATCTAAAACTAAAATAAATAAAGAGTTATTGGATAATCTAGGGGGGCTTTTCACCCTTTGAGCCTCTCTGACAAAGCTAATGTGTTCGGCAGAGCCCGGTACGCAGATTTCTGTTCTGTTCTGCTGAACAGGACGAGGTTTAAAAATAAGAACTTGAGCTGATTACATCATAAACAACAGGTTGGATCGTAAGGTGGTGCCATAGGCTAATGATCCATTTTGCTGTCATCATCACTCCTGAGGCCATATGTCCCCAGCTGGGGACAGAGCGCTGAGCTGAATCTATAGGGGGGGGGCAGACGAAGCATACCTCTGAAACACAAACAAGTAGTGTGAACCTTCGGCCAAAGTATTGGATATCTTCACCTCATACATCTATGACGATACTTCTGCCCTATCTAGGGGACGGTGAATCTAATCAGAGACCAGAGTGGTACTACAAGAGAACCTGAGCCAGTCCATCGCAGGGCCACACAGAGACACACAACCACACACCAACCTACAAACCTAACATGCAGGTTTTTGGATGGTGGGAGGAAGCCGGAGAGTATATATATATATATATATATATATATGGCAAAGAAAAGGTCGGACTGTCGCACTGGCTTAGAAGTGACCACACTGCCTGAAAGTGTAGGAAGAGAGCCATGTATTATTACTATACAGAGTTCTGAGCATAAACTCATCTCAGACGATGAGGACTGTGGGGGGCTGACATCAGATGAGCTCACCGATCTGGAGACGCTGCTGTGCTGCTGTGTTTTTACAAAACGTTGATAAGAACACAAAAAATCATCATTTCCGTTGTACTATCATGTCAAATAAAGCTTCAAAGGATTTAACAAATAAAAGTGCTATGTTCCTTTTGCAATTATTGAGTCATTTCTTAGAGCAAAGCACTCTTTTAGAGCAGCAGAAATTAAACATGTGCAGGTCACCAAAGAGCAATGACATATCATTTAACACATTTCTGGAGATATACAAATGCGCGCACTGTACGGCCTCAACAGCAACAGGATGTGGTCTTTCAGAAAACAAGGTTAATCTAAGAATTGTATCTTCTGCCACGCAAACGGAACGTCCCGGCTCATGCAGTCTTGCTTTGGACTGAACACATGATGACGGGTGCAGAGACGTGACAAACGAACATACTGTCGGTCACAAGCCGGCCGGTGACCCGGTCCGGAGCACGTGTAACACACACACACACACACACACACACAAACACACAAACACAGACACACATTCGCACACAAACACAAACACACAAACACACACACACTCGCACACATGCACCCTGCCTCTCGCTCAGCTACGTGTTCCTGCAGACGACTGACTGCTCGCAAAGTTTGATAAAGATCCCTCATATAAAACTCAGAATAAGGGAAGCTAATAGATTTGTGTAAGAAAAGTAGCACCGGAGTAAAAAGGGGGAAAGAAGGGCGTGGGCTGTTCTTACATGTCAGCTTCAGAGGCTTAGCAGGCAGGGTTTCCGCCCACCACGACTCACATCTGTAGGAAGTGGGTCTGTGTGGATATGTGTAGCGATGGAAGAGGTAGAGGCAGACTGCTGGTAATAAGTGATCAATCTGAGGCCTCCCTTTGTGACTTAATGAAGATGTAAATATGGTGAGATGTGAGAAATGTACTTGGCAAACGATCAGATTTATTTTCTTTAGTCACACTGGAATGACTCAGGGGGTTTACCTACAGGGCAACTGTGAGTTTTTTGCATGAGAAATTGTGGGAAAATCTATCGATACTGATATCTAACATATCTAACAATTCCTTTGTCCTCATAGCTCGGGTAAACAGAGATGAAAAGGAAGTGAGGGGTGGTACTTACATTGACTTTGAATGCCTGGACAGTGTTGTCCAGCAGCAGTACGTTGCACACAACCTGTGTGTGCTGCCTGTCTCGCTCCAGCTCCGTCGCCCGGACATTGTAGGATCTGCCAGCAGGCAAGCGGAAGCGCGCGCTCATCACGCTCTTACCAGGGTCTGCAACGGCAAAAGGCAGAGCCCAGAGGGCAGAGAGATGAGCGAGAGCAGGAATACGGGGAGGGAAAGGTCTGAGCTGTGCGGCGTGGCACGGAGCTGACACACAAACTGACAAAAACACATCTTTAAGGTATACAACGGGCCAACATGCACTATGAAATTCTGTCCTTTTCTCCCACATGCCCTGCGAAGGGGAAAAGGCACCAATGCAAGCCCGTACACGCTGCAGAAAGCCAGTGCTTCAGGAGGAAAGAATGCCTGAGTCGGCAAACACTCCCTACTATAGGATTTAGAGAGCACACAGCAGTCCTAGATCAAAACAAGTTCCCTTACAATTAAAGCAGAAAACAGATTCATGCCAAGTATGTTTTAAATGTCTTCCAAAAGGTTTATTATTCCAAAGGTGACTTGATCCCCCATTTAGAGAGATGGGGGACATTTGAAACCAAATTTTAATCTGCCACCTAATTCATTTCCACAGCATTCTCAATCAGTCCATCATCAAGCGGCTCACGATTGGCTGGTAGATGATTGAACTGAACACATTTCAGTTTAATGTGACAGCATGTCTCCTGACAACAGAAGTTACAGTTAACACGATTTAAACGTAGAAACTTGTAAAGCTCCTCCCTTTTTTGGAGGCAGTAGCAGTGTTTTCAGTTTCTGAAGTTGTGTTGTATGTCATAAGCCTTTAAAATGGCTTCTGTGCCCCTCTTGCCCCCCTCCAGCCTTGTTTGTTTTTATGTGATCTGGAGCCACATGAGACAATAATGCCTGACAGCTCGTGGCCCGTAATCTGGAGATGTTGCCTTTTCCTGGTCATAGAAATACCCCCACTGCTGTCTGGGATTTCCTCTTTCCAAGACAGGATCAACCTCATCAACAAGAGCAAATGTGGCTTACACCCAAAGTGTTAGTGTGGCGTGTACACTACAGTGTTTATCATTTATTAGGATGTCACCCTATAGGCAAGGCAAGTTTGTCTGTATAGAACAATTGCTGTACAACACAAATCAAAGTGCTTCACAAAGAATTTAAAAGCAGAAAAACAAGAAAAAGAATACAAATTAGATAGATAAAAAAGTGAAGGGTGTAGATAAAATGCATTCTATTTCCACATGCACAGTTAAACGGAAGCGTTTTCAGCCTGGATTTGGGGCCTGTCTCCCGTCTCCAGGAAGACTGATCCAGATTTTAGGAGCATGGAGCTGAAATGAAGCCTCGCCTTGTTTGGTTCTGACTCTGGGCCCCAGCAGGAGACCAAAACCTGAGGTTCTTAGAGATGACAGGAGCTCTGACAAACCCAGACTGAGTCGCTGCCGTCCGGCCGATGCCCGTTAACCTCCCGGCTGCACTACCCGTATCATGTGCCATCATTTGAGTCAGTTAGCGGCTCTACGCGCTGCGAGCCGATCAACCAGCTCTTACTCATCAGAGCTGTGCTGCTCACTTGGCATTCAGCGGCCTCTGTGTGAGCGTCGCTACAGTCCAGGGTCTCATCTAAACATCACTAATGCCCATGCAGAGCTACACGGGGTATCAGGCCAGTGCTGGTTTGGGAAGGAGTGGGCAGATAGTTGGGGTTGGGGGGTGGGTGTCCAGATAAGTGAAGCTTCAGTGTATAATATCTAGGTATGTCTACCTCTACCTTACTGTAGAGTCAACTTCAGTCCTTATTTTAAACTTAGGACAGGACTGTATCCATAAAAGTCATAGGTCTCATCTGCCACGGCTCCTCCTACGGTAGCCTATGAGGAACAATCCCACACAGTGAAACCTTCCGTTTTTTTAACCTTTTTCACTAAAAATGTCCCCTCTGGTAGAAAGCATTTTCCACCTTTCTCTTCAAGAGAAGAATATCTTTAATGCTCAGTTTTTTTTTTTTTTTTTTTTTTTTTTTTTTTGTTTTTTTTGTTCCAGTCTGGCAACGTCGTGCCCTTTCCATTGTGCTTAATTCTGTTCACAATGTTCTATGGTTTTCTGCTCTGCTGTGTTCTTTTCAGCGTTGCTCTGCTGAGCTGGACAGGACGGCCACACTCCCCTGAGAGAAGCCTCCGGAACTCCGGAAGCAACCCACCATTATTGCTTCCTGCAGTCAGCAGAGCTGACAAACAGGCAGGAGAGCGTCCGTGTGTGTGTGTGTGTGTGTGTGTGTGTGTGTGTGGGGGGCCCTGACCGTAAAGATGCCTGACTGGTGGGCTCCTCTGGGCTTATGGCAAACGCAGACGGTGGAGCGGCCTTCCTGTCCCTTCAGGAACATGCATCCCTCGCATTTAACACTTCTATGAGCACACGTGCTTCAACTTAAGAGGCACAAACGCACACACGCGCGTTATCCGTCGTCCAACCCGGGCCGAGATGCGCTCACACGGGCGGAGGGAGACGCTGTTATAAATCCCACGCCTTCACTGCCCAGTGAGCCATCCAGACTATTTGGAGTTTTTCAACCAACAGAACAAAAGTCAGACAAAAGTCTCTGTCTTCCCCAAAACACCACTGACCTGAAACTGAACCTGCTTCGCCGCATACATTTTTATTTATGTTCCAGTAACTTCAAAATGACTGAGAGTGGTTTTCTTGTCCTTTTCTGTGTTGCTCGGGAGCAACCGAATTCATAGGGTTGAACTAAAATTCCCCCAGGGGACTGTCCGTAACCTCTCGGTGGCTTTTCACAAAGCCAAACCAGGCTACACGCAAATATGTGGTCGATTACAGAAGAAATTCAGACAACCTGTCGACAACAGGAACATCACGCTGCGTGTGTGTGTGCAGTGTTCACACTGGAGGTCTGCAGAGGAGTCTAAAAATACGACACCTGGCCTGAGACAATCTCTGTTAGTGTGAGAGGGGAACAAGAAAAAAAACAGTGAGACATCCTGTACCATTCTGTCACTTGCCACCCATCTTCTACTTTTCCATTGTTACAATCCACCCACTCCTCACTCTGAAGATCACAAAAGTCACACGCTCCTTTGACCCAGTGTTTGACTTAGTCTATGATGGGCACGAGTGCATGTCCCTTCTCCTGTTTGTGTGTGTGCTCTTAGATATAATGTCTATGGTAAAATAAATAGACAAATAAATAGGCCTTTGTGGAACAGGAAATGTGGGCGACAGATGACCTCTGACCCTCTGTATCCACAGCCATGTGCAGGCATATGGATTCCTTCTTAACTTTGAAGCATCCTGGTCATCTTCCAAAAGAACGTTTTTCCGTCAGTTGCCGACATCTACAGAGAAGTGGTAGCACGAGGCGAACAGTCAAGACCAAAGACACATTTAGCTGTGAGCCGTTCCGTCTTGGTAAGCATTACCAAACGTTTGTAGTTGTATTAGGAAAAGAGGATCTGGTATTCGTGCTGTGACTGGACTGGAAAGGCAGGTGGGTTCAAACTTAATGTGCAATGTTTACACAGAAATCAAATCTACCTGACCAGACCCCAAAGGTCTCGGCTTGGGACTGAGAAACGGATGTTTATACAAACACACAAAGGGAAGCACTGCTCTTTCTTAAGGAAACACAGCCTTACGTTTCTTGTAAAGTTCACGTTTATGTTTCTATTATTTAGCATTCACAGCTTAACGGGACGGGGAGGACAGGGGAAACAAAAGGGTGTCTTCATGGGGTCGGTGGTTTTCCATCACAAACCCGGTCCTGACAGAAAGACGGCCCACCGGCCTGTGACCTCGTTTGTATGCATCACAAGGAGTGACAACGATGAAGGACGGGGAGGCCACGAGGCGCCGGCTGAAGACTCAGACTGAGACTTCCTTTATCGTCGCTGTACAAAGCCACACAGTGCATTTGACAACGAAATGTCGTTGCTTGGCTTCCAGGTACAGCAAAGTCTGTTTGTAAGTAATAAATGTGGATAATTACAACAACAAAAAAACAAAACTATATAAATATAACTATAAATATAAAAGATGGAAAAAAAAGATTTAATAATAATAAGTAATCATTAATATGAGGTTGGGATCTGAAAATAAACAACACAGGTAATAACAAAGACAGTGTGGAAGCAGCATGGATTAAGATGTAGAAATTAAAATTAAATGATTGCACTAAATAAATATTGCACCGTATTATTGCACTTGTCAACCGGTAAACAAACACACAAAAACAACCTCGGTGTTGGGCCGTGTTTTTTTCGTTTTTTCTGGTTTTACAACACTGACGATGGCAGAAAGAATTAAACCGGACGCTTGTAGGTTCTGCGTGGCTCTATTGAAAGAGTCACGTGACTCCCTGGCCAATCAGCAGAGAAGAGCTGAGCCACGCCGAGCGGGTCCAGGTGGTGAACCCATCACAGAGTAGAGAAGAGGTCAGAATATAAAACCAAACAAAAAAGGACAAGCAGAATTCTGCTATCGGTTTAATTATTTTGGACCCATTTCACAGCTTATACTAAAAACCATGTTAACTCAAACTTTAGGAATTGGGGATTAATCCTTTAAACAACCCCAGAGCCTTTCACACTAACAGCTGTCACAGAGACCTGCGCTGACTCGATGCTGCTACAGATGAAGGAGACTGGCTGTGGGTGTTTTCAGCTCATTCTGAGACGCCAGTAGACCCCCAACCAACACAACAGTTAAGATCCTACCATCCTCACACGTTTCCCTTTGAGAAATTGCTTCAACATTTTTTCTTTTTTCATCACCATTCCTATCTGAAACCTTTCCCACTCCACATCTCTACGTTTAGGCTCCCCTTCCAGTCGGTCATCTTACTTACATGTGAATGCCTGTTGGGACCCGCCAAATGAGTATGGTTTTTTCTTTCTGTCCTTTTTAAAGCACAGATTCATCTCAAATTAGAATAAAGAAAAGATGCAGATCACTGGTTTTGATGGCATATTCCAAATCCATCCTATAAAAAAGTGGAGAAGCAAATACAGCAGATTTAATCTAATGAGCAGACGGGTTTAAAAGGACTGTCAGGATACGGGAGAAAAAAGGTCCAGCATCAGCTTTACAGAACTTACATTTTCCTAGTTTTCAAACTACAAAATCCCCCGTATCTTTATTCTTAAAAAAAACTAAACTCGGACCTGAAAAAAAAGCAGCTGATCTGAGGAGGTTTTCATAAAAAACGCTTCTCGTGCTTTAGATAGAATAGAACTTAAAGAATAAAAATAAATAAATAAACGGGAAGCCTCTAAGGTTTTGCATTTTTCGTTGGAATAGGAAAAAAAATATGGAAAAAGGTAAATGATTGGGAATGTGAGCAGGGTGGGCCAGCCCAGCTCTGCTGCAGGCTGCACACACAACTACAGCCACACACACCTACAGCCACACACACCCCAGAGTACACAGAGAAAGCAGATAGCAGGGAAACACGGACACAGGTCTGATTAAAGCAGCATATTCCCCTGATTTGGCTCTTCCTGCTGACGCGGGCACCTTTAAATGTTACCGGGGCTCCAGTTCTGAACACGCTGCAGATTTCCACCCGCATCCCCGCCAGCCCTGGACATTCCTGGACATTCCTGCCCCACAGGCAGGACGTCAGGTGCACACACCCTCCTGCTGCCGGATCAGGTTCACCACCGCACAGGTCTGGGCCGACTAAAGAGCCTCTGTCCAGGCTAAACCTCTCCATTTGTTACCAGAAAGACAAGCCCCCCCCCGCCTAAAGTCTAGTTTAAGACCAGTTACCACATGACCGCATCGTATGTTCAGAACTGGGTAACAAATGATCATTAATTGGATTTTTGCTTTGCTTTGAATTAGCTGTTGAACAGCATCTCTAGAAAATAGGAAGGTTTTTTCTTTGATCAAAAAGAAATGTATCATGAAAGAAAGAGTCAAACGTGGTCATTAATTGGCATTAAGAGGGTTGGCTTTTATTTGCTCATCATTATTGGCATTGCAATCAAAAGCCATCTTTATCTAAACTTTTAGATTTGGGGGCATAATGCAAGGCAAAGCACAGACTGAGCGTGTTTAATTTGGCTTCTCGGAGACCTCCAGGTACACACAGACTGCCTCCAGACAGCTCAGCACACATTCACACAGAAACAAACCGACGCTGCATTGATCACGTTGTCATAAACTCACCAGCACGGTCATATGACACGCTCAGGGTCAGAACGGTCTGGGGTCTGAGCAAATAGCTCTTTCTGTGCAGGGATCAGGTCTGGGGTCAAGTTATTGTTAAACAGAAATTATTCTAGCAAAGAAGTTCAGGGGAGTTAAAACTGTGCACACTTTTTTAAAAGAATTAGTCAATAAACTGAAATAATCACTACTGATTGCAAGCATCCTATAACAATAAGAAGAAGAATAACAATAACAATAATAATAATAATAGTATTTTTATTCCTATTAATAATAATAATAATAATAATAATAATAATAATAATAATAATAATAATAATAATAATAATAATAATATCAATATTAATATCAATAATATTGTTCGTATTATCATTATTATTAATAATAATAATAATAATAATAATATTAAGTGTATGTGTGTGTGAATTCAGACACAGATTGAGACATTCGGATACACAATCCATTTAGCCATTTTAAGAATTCAAAAGAGAATAATTTTAGGCTTTCAAAGAAGAGCTTGGAACATGAGGAAAGAGGAAAGACTACAACAGGTCCAACCCTGCATAAGAGTGAAGGTAAAAAAGGGTCTAATGTCTACTCCAAAAAGAACTATTGACTTAGTTACCAGGACAACGCAGTTTAACCTTACACCTTAGAGACAACACAGAAAAAAAAAAAAAGCAAAACCTGCAAGAAGCTGAGGGCGGCCCCGGACACGGAGCCCCCCCGGGCTCCTTTTCTGGGGCGGGGGGGGGGGGGGGGGGGGCAGAGGGTGTGCCGCAGTGTTTCCTCTCTGATAAACGGCGGCGCAGCGTGCTGGTTCGCTGATTAAGGCCGTGACATCACAGCAAAACGCTCCGAGTCCCAACCTGCCAGAGCAGCTTTTCTGTGGGGTGTAGGCGCCCTGGGGTCCTCCGGTGGGGAGGGGGGGGCGGGGGGGATCCACGACCCGCCCTGAGCCGAACAGGCTCCCATCACGCCCCGTATGTTTGAGAGGAAGTTATCGGGCCTTCGGATTCTCTCGCTGTGTTATCAAACGGGTTTGGACCTCTTCCACCCTGGTGGGGGGGGGGGAGGGGGACGCCCTGCTTTCAAAGGATGTGACACCAAATCTTTAACTCAACCACAGACGTGAGCTTTACAGGGTTAGTCGTTTCAGAGGAAATGTTTAAAAATGGTTTTGGGCATGTGGGAGCATAAGAAGGCTGAACAGGTCGAGGGGAGAGCCGGGTGGCGCAGCCAAAACCTTTCACTGTGTATATTTCTGTTTTTTTCTACACACTGGCTTATCAATACTTAAAATATACGCCAATTAGAGGCTTTGTAATTGTTTAGCTTCCATTAATCACATTTGATCAAACGGCACTATTAAAAAAACAAAGCGTTTGTTATTTGGAATAAAGGATTTTGGAGGACTAAACCTTTTTGGAGGAAATGCTTTCCAAGGCACAAACTGTGTAAATATAAACTGTGACTGGCATCATTTGACAAAAAAAAACCTCCAGCAGCTGACGACTCTGAATGCATCCTGAGAAAGTTGTCACCAAATGAATTATCCTTTATTATCTTTATTTTCTCTGTAATGATAACATTCACGTCTCAGCTCTACAATAAAGAGAAATGTAAGAATTTTCTAATTTTATGGTTTGTATATCTGGAGTTGGTAACAAAAATAATTTCCCTATGGGATAATTCAAGTATTTCTGATTCTGATAGCTGATGATTTTGTAACGGGAACGCTGTACGATAGCTTTATACCATCATGTGGCCACATATTTCCAGAGGATTGTAGATTTTGGTATGAACTGCCACCTGCTGATTTCATTCAATCTGCAAAGCAAAATCAGTTGGTGACACGTCAAAGCATCAACAGCGCTGTACATTTCCTAACCAAATTAACAAGATTTTTTTAAAATATCTTCTATAATCATGAATTGAAACTCACAATTTATCCACAGAATCTGGATAAAGTTTTGCAACTCTTGCTTACAGCATCACGGACGACACACTGGATGTTTGTCTACCGGGGTAGATAAGCACTTTTCAGATCCTGGATCCAGATGTTGGTTTATTTACTGACAGACCATGTGAGCGTGCATGTGTGCGCGTTCACAGCAACTCAGGAAGTTGATCTGAGAAATGATGGCAATCAATACAGAGACAGCTAGGCCCCGGAGCCTGAAGCTTCACGGTGGTAGATAAATAAAGATCTCTCCTATTGGCTACATCCATCATTGATTTGCAATCTGTTAGAAGGGCTTCAGGAAAATCCTATTTCTATCTTTTAGAAAGGAGGAAAGGTAAATACCCAAGATAGATAGATTCCATTATGAGACAGCATCACTTGTTTCCCTTGTTTCTGTCAGGTGGAACTCTTCAAAGTGAGAAAAATCAGGCCCTCTGTGTTTTTTCTACTTCAACCGTAGACTTAAAGTTGTGTTTAAATTGAGCTGGATTTCGCTAAAAGACAGAGAAACTATCAGAGCATTCTGAGTGACCTTTCTGAAGACAACGCCCATCCTTTGCTTACCTCCGCTGTCTTAACACGCCGTGAACTAAAGCCTCCGAGCTACAAACACAAAGGACGCACATCGGCCTGCTCTGCGATTGGACAAACACTACCATTAGTTTACCTTTTTGCCCAGAACAGACTAATATGTGATCACCCATACCAAAGGAGCTTATATGCAATTTAGAAAATAACCACTGTTAAATAAGTAAGTAAGTAAGTAAATAAATAAATAAATAAATAAATAAATAAATAAATAAATAAATAAATAAATAAATAAAAGTAATTTATTATATAAAAACTTCAGGTAAAAAAAATAGATTGAATAAAAAAAAACGTTTTGTCACTTTTAACTTTTAAATTAGTAAATAATATGTTAACTACACCTAGCATGACGATAACCATTTTTTTATGAATTAACACTAGCTTGACCATTAATTAAATCTAAAACCAACTCAACAGCATGCAGGCTTTAACAGACACCTCTGCATGTCTCAAACATTTATCCTTCAAACTATGAGTTCCACTTGTTAAGTAACGCTCGCTGTCGGGCGAGGCCGTATGCCCCGGTGTTTCCACAAGTGTGCCGTCATCAGAACAGAAGATGAAGAGCTGGGCCTAATTCGGAGCCAGATTTGAGTCAATTTTGACAAACTGACTTCTTTCCGGTCTCCTCTCTCCACCGGAGGCAGAGAGGGAGGCTGAAACGGGGGCTGACATTTAAAACGAGACGGAGGCAGCAGGTAAAAGCTGAAGCGCTTCGTGGAAGAGGCTTTTATGATCAGACGGATCCTTTAGAGGAAACAAAAGTCATTTTCTTGGAAACTCAACACCTCCTGCTGCTGATCAGAGCTGCATTTACACAACGCCTCCAAACGGCCCAGAACCAGCCGCTGACTGCCAGGTTTGCACTGTTTATCATATTTAACTGAAAAGTCTCATTTGAAGGCATATAATGATCCAGTATAATAATAAAACCTACATAAACCATATTAATATAAAAAACAACAGCAGTAATAACAATAACAACAGCACAGGACACTGACAGTCATTTAATCCTTTAGAAAGAGGATTAAAACTGCGTGCACAAGGTGAGGACTCCTCATTAGGAATACACGTCTGTTTGTTCAAAGTGACAGTGATATGCATGAACACAGGAACAGCTTCCAGAAAAAATGAGCTGACGGCGATTAGTTTTTTTTTGCGTCCGACCCAAAACAGGCGTTCGTCAGAGCTCGGCACAATGTGCTGACACACTGCATACCAACGGGGCTCCTGCTGCTCGAGAAACATCTGAAAATGAAGGGGTTTTTTTCCGACGGGCTTTCAGCATTAACGCCCACCTCTGAAGGAAAGTGTGCTGCTCT
>JABUIW010000172.1:1464953-1534569 GCA_013363375.1 Menidia beryllina | reverse complement strand
TTAATAAAACACAATATCCATCTACAATCAATCACTAATCTCCTATGACTTAATCCACAGACATATTTGTCTAACTTTTAAAGGCCATTGGGGCAAAATCCTAAAGAAATCAGATAAAAATCCATTAATATTATGCGCTCATCCATTGACAATAATGACAACAAAACATAACGTGCTCACTGTGGTACTATTTGCTTTCCACTTTGGAGAGCAGAATGTGTCGGGGCGCCTTCAGCCTGGCAGGCCGCTCACTGTGGTATCTCGCAGCTAATAAACACAGCTGTGTTTGGAGCTCGGGAGATGATTCTCAGTGAAGAGCCAAGCCATATCCGGCCGAGCAGCAGACCACTAACTAGCTGCTTTCATGAGGTGGATCTGGCTGGATATCTGTGTGAATGGGTGGTTGTTTGGCTGCTAGCTGGAACACTGCTAGTCAAAGTCCTGCTTTTAATAAAGGGTCCTAATTTGATAGGGCGCAGGAAGCGTTAAGTGTTTTAGCCTCTTTGATCCTCTGTCTACTCAAAGCTCACACACACAGTATGGTCAGGCTCCATAATCCTCCACAGGAGTTCAATGTTCCTGCAGCAGTGTTTCACCCTTCTGCTTTTGGTTCTCTTCATAGGAAAAAAAAAGATATCCTGTCCAATATATATATGTGTATAGAAATATAAAAGCCTGTGATGGTTATTCTGAGCTTAGAAAATCAAGATACACAAATGCTTGCATTTTTAAAGTCTGATAAGGTACCGGGCCTAAAGCATCCAGTCAGCATGCTTCCTGCACAGGCATTCAACACGGAGCTGCCAACTTTAAGGAGCCCCGACACCAGGGAGGGCGAGCCTCACCAACTTTGAAACCATCGGGGGAAAAAGAGCTGTCGGGAAAATAAAGATAGAAACACGGAAATAACTCACCTTTCGAAAAAACAGACGGGACTGGCAGACGTTGTGATGGAGGGCAGCTAAACATCCCATTCACACCGTTTCTCTAAACTTACACCGGAAAGCGAGCGGTTACGCTCCGAAGCAGCTGAATAAAGGCGGTCATTTGATCTGTTGTCTTTATCCGTTCATCTTCCACTGATTCTCTCAGCGCCGGCTGCTTGTATCGATGCGAGCCGAGCACAGCCACCAGCGGGGACACACCTCAGCCCTGGACGCTGTGATGGACCGTCCACTTTAGGGGGTTTAATCAGGAGGCTAGCAACTTCAGCTTTGTGCATCTTGTTAGTAGCTGCAAGTCGGGCCTGCCGTGTGCAGGAGCACAAGTTGCAAGTTTCTACAAGATGCAAGTTTCTTTTAGGTGTTTTGACCAAACTAAAAATGTCAAGCACATCACCACTTATTTCTGCACTTCCTCCACAGATAGCTTCTTTAAGTCCCATTGCTGAGACCTAAGACGCTCGGCTACAGTTTCCCATGCTTGTGTTTTCGGCAACGCCAAATTTGACCAACTACGCAGTGGTTAACCATTTGCATCCTTCAGTTGGAACACGCCTCCGATTAAAAAATCAGATGCAAACTGAGGATGACGTTTACTTCCTGTTGTGAGAACTGAATAGATTTGCACTTCATTTCTTCCCAGTGAACCCGTTTGATTATCACACGGTTTGAAAGGAGCTGCCGCACAAAACTGGCCAGCCCAAAAGTAGTGCGTGTCTAAAGGACATACACATGCAGCCTTGATAAGGTTTTTTTTTCCCTTTTCCGTGATATCGAGCACCGTTATATTAGGGAGATCAGATATCTCAGACATCTCCAAAACGGCTCCACTTTACAGGCCCAACAAGAAAGATAAAGAAATCATCATTTAACATATGTGGCTGATATTTGATAGGGGAATGGATAAAATTACTCCTGGCCATTTCCCATTGTACTGCTGTGTTAGATCCACGAAAAAGATTCAACCTCAAGGTTTTCCTTTGACAGCAAACGTAGGTTATTCAAGTTATCTCTACCACAGTGCCCCATCCACCTCCATCCTTTTGGATGTCTCTCTACATCTGCCACATTTCTTTGTGAGCGCTCTGAAAATCTCTGGAGTTCATCACAGGCATGCCACGTTCAGGTGGGCAACTTAAGCAAATCAGAGCTGTCACCAACTTTGTGATCTTCCACTTGTGAAACCGAGGACTTAAGGGGAGAGGAAGAGGAACTTTTGAAGTTCAAGCAGGAATTCTCCTCAGCCCAGAATGTGTGAATTAATAATGTTTATGAAAATAAAAACAGTGGGCATGCATTTCTATTTCACAAACAAACATTTCACGCCCATATTTGGTTCTGTTTAGGTACCAGCATCTGCACAGCACGGAGCACCACGTACACACAGTCTACTTTGTCCTGGCTCAAACCTTCTCAAAAGTACGTTTACAACACTAAGATATTTGTAGAGCAGGCTATTACTTTATGTTAACCTATGATGCCATAAAAATGTGCCACACACAGGGACTCCCACTTGATTTCCTGTCAGTACCATTCACCAATAATCTGTCAAATACATTTGAAACCTGCTTACAAACTAACGTTTTTCTTTAATTGTGTAAAACAGACCTGTGTTGATCATTTCCGCTGTCCAAAAAGCCCAAACTCTGCAGGATGCATCATCTTTTTTAGGGCACCAACATGGAGGGGTCCTGGTGTCACCTTCAGAGATCCCTGGGGATTCCCAACCACGCTTTTGGGGCGACCTTGCACGCAGAGCATTGAACCCAGCTCTTGGCTCTCACGCAGAAGGCCTTGGTTTGCTTCCACGGTGTGTGAGGTCGTGTCAGGAAGCTCACTGCGCCACGACTTTATCTGTCATTTTGCAGCCAAACGCACGGAAATCGACGAGAGGGAGAAAATGAGTGGTGAGGGATCACGGGGGTTAGGCAAACGGGGAAGTCCGGGTCCATAAGATCCCAGCAGACTGACAAGCAGCAGGCAGCAGTGGAGCCAACTGCGACTTGAAAGATGTGGCACGGATGGTGGAGGATTACGTCATCGAAAAAAAGGAGGGCGGCTCATCACAGAAGAGCCGCGCATCCACGGGAACGCCAAATAAACAGCTTCTCAGCCACGAGCCCGCTTCGGTAATTTACCAAGGGAAATTAAAAGGTCTATTTTGCGATGCACGGAAGAGGGAAACCGTGATCTGTGAACCGCTCATCCACGCAGGCCCTCTGCCATCAAACCCGGGAGATGTGACATGCTCCTCACGTTACTGGCGATGGACGAGCAAAAGCACAGAAACGGGCTCCTTCATCACAGCCCGACGCACGTCAGACCCGGAGGAAGCCGGCGACCCGGCTGTGGCCATCACTGTCCCCGTTAAAGGGTGAAGGCATCCCGGGTTTAAAGGCTCGTCCGGAACCCGGGGGCCGCCGCGGCCGTCCCGCTGAACGCCGACCGGACTCCCGTCATTAACGCTTCTATCGTACGCTGCCCAATGAATGAGCTTCCCACGACCCATTTATGCTTACATTACACACGCATACACACATACGTACATATATACATGTCAATAAGTGGGTATGGACATACTTTCTTAACCGTGCCTCTTCATTTGTAATAGTATAAGTACATAAAGTGAGACGCGAGATATTGAATGGGCTAAGAAACAGCTAGCTAACAAACAGGCTACATAAACCCTGGCTGCAAGGCTATAGAATAATTATTATACATAATAGCTTGTCTTTTATACTGTTTTGGGAGACTCAGCTCGATTAGAGGTAAGTGTAAGTACGTAACGGTCCTTTTAAAACAGCCTTATCACGTTATTATGTCGCTTTTGTGGCCGTATTGAGAGCAACTTGGATAAAAGTGACAGCGCTAAGCTAGCTAGCTAACGTCAGCTGGCTCTGAAAAAAAAAAAGACGAAAGAAAACTGGTGGCCCGTGAACGAGTGCCTTTCTTACCGTCATAAACTGCTCCAGGGGCGTCCAGTTTTTAAGTAATGTAATTTGTTGCTGTATGAGAAAATTCTGTGTGCAGGGGCGACAAAGCCCGGACATCCAATATCAGTTCACCCACTGCCGATGAAACCCGAGCATCGTCATTATCACCGTCAACATCAGCACTGGGAGCTCGGCGCTGCTTCACACACATCCATCCGGCAGAACGGGGCCTCCTCCGGGCTCGACCATGTAACTGGATAGGCGACGACGGATAATCCACAAGACAGGAGCCCCCGCAGTAACCATTGGCTACACACGGGGACTAAGTCATGGGGTAAAAATGAGGAATATAATCCCGCCCGCGAACAAACTGCGTGCGCTCAGGGGAAAGAAAAAAAAAAAAGGCCAGAAGTCGAAACTGACAATTCACAAAACAGACAAATGTTTCGTTTCCGACATGCCCAGCGTGAGTCTGTCCGTCGTTGCCAACGCTCCCGAGTCTCTGCAGCTGCTCCGCCCGCCTGCCTCGAAGCACAGCAGCGGTCTGTGCGCCGACGTCATCGCGCAGGGGGCGGGGCCACGCAAGGAGGGGCGGGGTCACGCAGGGGGGCGTGGTCAGGCAGGAGGAGACGCGTTGTTTTGAGCGGAGAGACCTGCAGCCGGACCCTGCGGTGGACTGGCCAACTGTCCAGGCTGAAACCCCCAACCCCCCCCCAGATGGGTTCCAAGTCCGTGTTTTTGGACGTTGGGAGAA
Organism: Menidia beryllina; assembly: GCA_013363375.1. Lineage (NCBI taxonomy): Eukaryota > Metazoa > Chordata > Actinopteri > Atheriniformes > Atherinopsidae > Menidia > Menidia beryllina. The sequence continues at coordinate 1,529,941 of JABUIW010000172.1, read as the reverse complement.
ATCTGAAACCATCTTGCTGACCACCACGCCACTGTGTTGCTCAGAGGTATGACCTACAGGTTTAAATATGAGACCCAAACGTCAGCATATGTGACAGAGTAAAAAAGACCAAGTGACATATGATTCAGGTGCTTTTGTAAACCCTGTTTCTGTATTTGGGAAATGTTTTACACATCACATGTAGACCTGCATGTGTTTTAATTCTCCATCCGTATGTTCAGGGAGTGCAGCAGGTGCAGGAATGCAAACCTTTCCTTATTCTGCAACCATGCCATCACAGACAGATGCTTCTAAATTCATCTGTAAAATACTTTATGGTGAATTTGAAGTTTGAACAGAAATGCGTTCTTACAGGATCCAGCATCAGAAATCATTGTAGGAATTTCAAAATGGATGTGACTATGACAATTCTCTCTTAAAAAATATGTTTGTTTGTTTTCATTTCAAGCTTAGTGCATGCATTCATTCTTCTGTCCGGTCATTCATGAGCACTGGGACTGTTAGAGGCAGGTATTGTGGGCTGTGCTGACCTCCAGTGGCTCAAAAAGAAACATCCTGCGGCGCAACGAACAAAAGGCCATTGATCAGTGAGCTCTGCCGGGCACTCAATGAGCTAAGCTGATGAAGCGGAGTGGGGAGAGTCACATAATAAACTCTCTGTCTCTGAAAGACACATCATTGTTGATGGTCTTCTGAAAGTGCTTTGAATGTAAGTTTATTTAACGGGTCATTAGCTCACGCATCTGTGGAGGCGTTCTTCATAAAGAGCACCTCAACCTGCTGCTAAACCTGAAACAAATACAGATTCAAGCTGAAGGGACCCACTCAGACACAATCTGTAAGGTTCTCCCTGCTTCGTGTTAATCAGTAAACATAATCTGTAACAGCCAGTACAGATGAATGAATATATGTCAGTGTTCCAAAAGACAGTGATGACCATATGAAAATGTTCAATGTAATTAATTACATCACTATAATTAACTCACCCCTCATGGTACAACATTAGAAATGTAATTAAATCACATCAGAACCTCATTTATATGCAGACAGCTGACCAGTGGGGTGTGAGCAGTAAGTTTTTATTAATCTGGATCACGGTAGATCCATGAGCATACACGTTTTGTTTTTCTGACCCGCGAGGAATACAAGAGCATTGTTGTTCATAGTTTAGGGACGGAGGTGCCAGAAATACCACCATGGATCTCACTGATCTCAGCTTTGAGTGTGTTTATTCTCTGTGACACACAATCAAAGGTTCCACATTTTCACAAAAACTAAACGAAGATGCAATTCCACAATAGCTCCTAATTTCTCTCCTCCTTAACTCCTTTTCCTGCCTCTCACTGAAAGCTACCCTGGCTTAAGATGGTATAATGAGTCCTTTTCACATCATCTAACAGTACTGAATAACATCAAGTTGCTATTTTCCTGCAGGCAGTTGCAAAGAAGGAATCAGCTGAGCACAGAAACCCTTTAAGGTCAACATTTCTGTTATGAATCCTTCACTGAAGGACTTCATTATCTCATGTGAAAGAATCCAGTAATTCTGGCAAAAAAGAAAATAAGTTCACGTTCTCTGCCGACTATGTAACCAAACTATCTGGATGCTCTCACAAAATGTTCTGCCGAAATGTGTGAACGAGCTACTAGTTTGAATGTGGCTGTCAGTCACTTTTCCCACTTCAGTTTGAGGACACTCCTCTTTTTGTAACATTACTTACCATGTTTGATTGAAGCCTTAAGGTGCACTTCTGTTAGAACCCATTTCAGTGGGATTTGCTGCCCGAGTGTTTTCATTCTTAACATCATAAAGCCAGTAGAGGGGGCTCCTGATCTCAGAACCACTCAGTTTTGCCACTCGCCACTAAATAGTCCCACTGATTCATCGGTTAACATCCAAATCGTACTTACTATTTTCATTAGCATATTGAGACCTAGCACAACGGCAGTAAGTAAAATCCTCCGGCTCATGTAGACCTTTTATAAAATCGAAAATAGCTTTTAAGTTGATCTCGATGTTGCCTTAAAGACTCCTAGAAGTCTTATTGATATCACATTAGTTTTAAATCCCTCGTCGTAGTACTGCCAGCCAAAGCCTACAAACAAAAGAACAAACAAAATAACAAATCAATCAGTCAGCTCATGGCTAGCATCATTTATTGGCTGTTTTAAGATTCATCTGGTTCTGCTTGAAATCGCTTATTTTCCAGCACTAATCACCGATGCCTGTTCCACACAGAAATGTCCAACCACACAGAAGCTTCACGCTGCCCACTGCGAGTCAAATCTGAGCTCCTGGCCTCTGACGGGTGGTGACGAATGTCACTAGAGGAATTAGGACACCTCAAGGCTTGTAAAGACTGTCTTCGTTATAGTTATACACTTTGGGTCTCAGGACTAAATAACATTCAGAAAATGCACCTGGACGTAACATGGACGTCAGTTCTTATCTATGCCTTCTCCTCTTTGAGCAGAGCCAGGATGCCCTCCCTCCTGGAGGTGTAGGGGGTGTGCTTCAGCTGCAGGATGTGGGCGGGGAACAGGTTTCCGCTGGGCGCGTACATCTCCTCCCCCTTCTGGCCCATCAGGGCGCGCAGCGTCTTGTTCCTGGACAGGATCTTGTCGTAAAACTCCACGCCTCCCTCGGCGTACTCGGGCGCCACGCGGGCGGCGCGGCGGTCGCAGCTGTAGTCCAGCCACTGGCTCACGGCGTCCGAGCTCAGCAGGTAGGAGACGGCGCCGATGGCCAGCGCCAGGGCGTTGGCGGCGCCCCGCAGCAGCGCCGGGCCGCCGTGCAGGCCGAACACCTGCTTCAGCAGCACGCTGTACACCCAGACCCCGCCCAGGCAGAGCGGCGCCACCGCCGCGCTCGCCACCGGCCCGCCGGCCTGCAGGCGCGCCACCTCCCGCGCGATGGCGAACTTCTGGGCCCGGAGCGAGAACACCAGCGCCTCCCGCAGGGCCGAGCCCGCCTCGCTGCTCCAGTCCACCGTCTGGCCGTTGATGAAGATGTGGCGGTTGGTGATGCCGCTCAGGTCGTCGGGCGTGCTGTTGAAGTTGGCGGGGATTCCGATCTGGGCCCCGGCCGGGAGCCACGGGACGCCGGCCGCCACCGGGTGGAAACCGAAGGAGGCAAAGGCCGAGAAATTCTGGGTCGAACCGACGCCATAGTCCTTCAGCACCTATGAACCACAACAGTGACCCTCAATATGCAAAGTGCACATTTCATCTTTGTTCATTTTGTAATTCAAACTAGGGCTGGGCGATTTTTTTCAATGTTGTTTTATTCACAATGTAACGCACAACTCCACGATTATAAATGAGATGTTCGATTAGCCGACGCCTTAAAAAAATCATCAAAGTTTTCACAGACCCGCGAATACCCAATCACATCTCATCAGCTGGAACAGAGCCACACGCGCGTAGAAGCTAGCAGCAGCGCAAAGCCGTGGTAAACTTCTCCAGCCAAACCGTAAAACCTTCTAAGACTTTACAAATGAGCGGGAACTCTGTAGACGGGAGCTCTGAACAGGAATCAAGTGGAAATGCTGCCCAGGCGAAAGCTGGCATGGTGGAAAAGGAGGGCCTGAGAAGTTCAGCTGATGACTTTGGGTATTTAAAGTTGGACAAACAACAACTTGTTTATTACATTTGTAATATTCCAGAAAGAAAAAAAAAAGTGATTTGTTCATATCGCGATACTAAATCAAAATCAAACATTTTGGGGTAAAAAAAATCTAAATTGAACCTTTTCTCATGTCCCCCAGCCCTAATTCATAGGCGGTTTAATTGAACTGAAATCTCCACATACGGTACCTGCTGGAAGACGCTGCTGAGCTTTTCAGACAGCTCCACCGGCTCGCCTTTGTACCAGGCCTGGTACAGCTTGCGGAAGGACAGGTCGGGGCAGACGTGGTAAAACATGTTGGCTGCAAACACCCCCCCGCAGCTGGTGATGAGCAGCGGCGTCCGGTACTTCTGCAGGAGGACCGAATACTTCAGGAAACCAGACGCCATCTCGTGTGTTCGGTCTGGACTGATTTAGAGGCAGAAAAGTGCAGAGAGCCTCAGTAGGAAGCATCTGTGGGGAAGACAGATTCTTTAGTGAGTTACACCTGAATGGTACAGACACAGAAACTGGAAACTGTAGAGGTTGTGGACTAGTGGAAGAAAACGTGGATGTAAACTGAGCCGTGAAACAGCTGCAGGTCTCTGCCTTCTCCTCCTCTGGATAGAACAGGTGTTGTAACCGCGTCCATTTCTACGTCCAAAATATGTCCTCAACAATCTGCATTGCTCTGTCATCAGTCCTCAGGACGGACAACTTTGGTTGACTGAAGATCCAGTGACAGAATTTTGACAAGCTGACTTAAATTTCTTTTATCAAGATTTTTATTACTGTCATTTGATATTGCTTATTAATGAGATTTTCTTTTATGTTGTAAAAAGCATAAAAATGACATGCTTTGTAGCTCTTTTAAAGTCCCTTTAAGAGTCCTCAAGATGGTAACACACTTTATTAATCAATTATTACTTTTAGAAAACTACATAAATAAAGCTTTCATTGTTATTATTTATCATAAAAGTGGAAACAACACTTGTGTAAACTTGCTGCTTTTTGCTATTAGTTGATTCACTCAATAAACCTTTTATTAAAAAGCTAAAAACTAGTATAGAACATTTTCAGCAGATAATGAAAATGAAAAATGAACTAATAATTAGCTTGGTTGGCAGTTTTCGTTTTCAACAATCGACCAAAAGCTCTCACATTGATCAATAAGCTGTAATGGTGTAAAGCCCAACTACATCAAACTAATACAAAGGTGTATTATCTAAAAGCATGTGATTATAGAACTTCTTCATGATGCTACATAAGCTACAATGCACTCAGCTAGCTGAACCGAAAAGAAGGAAAACATTGAAGAGGTTTGCTTTGTTTCACGCATCCTCATTGAGGTTTAAAATAAAGAGTTGTTCTACTTTTCAGTTTCAGAGAAAGTAACAATAAACACTCACCTGTGGGACACATCTTTACAAGGGCAGCCAGAGTGCACATCTCCAAGCTGTTACATGACGGATAGCGACGTCCGTAAAGCGATGTAACTGTCGTCAGAGCGTTTTACGACAGTTTTTGCGACATGAAAACCCGATGCTGTAGGGCGGCGGACGCACCTTTGGATTAGCATAATTTACTACGTTCTTTTGTTTATGTTTCTGTAGTCATTCTTACAAACAACAAAGTTGAATATTCATTGTACAATGAAAAGTGTTTCTACTATGAAAAAAGTATTTTATTATATTTGTACATGCATATATTTATATGTTTCTATCCCCAAATGTTTTCTTATTTCTCCTTTCCCACAACACTTTTTATTACTGCGTCTCCTCTCGTTCACATTCTCATTTTTAACAGATTTTTTTTTGCACATGCGCATACTAATAGCATTCTTTTTATTGGAGGGGAAAATAGACCTTTGGAATTATAAATGTTTTTAAATGTCGTTTTCTAAGCAATCTGATCATGTTGGGTTATCAAGGAGGTCATTTGCAGTGCTGACGAGCTTTATTAGAATTTAATGCCAGACACACACATCACATATAGAGCGAAAAACAAAACAAATACATTATACACAGAAATGTAACACTAGGCTGCGTTACTCAAAGAGGAAACCATAAAAGTCAGTTCTGAAACACCTGAGAGTTTTCAGACCATAAACTCAAAGTAGATAAACAGATAAACGAGGCACAAGTTTTGTGATTAGATGAACCCGAAATTTATTAAGATTTATATGCTTAAAGTGTCTCCATTCTCCAGGGCTATTGAGGTAGTCTTTGATGCAGAGGCATGGAAGCTGTGATCTCTCTCCTATTGAAAATGCATGGAACCGTAGAGAGCTGCATTTAACCCACAACGCAACCAAGTATAAGTTCCATCCAACCATTATCATAACCGCCTATCCCAGTAGCCAATAGGGAGAGGCGGGGTCACCATGGTCAGTCCCCAGTCCATCGCAGGGCCACAAAGTCTAAGTTTTCTTCTCAAATTTCAACCCCAATGGATGATAGCTTGGGAGATGGTTTTCTTACTGTTTTCAAGTTATCTTCATGGATATAGAATCACATCTAATGAGTACTGACATATAGAAAAATATTATGATTGATTGCTCACAGCTTTGTGATTTTTAAACCATGTAGACTGCAAGCACATGTAAAAAAATGTTAATTATGTTTTTCTTAAAGCCAGCTTTACTTGAACAGTGATATTGTTGAAAGTAAAAAAAAAATAATTATCATTAAGTATTGAGTTTATTTATTTCATTGTAGGGGAATGTATCAATGGATAGCATTTCTATATTTGTGAGAGTTGAACAGAAGCAGCAAAGTATCAGAGAACAGGAAGTGAAACTTGTGCTGCTGATACATGTCAGTGAAAAAAATCTAAGTCACATGATGAGGCTACAGCTACTGACACGTTCATTCAAATCTTAAAGCAAACAAAAATGGCTGATGGTCCCAGGCTTCAAGGAGCACCGGACAGAGACCGCTATGAGTGTTGCTGATGGTAGGAGAGTCAGTGGGTGGTGCTTTTAAAAAGAGTGGGCATAAGTGCAACACACAGCTAAACAGCCTGTGTTAAGCACTAATCAAAATGTGTTTGAGCTATCCATCCATCCATTTTCTTAACCGCTTATTCCCTAATGGGGTCATGGGGGGACTGGAGCCTCTCCCAGTAGCCAATGGGAGAGAGGCGGGGTCACCCTGCACAGTTCCCAGTCCATCACAGGGACACACAGAGACACACAAGGACCAACAACCATGCACACTTTGGAGTTTGGAGCGTAAAATCAATCCAACATGCAGGTGTTTGGATGGGATGGTGCAGACTCCACCCAGAAAGGTCCTGGTTCCCCCGGGGACTCCAACCCAGAACCCTCTGGTCCTGGTTCCCCCGGGACTCCAACCCAGAACCCTCTGGTCCTGGTTCCCCTGAGGAATCCAACCCAGAACCCTCTGGCTGTGAGGCGACGGTCTAACCACCACACCACCAACCGCCCGTGTTTGAGCTAATAACCACTAAATTATGCGTTCATCTATTAAGGATTGCAACATTTTAAATAAATGGCCAATGGCCATACTTAACTTTGAGCTGAAATGACATGACAACTTTCAGTATTTAAAGATCAGGAATATACAAGAAATAACAAATAAATTACTGGGAAAATGTATTTAAATGTCTGGTTTGGATTGGAAGACATTGCTGCTGTTAGCTGGACATAAACTGTCTAAATGGGCTCCAACAATATTTCTAAAGTTGCTTTTCAGCTCAGTGATTAAAGTGGAAAGGATTCCCGGAATCTTCTCTCTGTTAGAAACCATTTTATTGGTGAAGATGTTCATGAAATCACCACTAATGAGATTTAAAGGAGTACATGGCTCAGCAGAGCTCAGACTCTTTGTCAGCCTGGTTACCGACATGAAAACGAAACCTGGGAGTGTTTAACTCTCCTCGATCACCAATCACTGATGAGCAGTTCCTGCTTTATAAAGGGCGGTCCCAAGTTATTGGACTACTGTTCTGGACCAATTGACAATCTTGTAAATAAGAGGAAAACTATATTGTCTTCAACTTTCTTGTAGTCTGCTTTTAAGTAACAAACCATTGATTGTCTATATTGCTAATTCCTGGAAGGGTCATAGGCAGGGTACACGCTGGATGGGTTGAAGGTCCGGTTTTTAAGTGTGTAGCTTTGAATTATACCAAGAAACCAGCTTCGTCTGTCTGATTATTTTCTTTTTCAGGGGGGTATCATTGTCCAATGTAGTACACATTATAATTGCAGTGATTTAAATAAGTTAAGGTGGTTTTCCTCTTGCACAAGGTTGTGAAGTAAATCGTACTGGAATACATTTTTTAAATGCAGTAAAATAACTCTCTGAAAGTTGCTCTCATGAATAAATGTGATAGTTCAGTTGCAGTACCTTAATGCAGCACAAGATCAACAGTATGTTTCAGAGGTGCACGTTCAGATAATTCATTTGAATCTGAAATTAAATTTAAATTCGTATTTGGAAAAATTAACCTCCGGTTGAAGCTGTTGGAGGAGCCACATGAGGTCAGAGAGTCTGTGTTGTACGTTAGATTTGCTGTTTTCTTACACATGAAAAAGCATGAACATATGTTGTTTGACTGTGAATCAATGCTGACACACACAGACACCAAAGTGTTTAATGATCCATGAGAGAGAATGTCTGCTACACCTTAGGAGGTGAGTGAACTTGTTGTCTTTTCATGTTGCTTAAGAGTAAAGGAACATTGCAATTTTTACACACTATGTGACCAAATGAAGGAGAGAAACTGCTTTGGGAGATCATGCTGTGGTCTGGCTGACTCTCTATTACACGTGCCAACAAAACGTGTGGAACAAAAAGGTCTGTGCATGATGGACAAGCAATCAATCCTTTCATGAGACGGCCACTTTCCCATCACTTAGCCACTGGAACATGAACACGTGTGTACTGCCCTGTTGTTTATGAGGTCAAATATACATTAGGCTTCCCCTCCATACTACTTTACTTAAGTTAAATTATTTAAAATTATCTGTTTTTTGCATCTATCCCCACAAAATAATGGTGTGTATGTTGTAGTGCTTTATCCCACTTATAACTCCCTCTTTTGTTGGTCACAATTTTTTTCTATATCTCAATTGTTTATGTCAACGCATTGGTACTTTGTAAAAATTTAAGTCTCTTTAATGTGCAAGTAAACATTCTTCTTGAGACATCTGCTTTTCTGACTCTCCTCTTGTTCGTTATGGGTATAAGCTACCATTTAGAGGATGTGCCAGTAACCAGCATCATAGTTTCCAGTTCTGGGGAAAGACTTCAATTAAGTGGAAACTTGCTAGTGTGATTAATGCATTAATCAGAGGGAAACTTCTGTTTGGAATTTGAAGACTTTCCCTTTCAGAATTACATGAATACGCACTTCCTGTTGGGAATAAGCAGTGTGGAAAATGTAAATGTGGATGGAAAGACTGCAAAAGGCACTTCATTGTGTCATCCAGTTGATTTGTCTTGACATGAAGTAGATATAAGATATTTCAAGGCAGTTTTGAACACTTGCACTGAAGCCCTGTAAAATTTCAAACATGTTTGAGAGCTGCATGTGCAAATAGTCAGAAATCTGTCATACAAGATACAACCAATCATGAAACCCTGTCACAGGAAAAATGGTTTTAAGCATGATCTTGAGATAAGAATTTATCATTACTTCCACGTGAGTAAATACATTTTTTCTGTCACATAAAATCAAGCTCGTTTGGTGCATAAACATTTCAGAAGGTTTGTCTGGAGGTTGTAAAAAAGCCACTGCAGTTGGGCAAGCTACATATGTTAGTTAAAGCCAATTAGGAGTAAAATAAACTATGAATCCCCAAAACAGAAGTCTGACAGCATGCAATAACGTTAATGATGAAGCCACATCTTTAGCAGGTTTTCCCTTTCTGCCCACAGAATTGATTAAACTACCCCTAAATTTGGAGGTCTAATTTGACAGGAATGTCCCTTTGAAGATGTGCATGGGAATGGTCCATTTCTAAAAAATAAAAAAATAGAGGGGGGGAAGGAACTCTGTCACTGTTTCTTTAAATTTCAGAATAAATATATAACAGAAAAAGAAGAAGTCATGAAAGACAACCAGGGCGTTGCTCAGGATTAATTTAGAGAAACAGATATCAGGACAGACCGGAAATCTTTATTCAGCTCTTCAACATTTTGAGAAAAAATGTCGTTCACCCCTTTGGGGCTTTTCTATTTTTAGCATCAGCTGTTGTAACACAAAGATTAGCTACTCCACATATTGTTCCGCAGATGTGGGCAGCGCGCGGCGTCTGTGGCGAAACGGCGGCGGTGGTTTGAAGCCGAGGAGGACGGAGATGAGGCGGGGAAGTATGTCGGCTTGAACACATCTCTCTGGACCCGCGACGGACACGTTCATAGCGGTGAGTGGCTTCGCCGCCGAGACGGTGGCGCCCGGTAACGGTCCTGTTGCTATTCAGACGAAACCTTCCGTTAATTTTGAATCCCGAACAGCCCTCGGTACCAGTAACTTACCAATTCTTAGCTAAACGACCGTTGACAGCCCGGGAAACGGTCACCGGAGGGCAGCTGGTTTTCCTAAAGCGCGTGAGAGTGGATAGCGGTAGGGGAATTTCCCTTTTTTTTCTTCTTCTTTTTTTTTAAATTGTATTCTAGCTAGCTGAAATAGAAATGTGAAGCAACCCGAGTCCGTTATCCAGGGGCGGCTGCTGTCTGTGGGTTTTCCCACCGAATGCGTCCTACACAGACGGGCCTGGACTCCCTCTGGACTCCCCCTGTGAGCCCCAGAAAAACACGGTTTGTCTTTTTATTTGTGGTTCGTCAGAAAAAATAAAAGCCCGTACAGTCTATGCTCGCCCCCCCTCAGCCAGCTGTGCACACAGGGGCTCTGGGCAGAAATGCTGTGCATATTAAACAGGGAACAAAGGGATTCTTCATGGATCAAATCATAGCATGAGCTCATCCAGAAGCAGCAGAGGGCCAGCGTGTGGACAGAGAGAAGCCCGTCCAGCTCCAGCTGCCGTCATCCGGGATGATGGGAGCTGGAATCATCCCATCACTGGGCCTGTCTGGGGGGGCCTGCCTTTCATTTCCTCCATCATAAACAAATGTCAGACACTGCTGCTGAGGAGGCTGCTCACACTTCTGCTCATTAAGCCCCAGACTGCCCTGTCTATTCCATAACGTCTGTAAAGGCAGAAATTTTAGCCCAAAAGTTGTGATTTTGACTCATTTGTCCGGATTAAGTCAATGCTACGTGGTTTGTTCCGGAGGATAGAGCCATTGCACCGGATGAGCAGAACCAAGTCGGGCAAGTAGACGTCCACCCATCGGGGTACTGCTCCATTTGGGGCTGTTCTCATTTGTCATGACTCATCTGTTAGACATTTCGGTGTATTACAAAATAGTTTCAGCCGGCCCGGGAGTTCTTGGACGCACAGATTTCATTTGAATTCATTTGGAAAGGCCGCGTGTTCCTGAGGGAGAAGCTTCTGGGCTTTGTGCAAGCTCAGGAGAAATGTAGTAAAGAAGGACTTCTCGGCACAAAGACGGCCTCATATTTGTGGAAGTATCTTGGCCACAGAAAGGCTTTTTTTTTTTTTTTTCAGCGGTGGCGTGCACCCATCGCCACAACTTTGAAATGGCTGAGTTGCTTCCACACTGATGATGGTTCACTGCTTTGGGCCTCATTTGGATTGTCACATGCGAAATGCTGGCCCAAAGCTGATTTTCCCAGTATTCCTTCTCAGCAGCTAAAGCGCCGTTTTTGGCGACAGTGAATGCTGGAGGTCAGCACTACCTGTTACAGACATTTCCAGGGTTGCTTGTTTGTTTGGGAGCAAATGTGTCCTTCCTTAATGACTCACTCGCTGGTATTTAGTGGAGTCATCATGTTTTTTTTTCTTTTATCGAATGGAAAAACGTGGCTGAAATTTGACTCTTTAGCCCACGTGCTTAGATTACAGTCTTGATGCTGGAACAACATACCTTGCAGCCCTATTATTATTGTTATTATTATTATTATTAATAAGTATTACCAGTGACACACAGGTGAGCAGTCATTTTTTATTTTCTATTGAAGAATGTATTTAGAAATATCGACTGCTGTCATGAGAACATGGAGGAGTATTTGGATAACTTGTTATCACATTATCATTCTTGTTTGTCCTTTTAATATGTGGAAATATTTCAGTGTTATATCACAATCAGAGCTTCAATAACAGTAGAGCCAACTCGTGTAGCTCCAACTTAAAAACACTGAAGACAGAGATGCTCCACACATCAGAACGCTGAACGTCTAAAAGAACGCTGTCAACATCACAAATCACCTGTGTTAAATTACGTTCTAAGATCCAATGTGAGGGGTGCTAAAAGACGGTATTTTTCTTCGAAATTGTAATGTAAAAGGCAAAAAACATCTTTAGTAAAAGGCAGACTTTAGATCTTTGGAAACGTTGAGATTTGAAATGCGCAAACATCCAGCGGGCTGTGTTCCATCTAGAGGAAGGTTCAGTTTAGTTTAGTTTAGTTTTAACCAGTTCTAACCATCATGCAGAGGTTCAAAAAGCAGCACACAGCTTTCATGAACATGGCACTTAGCAAGGGCTCAACCACATCCTATCATTTCATAGCATGTTCTGTCACGTATGTAGTCAGACACGGAAGACATTTATAAAATGGCCCCATGCGTATCATGAATGGATCTTAACGGATCTCTTTATCATGGCGCCTCACACCAGCAGAAGAATGGTGAGACTGGGCTCGGTTTCATTAGCTTGATGTTGTAAAGTTGCCATATCCTGTTTGTTTAACAATGTGACACAGTTTTCTGATATTTTTTGAGGGCTGAGTCAGGCACCCGGCTTCGACACACCTTTGTGAACACTCTCTTGAGATCGAATGGTAAAGCTCAACTCTGCCCTCCACACTCAGTCCCCCATTATGATCCCTGTGGAGTCATAATTACTCTATTGATTTTAAAGGGAGATTGTTGAACTGTACATTAGCTGCAGATGCCACTAAATGCCATGTTACTGTATCAGAAAGCTTAAGCAATGTTAAGATGTGCACAGTGTTCATTGTGTAGTGGACAGGTGTTGCATGCAGATGTTTGGGATCAATGAAATGATCAAATCAATCAATCAATCAATCAATGTTTATTTACAACAGCTGGAGCTGATCAAAGTGCTTAACAGAATAAAAAACAGATCAAACTATCGAACAATACAAAATAATACACAAAGACAATCACATCGGTGACAGAACCAAGTATACAGAGACCCTATGTGCAGAAAGCCATCCTGAAAAAATAAGTTTTAAGTTGAGCTGTGTAGGTCATAACATTTTTGTTTAAAAGTGTGTGTGTGGGGGTTAAGCATGAAATGAATTTACCAAAAGTCAGCATTAAACCCTTTTTAGTTAGCATTAAAAGGTAAATATTGCTTTCATGATTTAGAGCATTCTCTGGAGACGTTTGGGTCCTGATCTGATCTATTTCCGCTGCTGCTGTTTGTAATCCGCAGCAGACCTTCTGCTGGAGACGTGCTCGGCCTGATCCTATCGATATAAAGTAACACTCAAAACTCTGCAGATCAGATAGAGGGTTAGAGAGGATGTCCTCCTGATGCACGCCAGCACCAGGACGTGTTAGGCTCTGCTCTGGTGCCGCAGGCGGCCTGACAGGGAGGTGAGCAGAGATGTGGGAGCTGCTGGACCTGGAAAACCATTTACTGATGTTATCTGAAACCAGAAGGCACCTTACACACTGGAGTCTGATGAGGGTGGTATTTTCTTAACAAAAAAACGTTGAGTCAAAGTTTCTTTCCTCTAATTCCTCCGGTAGAAGCTGGGTTTCTTGGTGTGGGTGGAGGGGTCAGTCGTGAGAATCTGTAACCAGAAACAAGTCAAACATTTCAGTACGGGGGTGGAAGGCGGAGCAGGACCAGCCGCCGTAGGTCGCAGCACGCAGCTGGAATATTTGCGACGTGTGGGTGCGTGCTGGTGCGTCCACCAGCACTGGTCACTTTAGGGGGGGTTTGAAGCCGTGGTGGGCGGCAGCCTGTGTGTGTCAGCCTGTTTTCACAGGTCAGACACGCTACAGCGGCAGTGTGCAGCCGCGCTGGGTTCCAGTCCCCTGGGATCCCTAAAGGGTCCGTATTCTTACCCAATAGATGGATGTGTTTAGAGGGCACTGCCACCCACATAAATAAATAAAGATACATTTAAAGGGCTCTGAAGTCAAAAGGAGAGATTCTAGTACAATTTTTTCCATTTTTCAAGTAAAGTATCACAACAAAGCATCTGTTTTAAACTGTTAAGTGACAGCTCTTTCTATGAAAACTCCTTACAAAGGCATAGACAAACACCCAACTCATCCACACTCCAACCTCCAGCAGCTTGTCTAAATGAAAACCATAAAAAAAAAAAAAAACTTTGAACTGCTCTCAAACATGAATTACACTCAGCTATGTTGAAGTCCAGTATTATCATAAGAGTGAGCCAAACCCCACAAGACAACAAGTGTCCTCAAAAACTGTGCTTCCTTTTGTTTGTACTTAGTCGGCTATGGTTGCCTTTGAGATGCTTTTTTGCCTTGAGTCGTGTGTCAAAATGGGCCATGTTGGTAAAAAGCAGCACAGACCCAGAAACTGAGGAAGACGGTGGTCTGCTCCATAAAATCTGGTCACTCTTTTGTCTTTTGAAGGTTAATGTGAAGATTCGTTGGTTTTATGGGCAAAGCTTATCTGGCGTTTGATTGAATGATTAAATGCTTACAGTTCTTAAACTGGTTTTGAAATCCAGATTTAAGAAAAGACTAAATGAAAAAAGAAATGTAAAAGTAAAAGAAATGTTTCTAATCTGAAGCTCTGCCCTGGATAGTTAATGAGTGTTTCAGTGCTTTAGAAGCAGGAGTTTATCTTCCTTATTCCTGTTCTGTGACTTGTTTTGCTGATTTGCTCCCATACAAACGAGGAAATCCCTTTATTCTTAGACAACAAGCAGCCATTTCTCTCACTTACCGAAACAGACTTAAAGTATCTGCTGTTAACACTAAATCTAAAGTCCAACCAATCATCTGCTCCCATCTTTTGAGGTGGATGAAGTTTTACCAGCAGAATGACTTATTAGTGAGGAAATAGTAGAACATGATGATAGCATTTTTTTTCACTGGTGCTGGAGGAGGAAGTCACAAATGTTGGGTTTCTAACATAAAAAATGAACAGTTTTAGGCTGGTTTTAGAATAATTGAAGGCCAAATAGTAAGAGAAGGGCACTTTTTTTCTTCCTGTTTGTGTGCAACGCAAACCAAATTATGAAGTGTGGCTTCCTGTCTTTTCGAAGGCGTTACAATTTCTGCACATGGACTGATCGGCTTTAATTCTGTCCAAAGTGGGCGTGCTCCTCTGTGTTTGATGTGAGCAGCGGCCAAACCCACAGACCCAGTCTGCGTTCCCTCCAACTGCTGGCCACACCAAAGGGTCTGTGAGTAAACCCCCGCCCTGCCCCGCAGCGCTGTGACCTGACCTGGCTTTGGTTTGGTCAGCTCATGTGAGAGGCCAGCAGGTACTGTGGTCAGAGGCTGTTCGATCACAGGTCCTTGTCTTGTCTCCTCCTCCACAATGCTAAAAATGCACGATTTGAAGTGTCCTGGTGGTGCAGCAGCCTGGTTTTGGGACATTTCCACAGTGAATAAATGTGAGCAGGCCATTTGCTGCTTTCCCCGGCTGGCTGAATAACTGGTTGGCTTTGGAAAGGAAGGAAACATCTTCCTTCCCTCTATTGTGCCGAGCAGGAAAGGATGGACTAGAGCCAGCTGACAGCTGTTTCCTGGTGGATAGAGGAGGAATTGGTGCGTGGGTGGGGGTGCGGTGGGAGTAGTGAGTGTATGCGTTCCTCTTTTGTCTGGTTTAAACTCACAAATTATGAAACGTAAACCCCTTCTGTGTACAAAGTGTATGGGATTATTCTTTTCTTTAAACCTTAGTTTAGAATGTGTGTTGTATAGACTGGAAGTGACTGGGACTGTAAGTCAGCACAACCTTTTCAGAATAAATATTTGTTCATTTTTGCTGCCCCACCCCTCAACAGTTGGGTGGCATGAACCAAAAATCATATCACTGGATGTTTGGTCAGAAATAGTGATGCACAGTTATTTTATCTCACTATGCTCTTCAAATATTTGCACTGATTGCCTATTAAGATTGTAATCACAATAGCAAAACACAATGCAGGGCTGTATTTCGCTGCTCCAGCTTTGAGATCAAGTTTGGTGACAAACAATGAAGCAGCTCACAGATCAGGGAAGGTTCACAGGCACGGAGGAGGTCACACTGAGGGAAAGAAATGTATACAAGTTTTAATCAATATTGCTGTAGCTTGGATGTTTTTGATGGACTGGACTTGTGCTTCAGTTAGACTTCATGTTCATCTTATATAAACAAAATTTTGCACTTTATGGAACGATCTTCAAAATCCCTGAGGAAAAAATGAAAATTTCCCTTATTTTTTTCTCCACCTCCTTAATTCCCCCCCTAAAAAACACTTGATTTAAATGAGTGTTTAGAAGCTTGCTGTCGGGGTCTTTTTTGCCGTGTTGTGCTGTTGCTTCTTGTTTAACGTTAGATTTCCCTCTCTGAGCATCACCACCTGCCAAACTACCTGATTTATTTTAAAATGTTTTTTTTTTATGCTGACATCGACGTTTCTGCTAGGAGTGATACGATTTAATATGGGAGAAGATGGTTGGGTTGTATGGAAAGCTGCTCTCAGTTTGGAGATGCGTTTAAATAACCTAGAAGGCTGAATTAACACTTGTTGGAGTGTTTCACCTTTTTTTGCTGCTGCTTTGTGCCTGAGATCACATGATCCAGTCAGCTCAGTGCTTGGTCTGTACATGTTCCATATACCGTACAGGCTCTTTCCCTGTGCTGCAAGCAATGTTTGTATATATTTTTTCTATTAAGCATTCCCTGAAATTGAACCTTTTCTGTTTAGATACCCTCTACCTCATATTGTGGGATATTTATTTTAATCTAGAAAAAGCCATGATTACAAAATCCAGTAATTCACCCTTGCTGGAGGGTATATTTCCCTTCTGATTCCGTGGTTATTTAGGTCCAGAGACACAGGATTTCATGAGTCTGGTTTCTGACTCTGACTATGACACCAGCCAGACCTGTGGTTCTCTGACCGTTGTCATTGCATTGATGCTGTCCGGCACAAAAGCTGCTTCATTCCCTCACTGCTTTACAGGAAAAACTTTTTGTTTCTCTTTTCTGTAAAGCTCTAAATCTTGAGCCATTGGTCTGGCTTTCGGTCAAGGACTGAGAGTGTTCTGAGGCAACTTTAATCTTTTGGGCCAGTTGCAAAATAATAAAGTTCCCTTCTGGACTTAAAGATCTTTTACATAAACCACAACAAGACAGGACTCCAAACCAAAGAAAACATACATGAAAAATAAGATGCCGCAAATATGATCACATATAACTCCACTTCAAGAACTGTGAAAAGCGAAATAAAACTGAAAAATGGGACAGGCCAGGACCCAGACCAGTGCCACCCCGACAACTGGACCAGTTTGGCATGGTTAAGATTTACCATCTCTGCAATCTAATGAAGACCTGCTGTTGGAACAGTTTTTCTTTAGATGAATGCATCATAAATCTTTTAGTTTTTCTTGTTTGTCCTGACCTTTCTCCATAGTCATGAATACTACCCACTCTCAGGGCTACTTGAGTTTTTTAGACTTTTTTGTGAGAGCCTTACTCGGGGAAAGATGATGGATTATAAAGGAAAGCCCTTCTAATCCATCAGAGTGGATTATAAGAGCTTTCCCTTGACCATAAAAAACTGCTGGCTAAAATTGTTCTGATCTCTTTCTATGTGTAGTTTTTCCATCCATCTATTTTTGTTCAGTGTTTCTGCTCTGATCTCTCTCAGCTGTGATCTGTTGTTTCCATGGTAATGAGAAAGCAGCTGCAACAAAAAAGGAAAAACTTAACTCCTTTGTTCTCCTTCCGTGTCCTTTTTCTCATCTTTCTCCTTTGTTTCTCTCTCTCTCCGTGTCCTTCTCAGACAGGTGTATCTCATCAGCCACCGACTAGCTGACTTCCCACCTGTACCACCAGTGTTGAGGTAGTCATGGCAACCAGTGCTGTGCCAAGCGACAACCTGCCAACATACAAGCTGGTGGTGGTGGGGGATGGCGGCGTTGGAAAAAGCGCTCTAACCATCCAATTTTTCCAGAAGATCTTTGTGCCGGACTACGATCCCACCATCGAGGACTCATATCTGAAACACACTGAAATAGACGGACAGTGGGCCATACTGGATGGTGAGGGACAAGGATTCGGTTTTCCATGCAAAATTCCTTTTTTCTTTCCCCATTTGGTTTCCGTTGAATGTGCCCGCCATTATCAGTAAACTGTTTTATAGTGGCACCTCAGTCTTTAGACTGCTGATAAAATATCCAAAAGAAGTGAATGGAACTACTTGAAGAAGACGCGACTAATGTTTTTTAGTTTTTTGTGGAGGCATCTATTTTATTAATCAAACCGAAACTATGCTTCTTATGCAACAGTTCAGTTTGATTTAGTCAAAGTGATTTTTAGAGGTAAATTGCATTGCAACCATACAAATAATGAGGAGAGTCAATTTGTAAAGCTACACTTTAGGGATGTCCCGATCCAGCTTTTTACTTCCGATCCGATACCGGCCTATCAGAGCATGTATTAAAGTTTAAAGTTATTTAGGCTTCTTTCTTAGTAGTCAGACTCATGTTTAACAGGGATTTACTCTGATAATAACTTCATGGTTAGGACACAGACCTGTGGGTTACAGATGCTAATGCTAATGCTTGTGTGGGATCGGACTTTAAAAGAAATGCAGCAGACTGTATTTCCAGAATTGGCTATTCAGAGCAGTGCCCAGCACTGAGGTGGTTCTCTGTATTCTTTTAACTCAAAGTTAAATCAAACAGATATACAGAAGGATATCTGAATATAGCTGTTAAAGTATATCTAAAGTGGGTGAATGAAAAAGGGAAGTCTGTTTTGTGAGCTCATGCCTCTGTGCTCCCACGTCTCCCCAGTGCTGGACACAGCTGGCCAGGAGGAGTTCAGCGCCATGAGGGAGCAGTACATGAGGACGGGAGACGGCTTCCTCATTGTGTTCTCCGTCACAGACAAGGCCAGCTTTGAACATGTTGACCGATTCCACCAGCTCATTCTACGGGTCAAAGACAGGTAGGATTCATCAACCTGACCTCGCAATGGAGGTATGATTGAGAGCTGGTTTGGATAGTTGAACACCTAACGGCCCTTTGGATTTTATGGGCAGAGTGAGAGGCTTTGTCTCTGAGCTTGAATGAACTAGTTCAAAGATCCAAATCTGTGAGAGCTCTGAGGGAGTTTTCTCCACCATTGAGATTTAGATTATTAAACTTGTTTTGTATCTAGCAGTCAGATGGACCGACTGGTCTCAGTCACACTGTCAAGTGTGAAAACAGGGGAAAACACTACAAGGAGTCAATTCTACCATTGACTTTAATATAAAAGTCAGAATGAACAAGAGGAACTAGCTTTATCAAAGGTCACTGGCCAAGAATTAACATTCTGGCTAAACATAGTATCTGTTTACTCCCCAGCTGCATGCTTCAGCTGAATTCTTGTCATTTTATTGAATTGGAGGAGTTGTTGGGAGAATTGTAAACTGAAACAAAAAAACAAAGACTTCACATGGATCTGTGTGCTGTCACCACTTCTTTCATCGAGTTGGTGTGAGGATGTTTGTGAGGTTCCAGCCACACTGCTTTTGAATTGTCATGTTGTTTGGGATCATTCAGTCCAAAAACTGCTCCTGGTTTACTCGACATCAGAGTAAAGGGTAGAAAACGATAAAAACGAGATCCAGCTGATCGTGTTTCTGTCTCTCTGCATTTGGTGCAACATTTTCCCCACGAGACAGAAGTGTTGCTGAAATCTGACAGCTCGCTGGCACCTTTTCAGAGTGTGTGAAGCATCTGAGACACAAAGTTCAGCTTTAATGATACTGAGAGTCAAATAACACCAGCAGCTGACTTGCTGACACTTTAATCACAATCCAGAGGTGACGGTAGGAAAATGAGTGGTGTATTTATACAGACATGCTAACGTTTTCTGTGCTCCACTCACACTCAGGGAGGCCTTCCCAATGGTGCTGGTTGCAAACAAAGTGGACTTGGTCCATTTGAGGAAAGTCACAACAGACCAAGGCCAGGAGATGGCTGCAAAGCATAATGTGAGTAGAGAACGTGCCCTGAATCCCCAGTTCCAGACTTACAGAGACAGACACTTACAGGGCAGAGTAAGCATTTTTGTGGTGAAACACTTCATTTTGCAGAACCCAAATGATACATTGTGCACATTTAGCTTTATTGATAATTTATATTGTATATAATCTGCCTAAAGAACAAGTAAAAGCAACACTTTCTGGCATCAGAGGCCGTTGAACAAGCTTTGCACTGTCCATGACTCATAGGATGTGATTTGATGCCAGTTCCAGGTAATCAGACTGGAACTGTGTGCACTATTGATTTTCCATTCTGCATTGGTGGTTGTTCTTTTTCCAAATGGTGAATAGTGCTTTTATGTCTCCCTCTACTGCAAATTCCAATAATGATAAAGAATTAGCTCATCTTGTAGTTTGTATTTCTCCATGTGTCCACAGATAACTTATATTGAAACCAGTGCCAAGGATCCCCCAATGAATGTGGACAAAGCCTTTCACGAACTGGTCCGAGTTATAAGGTAACAAGGGTTTGTGTTCATTAGGTGAAAGATTCAGATTTTGTGGGGACAATAATTTGCCGTGAAGGTTGTCAAACGTGACATAACTGCCTCTAAAGCAGAATGCGGCCAGTCATAGTTTACGGTGAGTCTGTCATCTCCCACTTGGGATGCATTTGACTTTTACAGACAGTTGCGTTACAGAAGACCAGCAAATGTTTGGGCATAAAAAGAGAAAAATGTTTGAATAATTTTATATTTTGACGTCTCAGTTCAAGTATTTATACCAGACTATGCAGGTATAACATTTCTAAAGGGTCCTACTCTTTGTCAGGGCTAAGTAATGAAAATACAAATAAATGAAATCGCCTTGGTGCTTAAGGTTTATATGTGATCATTCACATATGGAGCAGTGTAAGGTTGACAGTAGGTGTGCCTGTGTGGAAAGCTTTGTGAAAGGGGGGGGGCTTGTCTTTCATAAGGCAACAAAACAGCTGGGTAAGGCAACATTGCCCCCTAGTGGCTGGATTTAAGAAGCCTAGTCTCTGCTGGAGAGAAAGAGAAAAAGAATGGATGCATCATCTGGACTGGGCCTGCTAGCACATTTATCAGCTATCCTCCTGCCAAATTCCCACTGTGATGCAAACAAAATAGATGAACTGCTGCTTCCTATATTTGACAAAAACTGACTTTAATGGAATCTCCATCCTGTCTTTCATCGATGGCTCGCACCACTGATCATGTAGCCTTCACCTGGAGTCATTTTATCTAAACTGCAAATCCCTTCATTCACCAAGGGAGTTCTCCTCATTTGCTTCTGTGTTTATATCCTCCAAAAGCTGTGTACCAGAGGCTCCAAAGACCATTATGCGTGGGCATTTTAACCACACACACATGACTCAGGAACTCTCAAATACAGACATCCTGTTAGCCGTTACAAGCTGGTTTTCACTGTATAGGTTGGAATGTTTTTTAAACTTTCTGAATGATTGTTTTCTTTTTTTTTAGTCCAGCCTGTGCTATCCCGCCTTTGAAAGAACTTTGAACACTGTTAAGTCTGATCTCAGCTGTTTCCACCGTGTGACGGCTTATTCTGAATAGTGCTTTAAAGTATTCATTTCCCAGTGTAAAATAACCTATGTTTTTTTGGTTTTTTGGGAATGTGTTAAAAGCTTGAAATGAAAAGGGTTTGAAGTTTGACTGATTTATGATTTGAACAGAAGCTGCTGGAATTGATGGAGCATAAGTGAAAGATTCTGTCACGTATAGCAAAAATCACAGCTTGTAGCACTAATCTGGTCACTTTTAAATGAGCTTGAGTGTTCAGAAATGAACTTCCTGTAGGGATGTTCCATAGACACTGGGTTCCACTTGCTTTTCTTAAATGAGGAATGCTAATTTTTTACTTTTTTCACCCCTCTTGCAGACAACAGGTTCCAGAGCGAAACCTGAAGAAGAAAAAGAAGATGAAGTGGAGAGCAGAGCGTTCCACGGGCTCCCACAGGTTCCACTGCACCATATTGTGACATCTCTCACCATTTCTGTCCTTCCAAACATCCCACAAACCCACACACAAACCCACATGCATACCAACACACCTTTGGATATCAGGGAACCCCCCCAGCAGTGCTCGACTTGCTGGAACACAAAAGGGATGGGGGAGGATCAGAGAACAGCCCGATGGAACACTTCTGTGCTCTTTGGAGAACAGAAGAAAAGGGAGTAATCGCGTCAGTGGCTCCTCCTGTTTTACAGACAACATTGTGCTATTCTTCACCTTTCCGCGCCGCACTCGTGTGGACGAAAAGCCCCTGTGACATCGTAGAGGACACCCGCAGCTCGGTGGATGAATGGCTGGTGATTTTGTTAGCTGGTGTTGAAGGATGTTGGGTTCTTGTTAAGTGGGGTGTGAGTAACTAAGAGAGAAGCAGGTATTTTGTGGTCATACTTTGGTTTTGGGAGGTTAGTTGGGAGATGGGGAAGGAAATGTAAAGTATCTATTGTGGCCAAATAGGCTATTATGTGATTAACGTTCATACAAAAATGGAATAAGAGAATCATTAAAGTAGCTGTATTAGGGTTTTCTACAAACACTGATCTGTTAAGGGCCAAGTTTACAGAGATTTTTTACTGAAGATTTATTTTCCCACATGTATATGGACAGTGCAAAAGAGCCACTTTATTTGACCAGTTATTTCAAAATAGTTATTGATCTTTGGGCTGTTTCTAATAAGTTTCATTGAGCAATCCACAATCAGTACTGTATGAGCAGGTCCCTGTGTATTCTTTCCCTTCTCAGCAAATTAATTAACTCCTTTCTTTTCATGTTTTTGTATGTTAAAGTGTAGTAAAAAATATTTGTGATATGAAAAGCATCTAATTATCGGTGAAAAAGTAGACAAATTCACTGCTGTTTTACAGAGAATCTATAGAACTAATAAATAGATGAGAGATGAGGAGAACTTCATGCTTTTCCGAACGGGCTAGTGAAGCTGATTTGCACTGGCCACTAACCAAAATAATGTGATGTCACTTTATTCCAATCCAGGGGCTTTTCCAACTCCACCTCTGAATTCAGGACGTATGGGATGAGTATTGCTCTGTGACGGACAGAGAAAGACAGACTGTAGTACTGATGTGCTCCCCTCCGGCTCTAAGCCATGTTCACCTACAGTATGTTAGCGGAAGCAAAACCTCTCTGAAGAAACAATGTGTTCATTGTGTCCGTGTTTGTCCGTTTGTGGGGGTGGGGAATGAACAATTTAATAACTATGAAATGGCAAGTACTGTTATCGGACTTCAATGTTGGTGGACAAGTTTCTCACGGGGACGTGAAGCTACTCTTGAAGGAATACATTTTTGCACTTTTAATACAGTTTCTGACTTTCCTATTGGCATGTCGTTTCCTTCTCAAACCTGCAAGTCAGCTGAAAGGCACCGAAAATATCTGAATGTAACATCTATTAACAAAGCAAGCAGAGGAGATGTTGTAGCCTTGTGTGCCTGCGTGTCCCTGTTGCCTCGGCAGTGATCATGAGCAACGCGTGAAACCATTTGGTATTTTGTTATTAGAGAAATTGAAAGTTAAGTTCCACATTTGGCTGTTTTTGAATTGAGAATGTTACCAATGGAAAAATCAAATGAATGGCACACAAATTCAGCACCTGGGAGTGGAGCCAGGAACAGAATGAATCTACAACACGGTTTCCAGAGTGGGACAGAAAACTTTAAAGGCAGGATTGTTTGGCTTAAGGGTTAAAAAAAGAGAAAAATATGAATGTGTTTAATTAAAATGTTGCATCATGTGTGTTTGATACCATTTTTGTATTACTGACTCTTGAAAATGTTTTTTTTTTCCAACTGACTAATTTATTACAGCGTATGTTACCTCATTGTGTTCTTGCCCTTTTTCATTTTTTTGAGCAACCAAGCTTCATGCTTTTTTTCTCGAGGATAAAAGATTAAGAAACAGATCCTAGCTATACTGGAGCTCATGCTGATGGTGTGACAACAAAAGCACAAAAGGGTCGGAGCAGCTTATCCAGACAAACCTTTGTCTCCCTGCATGTAAAATTGCTGCCTGGATTTGGGTGTTCAGCTAAACCCAGATGACCTGCTGCTGGCTTTGACTTCTGATTGGCTGTGGGAGCAGCTCTGTCCTCTGATTTCCGGCTAATTGATGAATCTGTTCTTCTGCACCGCGGCCAGGCCGCTGTGTCCAGCTGACTTGCTCAACCTGCTGACTAAAATCATTTATAATGAGCAGAAAAATCCACTTCTTTGACCTGTACTATGTGAGCCAAATGAAGTCCTATTGTTCAGAGGTCCTTTCTGTAGTTAGTCATGTCATTGATTTCTGTACGCCTTGTCAAACTTTGTCAGTATGTGAAGGGCTGTGAACTTTGAATTATGACGAAAAAAAAGTTTTCAGAGCATTTGTGTGGTGTTTTCCTTTTTTTAACAAACCATGGCCTTTCTGTCTATTATGAGCGATCAGTGACTCGTTACAGAAAATGATATACCGCTGATATTTCAGATTTGGTTGGTTTGATTTCGATTGCCTGACGGGTAAATCTTTCTGAGTGATCTATGGCGAATAGTCTGGGATGAAATTTGTGTTCAGTCGCCTCAGTGAGCACGGCCATGTGTGTTTTGATAGTCATTACAAGCTCCGTCATTAATCATCCGGGTTCATCGAGTTCAGCTCTGCAAGAACGCTGAAAGCTCAATTTCTGTGGCTAATTGGTTTCACACTTCAAGCAAAGCCAGTGCACAGAGCAACCGCTGCATCTCAGTAATTGATTCATGTTCCTGTCGGAGAGTAATTAGTGAGCAGGGATGCTCAGCAGGGGTGACAAGATGCATGTAGGTTTATTAACTATGTAATGTTGTATTTGATCCAGAGATTTCTGAGATCTAGGCTCCAGATTTAGTAAAAAGAAAAAAATATATATAGAGAGAGATTATTTCTATTTAATTCATAGTAAAAAAAAAAAGTTTAATAATTAGAGACAGACTTTAGATTTTTAAAAAGAAAGGGTGAAATATATCAACTGGGAGTGGTGAATTAGGAAAAAAATACTTATTTAAATATACAACTTATTTAAATATACATAAGATGGGTTTAATAATAAGGAATCAACCTCATCATAAGTCTGGTTTAATTAAAATATTGAAAAAAAGAGAAAAATCTTCAGTAATCTGAGTGATTTAAAATCCTGCCGTTATAGCTGTTTCTTAAAATGAGGCAAATGGATTCTCAGCTGAAAGACGACATGAGATAAAGCAGCCTGTGGTGACTCGGTAAACAGAAACTTTGTGCCGTCAGTGTGTGGAAACTACGCTCAGGCTTGCAGCTGGCACAGAAACTCGGTGTAAATCTGAACTCTGATGGGCTGAAGCTGGAGCGTTTAGATGTGTGATAACAGAATGCCAATAAAAAACACTGGCAATGATGTTCAAGCTTGAGACGGTACAGCATTGTAGCTTAATTCAAAGGGTTGCCAGAAGACAGAAAAAAAATATAAATAAAAAAATTATATATAGATAGACAAACCTGAATTTAAAAAAAATATTGCAAAGACCCTACAAACAATGTCATTTGGACATATGAGACCTAAATCCAAACGCTGGTGTGTATTGCACAGTGAGGGCACGATGGGGGAGGCCTAATGATTTTAGCCGGGCAGCTTGCGGTCATCAGGTCCATCCTTAACTCCTCTGGATACCAAAGTTTTCTGGAGCAGTGCCTCAGACCCGGGTTCTAAATGCACGCTGTCCTTCACGCCGTTCAGCTTTTCCAGCTCTGATTCACATGAAAGGCCTTTAAGCCTCTGTTTCCCAACCCGGGTCCTCGGGGCCCAGCGTGTTTTCCATGTTTCCCAGTTCCAGCAAACCTGATCCAGATAAATATGACCGACATGCCGTTATCATCCTGCTGCAGAGCTGAGGACGCACATCTGAATCAGGTGTGCTGGAACAGAGGAGCTGGAGACATGTGGTGAATGCTGCAAACCTCAGTTAATCCATGCACCGCTGTAGAAAGGAATGGACAAACAAAACAAAAAAAAGTTATTACCTCTACAAATGATGATTCAAAGCTGTCGAATCGCGCGTCTCCTTAGCTTTTAATACAGGGCTTTTACCATTTGGTTTAGTTATTAAACTGCTGAATGACTTTATTGTAGATGTGTGAAACCGGTGCACTTTTTTGACCAGACTGTTACAGATGAAGCGCCCCCCAAAAAAATCCCAGAGCCCAGAGAGGGAGACGTCAAAGCCACACAGTGCTGTTTAAAGTTGTTACCACGAGGTGTCAGCACTTCCTGTTGGTCCTCAGACTACCCACTGAAAACAGTTTGACCCAATGTGTGAAGTCAAACCCTCTTAATGAGCTGATGTCTTTTCAAATGACAAAAACACACATCTGAGAAACAAGGATTTAGGAAAAGCCCTTTCAAAACGTTTGTAAAATAATTAAAACCCAAGGCTTGTTTTTTAGGAAAATTTGCACAAACTGCTTTTATTCAAATGGAAATAGGAGGTGTAGAATAAATAAACCAGCAGAGTCTGGTGTGGAACTTTAAAGAAAGTAAAGCTTTGACACCTCGCTGTCCACACAGGTCCCAGACAGCTTTTCCTTTAAGTGTTTGGTACTGAGTCCATGCCTGTTGTGTACTATGTAGATAATTCATATTACAAAGTCTCCGACAACTCAGACAACCTGCAGGCCTCGTACCCAATTAGCAAGCATTATGGATGAAAAGCTCCACGGCTCATTTATTTCTGCTTTTAGCAATACTTTACATGTAATAAATAATACCAAACCTGACAGCACAGAGAGAGAGAGGGAGTGCAAAGAAAAACACAGGAGACAGAAACAGAAAAGGGACTAAACAGTACACCCAGCTGCTAGATTTGTAGAAAACAGAGAACATCCTACAGCCTCTGAAGTATCAGAAAAACCTCCAAGCAGACAGAGAAGACAAAAGCACAAGCATCAACACAGAGCTGCCCTGCAAAGCAGCGTGCATCTAGTGAATGGATGTGTGTGATAAAGATTTATTAAAAAAACAGGTTTAAAGCAAACCTATTTCAATACAGAGCTGATTTCATACATAGGGAAAGTGCTCATCCCTTCTCATGCCACTCACCATCAGTCAAAGAAAAAACTGATTTTTTTATTATTATTGTTATTATTAATAAGAGTCTGCAACTCAGTGTACATACTGTATCTAATACAAACCTTTTTTAATTCAGTAGAAATTACTGTTTCAATAAAATCCTGTAGAAGTTTTGCAGTCATTTAGAATCACTCACAGTTGATGGATCTCTGAGGGCTTCATTATCTGGGTCGGCAATAAATTTCATGTCATGGAGTATGTGTCAGCACATCTTTATTCAGATGGTTACAGTTGATGAGTATTGTAAAAAAAAAAATTAAATTCCTGTTTCTAATCAACCAAACCTGTCAGTAAAAAGAGATGCGTGGTGTTCACTCCTTTACACTTTTCTGTGACAGAATCTGCCACTAGTTTGGTTTCTGACAGAGTCCACATCGAAAGAAGAACAAACTCTATCCAACCTGTGGGGGTTTTGCATAGACCAGCCAAGGAGACGTAAAATAATTTCCAAAATAATCTTAATTTATTTAAAAAATGACAAATTGGGCCCAAAAACTGAGGTCATCATAACAAAATGTAACTTAAGTGGTAACAAAAGAAACTCAAGCACAAACTGACCTCCCAAACAAAACATGAGGGAGACTTAAATAGTGGCTGATCAGACCACTGTTAACACACACAAGGGGGTAACTAAACTACACAAGAACCTAACAAATATTAGGGAGATTATTATTAAATCTTTTAATTAAATAACTATCAAATTTAAACTAACTTTCAAAAAGAAGAAACATTAAATAAATAGTCAAAATAAACTAGAAACCCAAATATCCCCTTCCCCTGGTAAACAAATGGACCGGCCCGTTGAGGGAGTTTGACATCAGTGGACCTCAGTCAGCTGGAGCTCATCTGTAATTTCCAGGGGCAGGTCCAAAGGAAACTAGTAACTCAAAAGGAAGACATTAAACAGTTGTCTTTAACAATAAATACCAAGAACTGACAAATAAAGTCAACTAAATGTGTGCACTTCAAATAGTTAACTTAAAAAGTCAGACTAATAAAAATAATTTCAAAGATATAGATAAATCTAAACTAAACACTAATTAATATATGTAAAGTAACATTAAAGAAACAAAGAACCATTACCAATACTGTGTGACAGCAGGGGCAGCTGTCACACAACCATTTATGCTGGAGAGCATTGAGATTTATTTTCAGGTTTGAGCCAATTATTATTTCAGCATTACTTGCTCCTCTTTTCTTTGGGCACAAATCCTGTTCCACCACATTCCTTATCAAGAGCAATCCCCACAATTGAGACCTTAAATTAATCTGAGTTGAAGCTATTTTACACAGGGTGGTTAGATTAGACATCAGCTTTAGTTGCAAAACGGAAGATGATACATTTTTAATGTTGCAATTGCTTTTAGAAAGAAATACCTGTCTAAAAGCAAAATACCTGTAAAAAGAAAGCAAGAACAAGCTACCTATCAAACCAATCATGGCTATTGTGTTGGGATAAAAAATGGAAACGTTGGTGCTGTTGCAGAACAAAAAGCACTACTGCTATTGATTCTGTAAAAAATAAAAAATCCACTACAGGATGTAGTTTGTTACCGCCATTCATCCAGCAGGGTTCATTGTTGGCTCTAATTTGAGCTTCTTTGTGCCCACCTGTTGGGAACGCGAACCCGGTCCGGTAATATCAAACAAATAAAAAGTCCTGCTTCTGTTACGGTCATGTTTCAGAGACTAAAACCATCCGGTTTGGTTGGAGTAGCTCCACAAAGCCGCGTCTCACATGGGCCAAACACACACAACTCGTGATTACTAGTATGCAATCGCATGCAACCCTGTGTGTACAATCATCTGCTCAACTTGTGCCTGTCTGCATCGAAGCCTTGTGAAGGGAACAAACACTCAAGCGCAGCCATCCAGGGAAGCTATTTCTTTTACACAAATAATTATGTTTTTATTCCCGCGTGTCACATTTTACTTGAAAGGGAACATGACTGGTAATAACATACCCTGTACTGCATGTACAGTTTTGTGCACACTGGGTGGTTGGTGGAGAGGGGGGGGGGGGGGGGCACATAAAAACAGATGAGATCAGAAAGTCTAAAGAATGCATTAACTCTAACGTTACAAATCCAGATAACTAATCAAATCTGACTTTTGAAAGTTGAAATACTGTGAGGAAAAATGTAGATGTGTAAAGTCTAGGATGCAACAAAAACTAAGAGACTAGGCTTAAGTACCAATGGGAAGTGATCTGTGAGTGGTGGTTTAAGGGATGGACAGGCAGCTATAGTGCTCATCCCCAGAGCTGGAGGGAACTGAGGAAAACTATGTGGAACAAGCACAAAAAAGAACTCAGACCTACTGGAAGTAAGAATAACAAAGAGAAATGATGAAAATAACTGCAGAACATAACTACAGAGAACAATCCAAAGAGTAACGATCCTGAGAAAAGTCCAACAGAGAATTTAGATTAGTAGAAAAGCTGGTTTTAAGAGTCCAGAGCCGGACTGGACTTCTGCAGTCATGGTGAAAACTCTGCGACACAATTACTGGAACACAGGACCTGTAGATAAGAGGATTGCTCTAAAGGAATGTACATTTTCTCTGTGATGTGTACATGGCCGTACGCACTTCTCTGTGCTGCTGCAACAAAGCTTTTCTTCCACTCAGAAGTATTAAACGAAGCAGCTGTGGCATTGAAACAAGTCTAGTTTTTCCGACGAATGAAATGTTTTTATATTCGTTTAAACCAAACTGAGAAGACAAACAAATCCGCGTGTGTGAGACTGGCAGGTCGCCAGGTCGGTTTCACTCATCAGAACATCAGAACCGCCGCTTCAAGGACCCACGAGCACTCAGTTCAGACCCGAATCAACTTCTCTCATCTCATCACAGAGTGGCTAGCAGCACTCACTGGGCTCTGACTCACGCCCGGCTTTTCAGGGGAATTCAGCAGAGGCAAAAAAAAGAGCTAGCTACGCAGCTTGTTTAAGTTCTGAGTTAGTCCTGGTTGCAGGCCTAGTAAGGATCAAGGATAAAGTTCTGGAAAGTGTGGCAATATTTAGATAAAACCTTAAAATCATAAAACCATCAGGAAGCCTGGAAATGATAACACATCTATCTGTGGCTCATGTTGCTAATTTCAACAATAAATATGCTAAACTACTGGTCATCATTACTTTTTCTGGAGTACGGGAAAAAAAAGTTTGAATATTTTTAAAGAATAAATTATACTCAGAACCACTTATTCCCTAATGGGGTCCCAGTAGTCAATGGGGAGAGGCGGGGTCACCCTGGACGGTCCCCAGTCCATCACAGGGACACACAGAGACACACAAGGACCAACAACCACACACACTCACACTAAGGGCAGTTTGGAGTCCAACAACCTAACATGCAGGTTTTTGGACGGTGGGAGGAAGCCGGAGAACCCGGAGAGAACCCACACACACAGGAGAACATGCAGACTCCACCCAGAAAGGTCCTGGTTCCCCCGGGACTCCAACCCAGAACCCTCTGGTCCTGGTTCCCCCGGGACTCCAACCCAGAACCCTCTGGTCCTGGTTCCCCCCGGGACTCCAACCCAGAACCCTCTGGTCCTGGTTCCCCCGGGACTCCAACCCAGAACCCTCTGGTCCTGGTTTCCCCAGGGACTCCAACCCAGAACCCTCCGTGCCGCCCAGAACCAGCTTAAAGTATTTGATTTTATTTTGTGTGTGTTCTTGGGCGGCTTTTTGTCCGCTGGAACCAGACAAATTGACAACATACAAGTATTTCTAAGACCATCTCTCCTATCAGTGTGAGTTTGTTTCCCAGTTCATTGATAGTGTTGTTAAAATGATTGGCCTCTGCGGGGTGTGTGGGCTGAAAGATCCCCAGGGGCCTGAGCTCCTTCTAAAGGCTCCAGAAGAGGCCGCTGAATTTGTTGAAGTTGAAGCAAACTGTGCACTTTAGAGTTGAATGATATAGATTTACATGTTCGAGAGGCGTTTAGTGGTAAAGTTTGTGCCGCGTTACGTGCATAGCTGTCGATTTTTCAACGTCAATTTTGAAACGATGTGATATTTTCCCTGCGTATGACTGACTCACAAGCTGAGTCATGATTTTCCTTTTTGAGAAGTCAAACATCAGCCGTGTGTTTTTCACATCTCACATATAAAGCAGTATCCAGAATTAGCATAAAAGAAGCAGCCTCCTTTCAGACCTTTGAGATGAACACTTGATGGAAGCTGAAGTGGAGGCTGAAGAGAACCAACCTGCATGTCCACACAATAGCAACATTTAAAACAATCTCTATTATAAATATGAAAGCAAACACAAGGGGATCATATTCAAGGGTTTTGAGAGAAAAATTAGAATAATAATGAAGAAAATAATAACTTTAAAAAAAGAAAAAATAAATAAATGAAGCGCTAAGTTCAATAACCAGTGAAACTGGAAGTTCTAGGATGGACTATGGAGCCCAGGACTGATGGAACAATGACCCAGGAATGAGACAAACTCAGCATCCTCTCTATATAAAACACAATAGCGCCTCCCATTTACGACAGGATGGGAAGGGTGACTAAAACAACATCACTTAAAGAAAAGATCACAACCATTACCCTGGTAAGTATAGAAAATTTAAAATGGAATAAAGGTTTACAGTTGTTTTTTTCTCCTAAAGTTCAGTTCACCTGTTTTCAGTCGCTGCTCAGTCAACGCGGTGACGGTGTAAGAGTGTTAAAGGGTTGAAACTGTGCGGCGCCGAGCCTCTGGGTGTCCTCCGGGGTCTGGCTCCACATCAAACTGGCTCCAACATCCGGGCAGGTCAAACTCTTTATGGGCCCATCCAAATAAAACCCGACCCACGATATGTGGGATCAAAGCATTCACCTTAATTCTCTAAAATCTAAAAAATAAATAAATTGATAGTAGTACATAAGTCATGTTAAATCCACATAAACTCTTTAAAAACAGAGTGTAACTATTTTTACTGAATTAATATTGAAATACGGTATCATAATGTTCAGCAATAGAATAAGAAACACTCCAAATATCAGATTATTGAAATATTTTCCTCACTCCAGATCAAGCGTGTCAAAACGTCCTGTGCTGTCTGCAGAGTATTTAGCAAATAAAAAATTTCTAGAAAGAAAAATACTTGATCAAAATTGGCTAAATGTGCATAGAGGACACAAATAAGGTGCTAAACACACATAATAAAGCTGAATATGTAACAAAGGAGCAAACAAACTTCTTATGATGCACTTTTAAAATGTCAGAGTGTATTCACCCATTCGTTTTCTGATTGGCTGACAGACTGTCTCCAACCCATCTCCTCCAAACTAAAAACCCTCTCTTAACGATTTTATTCTATTTGTCCTTTATAATAAACATCTAGTTGTAATTATTAACCAAAAGATTCTATTCAATTCATTCATTTTTCCCACTATGAATTCACGTTTTTTTAATCAAACATCTCTGTTTTCAACATTCAATGAACTAATTTTCTGTTTTTTAATGCCGATTTTTAGCCCGGGTCACACAGCATGTTAATGAAAGTGCTGTTCCACTTAAAGAGGGGCTTGTATTGTGCGCGCTGGTTCACTGTTCCAGCGTTTGCATCCTGGACAGAGTCATTAATGTGGATGGTCAAAGTGAGGTTGGGTCTAGATGCCTGCTGTGAGGAGGGCGGACTGCCGGGTGAGGGCAACCGGGACAGCTTTCAAGATGCTGTGAAGGTGGCACACAACAGAGTGTGACCTGAGTAGATAGACCTGAAATAACCGGAGCGCACAGACCTGAGATAACTGAAACACTGCCATTCAAGTGGACACCTTTCATGGATGAAGACACAGTATTCTGTGTGCAATGGAAGTGACCTTTTATATCATATTCATTTTACTCATCTGTTGAGAGTACTTTCTATATACTGATGTGCTAGGACGCAGAATATGAAGCTAAGGATTGCCAGACACACTCAGTCCCTCCTGGGGGCAATCTGGAGTGTCTAATTAACCCAACATGCAGGTTTTTGGGCAGTGGGGGAGGACGGAGTACCCAGATAACCCACACAGACACAAGGAGAAAGCCAAGGAACAGAACACCAAAAGTTTCTTGTTTTTAATAACTAATTGCTTCTGAGAAGTCTTTGGTTATAGTTTAAAAATAGTCCATGTAAAGAGCAAAATAAAGTGCAAAAGAGATAGTGAGCACTGTTAGAATCATTATTGGAAAATATCTCCTTTCAGATGCAGTATTGGCCCTGATAATCACAGGCTACAGTCCTGGATTGTTAGTCCCTGAGACATCTTTTTCAGACATCGGCCCTTACCCTCAGAGGACAGGCCGACACACACAAACTAATGGATTCCAGGAATGCACGCATAATAAAAACAACTCCAGTGAAGAAAACTCGATAATATATAATGCCAAAGGAACTTTGTGTTTAGTGTCCGGACTTTAAAGACGCTTTATACATGGGAAGAAATTCAGAAATCAACGGGGTGCGTGGACTGAGCTTGCCCAGACTTTCACTTCAGCACCTTGGGGACGACTTTCTGGGACTCTGAGGAAAACTCTGTGTAAGTAGCAGGAAATTGAGTGCTTGGGTGCAAGCTCATACAGCACTCACAGCCTGTTGGAAATGTTTTATATGACAGTGGGTGTTAGCCTGATTCTTTAGTTGGAAACCTGAGAACAAACCAGAGGAGATAAAGAGTATCCATCCATCCATCCATTATCAATACCGCTTATTCCCTGTTGGGGTCGCGGGGGGAACTGGAGCCTATCCCAGTGGTCAACGGGCGAGAGGCAGGGTACACCCTGGACAGTCCGCCAGTCCATCGCAGGGACACACAGAGACACACAACCACTCACTCTCTCATTCACACCTAAGGGCAATTTCCCCAATCTCCAATAAACCTAACATGCAGGTTTTTGGACTGTGGGAGGAAGCCGGAGAACCCGGAGAGAACCCACGCAGACACAGGGAGAACATGCAAACTCCACCCAGAAGGGTCCTGGTTCCCCCGGGATTCGAACCCAGAACCCTCTTGCTGGGAGGCGACAGTGCTAACCACCACACCACTGTGCCGCCCTAGAAAAAGAGTAGAAAAATAAAATTTATTGGACACAGTTAAGTGTATCAGTGGGCTCTGACAGACTAAAACCTCTCTCTGGGTCTCAGTGGGTTAGAGCCCTGAGATCTGGGTGATGGGCATTATCTCCTGGGCTCCATCCGCCTCCTCAAAGGAGGACTGGACACAACCAAGTCCTATTGGCCAGTTAGCTCTGGGCACGAACAGGCCAGGTCCTAATTCATGCAGAGGACAGGAATGTGGTAACAAATGGTGTGTGTGTGTGTGTGTGTTGACCTAAAGGTGGATCTAATGCAACAGAGAGAGGAAAAGAGAGTCTGTGGACACAGACAGAGACTTCAACACAAAATATAGTTCTGTAAAAACAATCAGTAATTTACATAGATCATGTGATAGCATACAATGCTAACATGAGTAATTATAGCCAAATTCTAACAAAGTGTAAATGTTAGATTACACATAATGCCAAAGAAACTTTGTGTTTAGTGTCCCGACTTTAAAGAAGCTTTATATTGGTTTAAAGTCATCTCATTGTGTGGTTAAAGGGAAGAAATTCAGAAGTCAACAGGGTGCGTGGACTGAGCTTGCCCAGACTTTCACTTCGGCACTTTGGGGATGACTTTCTGAGAAGCAGTAGGAAATTGAGAATTGAGTGCTTGGGTGCAAGCTCATACGACACTCACAGCCTGTTGGAAATGTTTTATACACAACCACACAACTAGAATCTCTTCTGTTTCTGCAAAAAATACCCCCAGAACACATTATTCTCCTTGTTCACGGTTTCCATCTCTCTCTATCTGTCCCTCTGTTGTTGTTGTTAGCGATCATTTTGTAAAGTGGTTTATTTTACAGGCCGCTTTTAAATACCGGGTTGGAATTGGCCCGGGGAGGACAATGTGCAGCTGCGTGCCATCAGCCCTGGCTGATGAACAGATTGCTGCGACGCCCCGCCGTAAACGCCGGGCGCATTAGCCCAGTGAGTCACTCCGTTTGCACAACACGGACATGGTGCTCAGGTCCGGTTGGAAGCACTTTACCGACAGTTCCCGGCCTTTTAAAAGAAATTGACCGCGAGCACGACAAACTCAATCACGAAAGCGTGAGAACAGAAGAGTGACAAAGGGGGAAAATTGGCCTCGACACATCAAATACATGCTTTTCCTCTGTCCTGCAGGTTCGGGAAGTTTCACTGCCGAAACACATCTGATTCTGATGAAATGGATCCATCCAATCCTCAACACAAGCCTGCTGGCGATGAGAACCAGTGGCCTTAAAGCATGAGAACTTCTAGAAACGTTGGTACGGTGGCCGGCGAGGCCTGGAGGAGTTGAGCATCCCTGGTTTTAAGTTCTGTCTATGAAACATCTAAATATGCTCCGGCACAGATTGTTCACTTTCACAGTTTCTAAACATCTTCAAATATCTTAAAGTCACATCTATGACTGGTTGTTCGCTTTAACTTGAGGACGATCGCATCTGAAATGGGGAAAATCTTCAAAATATTGATCCTGCTTTTTTCAGTTTAACGTGTAAAAGCCCCGTTGATCAGAAATCCGGTTTGTTGACAGCTGTTGGTTGTTTTAACCAATAACACAGGATAAAGAGCTGCAGTAACTTCTGGAATCTGTTGCTAGGAACTCACAGTATACGGCAACAGGAAATGAGTTTATTCAACGATGAACCAAACACTTCTACTTATGAAAATCCAAAACCCTGCCAGTCCAGAGGGACACTGGGCACCTGACAGGGGCTGGAGCAGAGCTGAGAGCTTAAGTAGACAGGAGGGGGGATAAATAATGACGAGCAGGTGAGATAATTAGCACAGCTGAAGAGCGGAACAGATGACCAGACAGGAAAAACACTGAGGGAAAGTGAGAATGACAAGGAGAGCAAAACCTGGGAAGGGATCCGAGAATAGCAAAAGAATGATTATCCCCAGAAGCACAAACCCAGAACAGACATGAAAACTAGAGATCTGTACAACACCGAGTGAATCCAAAAGTCATCAGCAAAGGAAGCTCACGTGTGAAGCCACTGTCGGCACGGACTCCAGCAAAATTCATCAGAAAGTGCCTCACAGCATCATGATCAGTGTCCCCAGAGACAGAACAAAAGCAGCCTGGGGAGTTGAGAGGTGAACCAGTGGAAGGACTTCTGTGACCCATAATCAGAGTATCTGAACCCAGCAGGGAGCTGAAACGCCCACTTCCACACACCCGCTCTTTGTAAGACATCTAAAGGTCTGAACATCAGTTTTTTTTTCATTTGTACAATAATAATAATAATACACTTAGTCCCTGAATAGATTTATTTTTAGATATTGAGTGGTATCACACCCTCTGATTAGAGCATCTGCACATATGAAATGTGTTCTAGAGGAGTGGCTCCCCATTTGGGATCTTACATTTCTTCCCTCTTAAAATCAAATGGGAAAAAAACATCATATGAGCTCAACTTTTACTCTTCTATTTTTCTTACCTACCTACAAACATAAGGTATCTGTTCTGCACTAACACGTTTCACATTGGGAATGCCTTATCCAATCAAAATGAATTGAGATATGGATGAATTCGTGTCAACAGTTTAAAAAAAAAGACTCGTTGTCGGTTTTCCACTTAATGTAGGAATCAAAACATGTCCAACAGCGTAGTGTTACGTTTGGAAATGGACGGGGGCTTAAAATGTGTCAAGGCTTTAGCTTTCAGCTTCCTAATGTTGGGGTCTCCCTGTGATGGGCAGGGTGTAGCCTGGGACGCACAGCCCTGCCTCTCAGTGCCTTTTCCAAATTCTCATTCCGTTTAGTGTGCCTCTTTAAGATTCATTAAACGGCCACAAATCGAAAAACCCTTCTACTGAAAATCATTACAGCCAGCTGAAAATTAAACAGATGATGATCAAATGATAAGGAGACGCGCTGCGCGTTCGCACAGTCGATGTCCAGACCCGCGCGGGGTGCGCGTGGACGGACACACAGCCGCGGTGGAGCGCGCAAAGAGGATCAGAATCCCGCTGCGGCTGCCGGGGATGCAGCGGTGCACTCTTCCTCCGCAGAGGCGGCGGTGAGGAACGGGGTCTGGAACGGGGTTTTAGTCTGTGGTCATCCCTCTGCGTGTGGCAGGAGGGGGGCAGTTAGGAGGAAAACATCTGGATTTCACCGTTCCATCGAGTCCGGCGCTGCGTAATGGGATTGTGAAACAACTTGAGGTGAAAGTTTCCTTCCTCGTAAGAAGACGCGCCAGCATCACTGAGGATTTAAGGTAGAAATGGACCGATGTTAGTAAGGACGCCAATGCCTCAGGCATCCAGGCACACCTAGTAGGACTGTGCGTACTGAATGACAACGAACCGACGAACCATGAACTTGCTTTTTTGGATGCTAAACTTTTCCCTTTATGGGACCTGGATCAATGCACAGGTAAGAAACCTGCCTCTCTTGTCAATATACTAAGAAGCTTTTGGTCCTATTTCTGCTCTCTGGAAACAAAGCTCCCCCTCTGAGCTTGAACCAGGTTAATGTGAAAATAATGACATAACAGAAAAATGGCTAGAACCATTTATCATCAGCTGGAAAAGAGAGCAACAAATGGTTGATTTTTCTTTCTTTTCAGACTCAGATTGACTGAACACCTCAGTCTGTGCAGAGTTCCACTATATTGTACATTTATCTGTCATTTGTCTGGATTATACAGTATCCCTGTAGACACAAAAGGGTTTGAAGAGTGGCCACCGGGGACCAAACTGTGGGCTGTGAGTCATTTATTTTGTACAGTCATTTGTGACGCCAAAGGCTGACACGTTTAAAATCTACTCAACACTCACTCGCTCAGGGCTGTCACCTTAACCTTTCATTAATTTAGCAGCAGCTTCCACCTGGATTGAAGTCTAAGGAGTCCCCGATTTTGTGACATTGATACATTTGCAGGGCATGAATAAAACATTTAAAGTGGTCTGAAGTATGAATGAGAGGTTCTCCCAGGGGAGAGAATATCCCAAAGATACAGACTGATACAAACTAAATGCTGGCAATGATGAGCTGCCAGAAAAAAGTCAAGAATCAAATGATTTTGAATCCCATGCTGCTTTATTAGTCACTGACCAGGGACGAGTCAGAGCTGTTCAGAGTGAACTGCAGGCCACAGCATGTTTGTCACCAGGTTTATTCTGTGGGCAGAAGAGTCATCCTGCTTTTACGTAATCATGTAAACTGGTTCCAGCAGCACAGGCCCTTAAAAACAAAAAAAATGACCTTAATTCAACATTGTGATTCGTGACGCCGATCGCTTAAAAGTAATGTGGAGAATGAAATAGTCAAGAAAAAGCAAATGTTGTTTATCTTCTTTTTGTTTGTGCTTGGCAGGATAATAATTTCAGGAAAACCGAATACAGAATACAGAATACGTCACACGGTCAGAGGGACTGGTTGACTCTGAATACCCTCCAGTGATTAGGAATGAATTCAGCAAAACAAACATTGGATCAGTTCTGGAAAATAATCACAGATATGGGAAACTCCCGCTGATTTTCTGAGAAGCTGACCAGTTTGTTGGGTCATCTTTGAGTTCTGCCTGAACCAAGAACCTGTTTTCTGAGCACAAAGCAAAGAGGCTCCCCCACCGTGGACGTTTTTATCATTTAAGTTTATCATTTCAACTGGGTTTGGTTTTTAAAGTGACCGCATATTGACAGAAATCTTGTTTAACAGCATTTTGCCTCAGTGGCTGGTTCACTGAGTCTGAAAAGTTTGGGTATGGACACAGTCAGGGATTAGTTGGTTCAGTTGTTTGGTTTGTTGATTCGGTCTCAGTTGATTAATCGCTTTGCATACTGTTAATATAACATTGTTGTTTAGTTTTTTTAACCAGCCCAATATCTCAACAATCTGCATTAGCTCACAGCTCACGACATTTTAAGATTCAGTTCTGAAAAAACTTCCATAGTTATATATATCTTACCATGTTCCACACAGCCTAGGTTTAGATTAGTCAAAACAATCCTATTATTTCATAATACATCTTGTTCTTTTTAATCACCTCCAATTTTCAGGTTCCCACTTGTGATTACCAAGCCCGAAGTGTTCAAAAGAACAGTTTCTAATCATAGAATCTTTGTGAACTAATCACTTAGATCTCTGATTTGCATCGGTTTTTAAAAACAGTTCTGACACTTGTTGAATTTTTCTGCCCCCCCCCCCACTGCAGGCTCTTTGCTTTGTTTGCTGCTCCCTCACCTAAAATGGTCCGAGTGTACATGGCCATGTCCTAATGTCCGTAAAAGAATGATTAGACAATTTACAAGTTTTGACATTTAATGTGTTTATTAAATTCAAGTCTCATTAACTGCTCATAGAAAAGTGCTGCTTAGGATTCCATCCAACAATTAACTTCTATGGACTCTGACACTTTGGAAAAATGGACAAGAATAAATTCATCATGATTCACCTTCAACTAAGGACTGTTGGTTTAAAGAGAAATGAGTGAGACCCATTAGGTTAAGCCATGGTCCATGGGTTAAAACTATGGAATTGAAAGACAAAAAGTAACATTTCATAATGCACCAACATCCAACAAACTCAAACTTCAACAATGTAACAGTGTGTAATCTGTAATTCGTTGGTTCTGACGGTTAAATAGGAATTCTTAACATTTAGGAATGAAAAAGATTCAGGGGCTGCATCTGCAGATAAGGTCAGACATCGTTTGACATTAAACCAACTGTATACAACTCCAACAAAAGTGTTTGTTGAGAGAAATATAATTCACATCAACAGTCAGAGCTCGCCTGTGTTTGACAATTAAAAAAAAAAAGTCTAAAAATGTGTGCAGAATGAATGGGTGACTGAAGTCACTTCCTCAATATTTGAAAAAAGAGAACAAAAAGTGGAAATATTTCTCCACCGTGACATGCATGCTACAGATGTGCGTGATTTGGTGAGCAGATGCTGTTGAAAATGTACCCAGAGGGAGTTTTACGTGAAGACAGAGAGCAGGTTCCTAACCATGTGAGCGTCTGGCGGCCCTGTCTCCGGTAGCTCACGGAGAGTCGGGGCCCGGCACCTCCTGGGGAGGCCTTGTGAGACTCTTCTTGAAAGCCAGGCCAGGCCGTGAATCACTCAGCAGTGAGGAAACGGCAAAAGTGGGCAGTGTGAAGGCAGCATCTCCTCTGCTGGCGCTGATCCACCGCTGACTCCAGATGAAGACCGAACGCTTGTTGCTTGCAAATTCAGAAGGTTGGCCTTTAATGGTCTATTCTGGTAATCTCCTCATGTTATTGTGAGTCTTAAGAGGACTCGTACCGAGTGGTAAAACGGATGAATGTACTGTTAGATGTTAGATGAATGAACAAAAACAATAGATCCAAGTAGGGATCTGGTATATAGTTGAGATGGTGAGCAGAGATGTGTGGACAGTCCATGCATGAGATTGGTGACTGTAGACTTTGAAAAGCTTTTTTAAAAAAAGCAAGGCTGTTTACATTGTGGCTGCTTGCACAAAAAGCCTTTTTCTTGGATTAAATTAGGCTAAACTAATGATGATGGAAAAAATAAAAAGCAACTGCTTATGACTTTGGATTGAGCAGACAGAACTACTCTCACTGGTGAAAAATCATTTAAAGAATATTTAGAAAGTTTGATTTTTGTTGTACTTCTCTAAACATAACCTGGACATTCTGACAGGTGGTTATATCACACAGACCTATGATGTATATTTTCCACTTGAAAGACATAAATTTGGATTGATGGAATAACTGAAAGGTCTTCAGACAAATATAGAAGCTGGAACTTTAAATCTAGTCTGTTAATTGAATGAAGTTTGCAGAACTGGTGGAGGAATTAATCTGTCAATCTGAATTTGATTATAATGTCCAAGATTTCATCAGTTGAAATAAAGTCTAGCAGATTGTCAGTTTGTCAGTTTCCTCTGAGTTACAGAAATAAAAAGCTATATCAACTGAAAAAGCAAAGTTTTTACCATTGAATGATGCAAAAGGTCTCAGATGCAAAATATTTCAGAAACTGTATGTATCAAATATGATAAATATGATATTATAGGGTTAAGAGAGCCGATTGCAAAACATTTATCAGCATTTATTAACAAAATGTGTTCACTTTGACACAGAGATAAGATTTTATGTCATTTTGAAAATGAGATCATCTTCTAGTTACACTGAAGAGGTTTTAAAATCTCTGGAGAAGTTCTGCATGTGCATTCTGCAGCTTTTATAGATAATTAATATTAGATAGCCTTTCATTTGAAAAACATTTTAGGCTAATTTTTGCAAACAAAAGCTGTGACATACTTAAATGATTTATGACAATCATTCATTGACAACATGGTCTCAGTCCTAACTCATCTTGTAAGGATGCACATCAGGAACCAGAGGCACCTGACTGTCTGTAAATCTGAAATGTACCACATACCATCAAATAGCCGTTCATTTCATCTAGCTGATAACATCACTGTTATTGGACACGTCTCTGAGGTGGAAACTCTGTTGAAAACGACAAAACGACAAACCTAGAATTGGCAAATTAGATAATAGTATTGGATACATTTGGAAAACAATTGTTCTTTTTCTGTCATGTGCTTGGAGCAGATGGCGGATGCCTCCATATTCATAATGTAATTTCAGTTTTGGCCGGTGGGTTCATTCACTCATATACTTCACAGACAGTGGGAAACGGGTCTGATCTGGTTCTTTCTGCTCCACAGGTGGGGTTTGATGGTCCTCTCTCGGCTCAGGAGCAGATGTACATCCTGTATGAAGTCAAAACGCAGTGCTACCAGAACCTGTCCAACATGGAGCCAGGAGCTGAAGGTACAGGTTGTTTCACATGTAAAACACAATACAACTCACTATATTTCAACTCACCGAATCTATGTGTACTTTTCAGACAAAAAATTTGAATTAATGGAGAAACATTTGCTGATAAATGGAATCCTTCTGAAACACAGAAGGGCTCAGTTTCCATGCAAAACAAATTGGAGATAATTAACTTATCCAGTACAGAAGAGGAGATTATGAGTAGTGAATGAGGGATGATGAAGTCACAGTAGGATCTTTCTCTACTGGCCATTTTTACTACTGCAGCCTCAGCCGGGAGGGGTAGAATGTGCTATCGGTCAAATGAAATGCATCTTGTTCCTGAAGACTTAGCACAGAATATAAAGTGGGAAGACTACTGAACACAAGGTGACTTTAAATTCCCTGGATTCACCATTCACAGACTGCTGTCTCCATCTTTCCTCTGGTCATGTTAAAAAAAGAAATCGAATATGGAACTATGAAAAGGTTTTGACAGGCTGCCACCCATTCATGATGAAAATAAAAAACAGTAGAACTCTTCATTTTTCTGCTCTTTAAGACTTGTAGAATGATTTCTATTTTTTAGACCACCTGTAAGAAAAACTAGAAAACATAATTTTATTACAAAAACATTTTTAGTTTAGTGTAAGAACTACAAATATTACAGCTGTCTATTTGTTGAATCAAAACTCTGGAGTCTGTTGTCAGACATCATACTTTGTCGTTGC
Organism: Menidia beryllina; assembly: GCA_013363375.1. NCBI lineage: Eukaryota > Metazoa > Chordata > Actinopteri > Atheriniformes > Atherinopsidae > Menidia > Menidia beryllina. Next base: position 1,487,324 of record JABUIW010000172.1, on the reverse strand, counting down.
TCGTTTACCTCATTCTTCCTTTGAATGTTTCCGTCTACTGGAGTTTATCTTGTTAGTGAGTTCCAGTTTCCAGCGGTTTGCACGGACTTGCTTCGGATGAAACATTTGTGTGAGCAGTCTTTGAACCCCTGAAATCCCACACAGACCTTTTCTCCATCAGTGGTCTGATTATGCTCTTCCTGGAGACTTTCCCAAACTCTGATCTTCTGGTGTGTGCCGTCTGCTTCAGCTAACTCTTCTTTCTTGTCCCGTTTTTTTTCATTTTGGAAATACGGCTCTCTGTAATAGCCTCCAAAGCATACGGAGCACTCTGATAACACATTGTGTCTGCTTCTTTGTTTTAGAGACCATCCATCATCAGATTAGGAACTTTGAATTTTACCATTTTCCAAAAATTAAGATATAAAACAATTTGCCTTTTATCCCAGAATGTCATCATAATCACTGGGCTTCTCTGAGAAGATAGAAATGGATTTAGCAGAAGATTCAACCACTAAAACTATGTTTTCTGTTCAGGAATTTGACTTCTTACTCAGGTATAATACTGTTTTCTTTTTTTTTCTTTTTTTAGTAAAATGGGATATTGGAAAATGAATTGATAACAATATTTTAGTGTAAAAACTGTTAAAAAGGTGACAGTAGAGAGCTTCTAAATACTTGTAATACCAAATGCTGCTAACTTAGGAGTAGTGTGGCATAAAGCTTAGGTTTGTTGTCTCATAACCTTTCTATTTTCTGTAAGTTTCTACTGTGCAAAGTACACTTGCCAGCTTTAGAATCAGCTGGCATGTTTTATTTCATGGGTGGAAAGTCAAAGGGGAGAGCACCGGTTACACAAGTTAGCCTGTTTCCATTCAGAATCCCTTTTGGTCTGAATGCTATGTTTGCATCCATCCGCTTTCTAAAGCCACTCAAACCCAATTAGGGTCACCGGGGGCCTGAAGCCTATCTCAGATTTCATTGGGTGAGATGTGAGGAACATCTAGACAGGTCACAGGTCAGTCCCAGGGCCAGGCAGAGAAGAAGAGACACACAACCAAACACCCGCACATCCATTTCTATGACCAGTTTAGGGTCCCCAGTTCACCTAACATGTTTTTGGCTGGTGGGAGGAAGCTGGTGATCCTGGACAGAACTAACTCATTCACAGGGAGAACTCAAATTAGAGAGGTTTCCACCTGGGATTCGAACCAGGAACCCTCTAGCTACGATGTGATGTTAACAACCACTTCACTGTGCAGCCCTGTGGTAATTTTTATTTTTCTATGTGGTCTCAATATTGATATATTTCCTTATTTTTTTAAATCCCCAAATATTAAAATTGCTTCATCCTGTGGTTGTTCTTTCTTATGAAAAAGTTGTATAAATAGCTCCAATGTGGCAGAAGTACAACTCAACAGTGCTTTCTTTCATGAATATTGGTTCAAGTGTGTCAACTTGGAGATTGGTTGAGCTGCTGTAGCAATAGTGTTAGCAGGCTTTTGACCAATGGCTGAAAAAAGGGGCTCTAAATGGTAAGAAATCACAAAATCAGAGATCATGTCACCAGTTTAAGAAGATGATAGAGTTCACTGTCAGTGTCAGTCTCACCTCGACTTTCCCAGCATTTCCAATCCTGCCCATACTTTCATGCTTTGTAGGACAATGATGAGGATTTATGTTGCTTTTTTAGTAGTTATTGTTAATTAATAATGTTTCAACTTTGAACTAATGGTATAAGGAGAAGTTATATTATAATATAGTATAAGCTTCCTGCAAACCTTGGTTGTAGAGCAGGTAAGATGTTTTGTTTTTTTGGAAAAATAATTTTAAAATGGCAGAGAGTTCAAAAGCTTAAGTTTGCGTATTTTCAATTAGCACACCAAGATTTTTTATTTTGGGTTTTTCTAATTTTATTAATTTCTTCCTCACGAACGGCACGACTGTAACGTTGACCTTTGACCTGTCTGGGTTAATCGTTGTCCACGTGGGCACTGAAGTGAACAGCTGGCAGGCCAGTCCAGATGTTGGTCTCCTCACTGGACTCGCCCTGCTGTTGTAATAGATGAAGCCTTATGGCACAGAATTCTACAAGAAAAGGAAAACGATGTCCTCTTGATGGGAATACTTGTCACTAGATGTGCTTGCCTCAGCATAAATGGCGCCTTCCTATTTGTGTGAGCTGCCAGTTCAGTTATCCAGTAGTAGTTTTTTCATACCACTTACTTTTCTTTTACTTTTGTGGTGTATCCGTGTAGTTTTCAGCGAAATGTGTAACATTTTCTTGCAAACGTTAAATGTCTTAAATCGATTTTGACCTGGACAGAAGAGTGCATGTGTTTGTGTTGAGTGTGTTTCATTCTCCTTGCAGATGAGGCATGCCCCCCAGACTGGGACGGCCTTATTTGTTGGCCCCATGGCTCCCCTGGGCAGGTTACAAAGGTTCCCTGTCCATCTTACATCTATGATTTCAATCACAAAGGTTAACAGTTTTTTGTTTTTTTTACTTGTAGCATAATCAGCAGTGACAACTATACTGAAAGAAACTGTTAACAAAGGAATGTATTTGTATGGATATACTTTAATCTACCACTTAAAATGTTACGCATGAATCACAGAAGTCTTTGCTAAGATGCCTGTTCTTTATTAAGGTTTCTTCTGTCAAGTTTTTCTCTTTTTTTAAAGAATGAAAGCCATTCGGTATCTCGTAAGTCTAGTTATTGTACATGTAACAGTGAGGGACAGACATCCATGTAGTAACTGTTTGTAATCTTTTGATTTGTGACAGTAAGAATGAATACCCATATTCATGTACAGGACATGCCTACAGGAGATGTGATACCAATGGTTCTTGGGTAATTGTGGAGCTCTGGAACAAAACGTGGACCAACTACTCAGAGTGTTTGCGCTTCCTTCAGCCCTTCACCGACGAGGAAGCAAAAGTAAGTAGAATTTATTATCTGTTTGTTCCAACTTGTACTAATCTGGATGAAATGCAAACCTCTTTTCCATCATTTGTGTAAGGATTATGTTCTTTGTGTAATCAAATATATTTACAACATGATCCTTTAACAGCTGAGCTTGAGTTGGTTTCACATACAGAAAGTTTCTGACCCATTCATACACGCACATATGCAAATGTCGTTCTTTTTTTCATAGTGTTTAAAGCAATATGACAAATATTGATGACATTTGCATAATATGATTGTGGTTATTAGCAGCCATCTGTTTTTCCTCCCATCTGACAAGAAAACATTTAGAAACCAGTTATTGTACAAATTCACGGTTACCATAGGTACAGATGTCCCCCTTTTTTTCTCTTTTCTTTTAACAAAGCAACTGTGTGATAAAGAAAACAAAAAGAGTGTTCCTGGGAACTGGCCCCTAATCATACAGCAGCACAGTGCAGATGACTCAAAGAGGAAAGCTATGATCCAGTCAAATGTTGTAAGTAAAGAAATAAGTAATCACGCAGTCTGCCTTTCTAGACGAGTAATCATCCGTCCCTGCTAGGTGATGGATCATCATGGTCACAGAACCGTAATGAGTGACAACGATAAGACTTTTTTTTAAGCAACCTTAAGTTTAAAGCTGCATGAAGTAATATTTTGGTCTCAGTGGGTTGTCCACAGTAAGCAGTAAACCAAACTAATTCATTATTATGCACCATATAAAGCCGATATTGCAAATGTCCGACCCAGCAGGCTCCTTCTTTTTGTTTCTGTTTTCATTTTGAGTCGTGTTTCTGGTGACATGTAAATGTGGAGCTTTGGATGCAAGTCTAACAGCGCAATGAAAACCGCGCTGAATAAATTGAGTTTACGTCCACTGGATTTGTTTTTATGTGCAAAGTAACTGTGCCTTGTACACTAATCCACTGCTCCAGACATCTACTGCTGACAAATAGATATTCAAACAGATATATCCCTGAACAGGGCTGATATTCTACATGTAAACTGTAATACATAAAAGTATATCTGCTTGTATACATGTCCCTTGTTTACATCTGTTTTTTTTTCATTGTATGGCAGCCACATGCTGTTGTATCAGGCTTTTCCTTCCTTCATTAATGCCTCGGTGATAACGCAGCATGCCCTAAGCTGTCCACCTCAAATAAACAGAGAATAATGTGAACTCCACTGGCAGTAATAATTGTTGGATGAGAGTCAAACTGTATGCTTCATTTTAAGTCCCATCTCCCCCACGGTCACACAATCTGGTCCAGATTAGGCTCGTACAAAACAGACAATAACCCGAAGAACACGAGGGCTAACCCTCACGATCGGAAATTGCCATAAAATGAATTGATCAAACGTAAAAATCATAAAACCAGACAGATTAGGATAACCACGAAACATCAGCTAGACTAAAGATGAGCTACACAGAATTCAGTCAAGTAATGGGGAACACTCACTGTGTTACATCAGGGCCAGAGTGAGTGTGTGTGCGTGCGTGCGTGTGTGTGTGTGTGTGTGTGTGTGTGTGTGTGTGTGCGTGCGTGTGTGTATGGGAGACAGAAAGAAAGTGTGGTGACAGAAACATCAGCACTTATGTCACATCAGCATTGGAGCTGGTGCGAGGGTGGCCGGATTGAAACAATAGTTGGATGTTAAATAATGAATGGAGTCACATGGGTTACAAAGTCTCATGAGGGGAGGTGTCAGTAGGAAAGGGGAAGGGGACAGTGACAGCTTCTGCACACCTAGAAGCGCCCTGTTGTCCACACAGAGGCCTTGGATGTCATGCCCAGACCCGGCCCTTTAACTGACAGAACTGGTCTTATATGGTATAAAACCAGCCATTAATAAATGAGCTCATTAATAAATGTTTGATTGAGTCTCCCAATTCTGCAGCATTTTTTCGCAACTCCGCAAAAGAATTCTTCAGCATTAAAGTGACTCAGCATTAGTCCGTCTTCACTCCAGCTTTGGTGTGTGTGTCTTGCTGAACAAATATTAGCAGAAATGTGTTTTTTAAATGTGTATTCCTTTTGTTTAGCTAAAGTGGACAGCAGTAAACTTCTGTAAAGGATTGCTGAAGCTGACTGATTCCAACAGACATATTTGCAGATGTGAGATTTGGTTCACTTGCTCACTTTTGACTTCATGACAGTGTCCACGTATAGAGTGTCTTTCCTTCTAGATAATCTTAAGCGAATTCCAAACAGGTTGTTCAATATCAAGCTACATGGTTGTGATAGATCTCATCACCTCATTCACATTTGCTTACTGACTTTTCCCTTCCAGGATCTGCTGCTTTTGGGGGAATTTGTTTTAAATTGGATTCATTTCACATTTTGATTTTCACTTGTTGATCAAGTCAGCCATTGAAACTGTTCGGGGAAAATAGATAAACATCTCTAACATCTGTTGACTAGGACTTGCTGTATGAGTGTGTGAGAGAATGGGTGAATAAGGCACGTTGTATAAAGGAGCTTATAGCGGTCTAACTACTCTAGAGAAGCATTTTATAAGTAAAGTCCATTTACCATTTCATACAAATCATTTCTCTTTTTTAGCTTCTAAAATACACCAAGTATGACTGGGTATGTTAATATAACTTCTTTAGACACAGCTTTGTAATTCACGCTGGTGTATATTTTGAGTTTTTGAATCTATCTGAGAAAGAATAATTTAGATAACAAATCCTTTTCTGTGTTCACAGCAAGACTTCTTTGAGCGGCTGTACATCATGTATACGACCGGCTACGCTGTGTCCTTCAGCTCTCTACTGGTGGCCATCATGATCATTGGATATTTCAGGTAGGACAGCACCTTTTCTGAATTGTTTTTGTAGTACCTGGAGCAAATCACAAAATCCACTGAGAAGGCTGTGAGTAGAGAAACATGCATCGTCAGAAAATGAGTCCCTTGCATGTCTATAAACATAATTTAATTAAGTTTATTTATATACAGCTGGATCACAACAAAGTCCATCTATTGTCTATACTGCTTATTCCAAGTGGTGGGGTACATCAGTCCATCACAGATAAAGACATTTGACATGTCATTCCAATGAGATATATTCAATCCAGTTTTTGTCTATTTCGGTCTTATTCATTATAATCCAATTTGTTATAACTATTTGTATTATGCAAAAATCCCAAAAAGTTGTTGTAGTGCCTAGTCATAAGTAAAAGAGCTGGATCAGGGTCACCCTCCTGAAACAGTAGGCACTAACATAAAGATTTTTTATTTAATTCAGATGCTTTTTATGCCATAAAACACACATTCACACTTTAATAAGCACATCAAAATCAGAATCAGAATTACTTTATTAATCCCTTGCGGGAAATTCTTATTTCTCAGTGTGTCTAAGGTATGTTAGCAAGACTTTTAATATAAATTTAAAAAGCAGTTTGAAGTTTGGAGACAGATTTTAAAAGGTTTAAAAGTTTCCAAAGTTCCAGAATACCTTGGAATAATTTTGACAGGTGTAGATATAGATGCCTGTCATTTCAATTTCCTAGAAAACAGCTTTTCATCTACTGTACGTAACACTTTTTGGTTAGTAAAACAAACATTGGTATCTACTAATAGTTTTTATGAGCTGTTTGAAAGGCTGCAACTTAGTTTTCACTTTCAGTTTCGGTGTTCAGAAGTTCGTCAGTGATCTCCTGTCTCCCACTTAGGACAACGTCTCACATCTATCAAAGAGCTCAGCGATAATTGGTGAAGAGTGGGGGGATTTGTTGACTGAACAGGTGTCAAGGCTGGTGGAGAGTGGGGTGTGCGATGGCCCAGGAGTGTGGGAAGCGTCTTGGTTGGAATGACTTTGATGTTGCTTTGCAGAAACCTGTCCCCAAGCTTTTCACTGTTCTTCGGCCCCACTCTCAGCTCATGCTGTATCCTCTTCATCCGTGCTTGTTACCACACCTGAATGCCCTCTCTTTTCATGGCGGATGGGCTTCGGGTTCCTGGTGATCCAACCTTATGCATCTTTAACATAAGCATGCAGTAGGTGCAGTGTTTTGTCCTTTGTGTCGACAAGCTAATGGGAGGTCAGGAGATTCCAGACTTACATGGCTAAAATTGCCATTTGCAACTCTCATGTACAGCTAATACAGGGATGGCATGGTGGTTAGCACCTGGTTCGAATCCCTTGGGACTTGGGCCTTTCTCCTTTGAGAGAGGATTCAAGAAAACCATTTAGGTTAAAAAACCATCTCTGAACAGAAAAAAGGCGTTTCCAGGTATCACCCAGCACTGACCACCCAGCATTGTGTCTTCTCCCCCAGGCAGTTCATGACCAGTCCCACCTTGGTGTCTTTGCCAGTACTTTTAAAAGCTACTCTTTTTAAATCTAGACACCAAACACTGCTCTCCCCAGACATAGATAACTGCTGATGTGGCTAAATAAGATGCATCTTACAAGTCAAGTCAGCTTGATCTTTTTACAAAAGGATAGAGACTGACTGTCTATAGATGTCCAAACGTAGCTTTAGTGGTGAAGGTTATTGAGAAGCTCCTTGTTCAGATTCAGGCCATGATTCACTCTGATATTGTTACAAGGTTGTGTCAGACTAATGTTCTATTAGGCCAACATTCTGTCCCTGGCTGTGCTCAAGAGTTGGCATAGTCATTTCCCCACCCTGAAGAGTCATGGTTTGACGAGAATAGTAAGAGAAAGCTGAAGTCAAAGTACTTTTTGACCGAAACGTGCCATATATTTTTTTATAAGACCACAGGAAAACAGAAGTGTAGGTGCAGCTAATGGAATCGCTCCAGGGAGAAGACATGCTTTCTCTCTATCCCAACCTCAGTGTTCCAGATAGCATCCTTTATAAGCATGCTTTACACTTTCTCTTGGACAAATGGTAGAAATAATGGTTGATATAAGGCCCTGCAGATTAAAAAAAGACATTCTTAATCATGAGAAGTTTTCTCTCAATGTGTTGTGGATCACAAAGACATATAACGGACCCCCATGCAAGGTTTAAAACAGGATCTTAAGCAAGGGGCAGTAGGCCCCCAATGGTCATGACCTCAAGGGAAACTTAGTGCATGTTCTTTTTTTTTTTTTACGTTTGAATGATCATAACTATATCTTGAATGTTTTTTCTCTAGTTTACTCACAGTTTATCTGGATTATCTTAATTTCTCAATTAAGTCTGTGTCAAAAGTCCATCAAAACTAGTCCACTCCCTTCTCTAACCTTGTTAAACAATTAACAGAACATGTGTGGCATGAATTCTATTTACACAACTGTATATGCAATTGTAGGACATTACTACTAAAAGGGAATAAAAATAATGATAATATAAAACTTTGTCACCATGCCCCACTCCTGTTCTGGTTATGCAGGACTTTGAGAGTGAGGGAGGAGGACTATGAACTGAATGTAAGGCAGGTGAATACATCTATAAAATGTATCTAAATTTGACTTAAGCGTTTGTGCATCTCTGTCTATGACTGGTGCACAATCTGTGTGCTTCCACATAAGCACACAACTATTGCACGCACAATTCAGCACGACACATTCACATTTAAATGTCGAGAGTTGAGCTCGCTTCATACTCGGCTGTTAGGAAGTGCCTCATTCAGTACAAAATTCATGGAACATTCAAACTCCACTCATGACTGCATTCATTTTGATGCATTCAGGCACAACACCGGTGAAGCGTCATTAGGTTCTGTGGAGTAAGCCGTGAGGCTCGTTATGCCGTCAGTCATGTTTTCCCAGCTCCTCTGTCCAGATGTCAGTAACATATTATTCATGATGTAATATTTGAGAAAAACATTTCAAAAGGAAAGTGGAATGAAAAGAGAACGTTCTTCTGAAAGGGTTTTGAGCATGAAATACTGAATGGTTTGAGAGAGAGAATTATCAAAAACAAAGGCCATCATTTTTAAACCATTTTTCATTTTCTCTGGATGGTTTGGATGGTTTATTGTGGCATTTTTAGGAAGATGCCTGAACCCATAAACACTTCAAAAGCCGTTTGGAATCCCTGCCATTGAATCCGTGTGTACAAACATACTTACTTGAAGTGGTCCTTCATTGGTTTTGAAGCCTTGAAAGAAAATAAAGGAGACAAGTGGGACTGATTAGTTTAACGGCTGCTTATCAAACACAGTTTTATAAGCAGTTTATTAAAATTTATTAAACACCATCCATCGATTTTATCCCGCTTAGGGAAGCCCAGACTTCCCTCTCCCAGGCCACATCCAGCAGCTCCTCCAGGCGGATCCCGAGGCGTTCCCAGGACTGCCAAGAGACATAGTCCCTTCCCCGGGGTCTCCTCCCCATGGGGCGGGCCTGGATGACCGAGCCTCTCAGCCTATCTCTGAGGGAGAAAGCTCTTGGAGAAAGCTCATTTTGACTTCTTGCATCCGCGATTTCGTTCTTTCGGTCACCACCCAGAGCTCAGGACCACAGATGAGGGTGGTTAGGTTAGATCGAACAGTAAAATGAGAGCTTTGCCTTTTGGCTCAGCTCCTTCTGCAGCACGACAGACTGATGCAGGGTTTGCATCAGACGCACATTCCTCCTCTGGATGGCTAATTGACAGTCAAAAGGGTTAAACTCCGGCTATGTCAGCACTTTTTTATGCAAAGGCAAAAGTGGGCTAGCATCTTATCCATGAGCTCCACAAATACACATATATATATATATATATATATACATACACAGTATATCCATGTATCTACATAGATATATATACTTTGTATTTTTAGTGATTTAGTCTTTGTATATTCCTTTTGAAATATACAAAGTACAGATGCTCCTGCTTAGAAACACCCATGACCTCGGTTGGGACAGAATTTTATAAAGCTCTGACTTCACTATCAGGAATATACTCATCAAATCCAAGGATCCAGTCAAGGCCTGACAACTTTTTAAGTCACACAAGAGCTGAAAACCCATGTGGTTTATATTTTGCCTGGCTCCTCTTCTTAAAAATTTCCCTCAACTAGATAAAACCATATAATACCTGAATCTGGTGAAATTACAACTTGAGGAATTTATTTTAAACCAGTTTATCTTATTTTAAAGTTGTTATTCATAGAAACTTTGCTTTGCTAATGTGGCTTGTTTGGATTTCCTTGTCCTGATTGAGCTGTGACTCCTGACTTGTTTGCTTCTGACAGACGTCTTCACTGCACCAGGAACTACATCCACATGCACCTGTTTGTCTCCTTCATGATGCGTGCCGTCAGCATCTTTGTCAAGGACAAAGTTGTGTATTCAAGCGCTGGATTGCAAGACTTTGATTCTGCCCTGCTGGACAAAACAGTAAACCGGGCGTCACTTGACAAGTCTCAGTATGTAAGTATATGCTTATTGGTTCATATTTTTTTCTTAAAGCATTATTTGTTCTATCATATATCAGTCCTTAAAATAATTGGTCAATTATTTACAGCATGAATTGGGTTCACTGACTTTGCAAAGAAAGGTTTTATAAGTAGCTTTTAACAACATTACATCAGTACACTCTACCCCTGTGTTTTACAAACACATTTATTGCTGTGGTGGCTAATGGTGGAATACAAATGGGTAATTTGGGGCTTCAGCTCAATATTCCTTTAGTCTGTCCCTGTCTGTAACTTCACACAATAAAGCTTTTTAGAGCCCTTGGCTGGGAAAGCATTCCTCCTTGATGTATCGGTTTTACACAAATACCCCCTAGCTGGTAACAGTCTTCCAGAACTGAATATTAATACTGGCATTTAACTCCAATATGGTGCTATCTTGTCTTACACGACAGAGTTAATTAGGCTTTGTGATGTCAGCTTAAGCGTTTGGCTATTCTTCCAGGATCTGGAGCATCCAAACACACAAATCCAGTCATTTATTTACCTATTGATTGCTCTTGTTTGCTACCCTCGTAAGGATTGCTTAGTTTCTGTACTCTCCGCTAATTAGTGTTCTGTAAGCATTTTTGTTTTACCCCCTTTATAATAATTTTCAATTATAATACAATCACACATGAGATTTAAATTCTTGAAACTCTACATGAACCACTCTGATGATGGTTTTAATCAACAGCAACAACTGATTTATTATACAAATGTTATTAAAAATGTGTTTAATAATTGGCCAGTTTTATTCTGGTAAAACTAGTTACTTCCCTCTTGTAACCGTTTTCCCACAAGGGTTGCGTGACAAATATCCATCCAGCTCGTAGAGGCCGGTGAACATGGAGAAATAGATGACTACTTTAAATGGAACCAAACGTTTCAGAAAAAGAGCAGACACAAACATGATTGAAAAGCGGCATTCAGCATTTCCATTTGTGCTGCTATCAAATGAAATACTCTTCTCACTTTTTATTCTACAAATGATTATTTTAACGCAGGTTTAGAAAATGTGTTAAATTGGTGTAACTTGTCTCAGACGTGACTGTCATATTCAAAGCCAACATGCCTCCTGACAGGAATAAACAACTAAATTGTTTGTGGTTGTGGGTATTTTTCATTAGCATATGATAAAAGCAAAAAGTCTCCTGAAGAATAACAGGTAAAAAATATGAAAATATCAGAGGTGCAAAAAGAAGTCGAAAACACATTTGGCATTTACGGAGGTGCAGAGAGTGTTTGGAGACAGTCAGGAGTCTTTTTCAGTGTAATGGATTCTCCAACAGAACTGCTCCATGACAGATTTTACACTGTGGTTTTCCTGGTTTTGATATAACTTTATTCTAAATATGTTTGTGGTATGTTGTACAAGCTAAAGTAGTTTTTGCCTCGATACAGTTTTCCACACTCATAAGGAAAATTTGAAAGCAATGAAAGTTTGAACATATTTAGAGTCCAAGTGAGACACAAATTCACTCGCATTTAGAGAATTCTGATGATAGGAACTGCCCAGAAATTTAGGCTGAATCTAAAAATGGATTCGATAAAACAGAAAGGCCAAACCACAGAGACAAACATGTTTAGTCTTTCTGTGTACTGTCCTGGTCTTCATCATGGACTCGGTTATCTGACACCTTTAGAATCTAAGAATTTGCCCATATGGGACACATTAAAGAGTTCTCCTTAAATAAATGTTGGCAAACTGTAATATGTCATTTTTTCCCGAATTGCAGCATTCGTGGTGTAGCAGCAGTTTGTGTGTGTGAAGGTCAGAAAATATGTCAACACACAGGCATATTAGCAACAACAATTATTGGATCAATGATTATGTTTTTTTCCATCAGATTGGCTGCAAGGTAACAGTGCTCCTTTTCATCTATTTCCTGGCCACCAATTACTACTGGATCCTGGTCGAAGGTCTCTATCTGCACAGTCTCATCTTCATGGCGTTTCGGTCAGACTCAAGATACCTCTGGAGCTTCATACTCATCGGATGGGGTAAGTGATAAAGGGGCTGAAGCATCTGTCCAGAAGGCCTTTTATTTCCTATGTGGTCGGTATAGAAAATACCAAAACCAGAGATCGGAGTGGGCCATTCTGTGAAACAAACTACTCTTCTTTTCCCAATAGTTTTATACTATGGGACACACATATCTTATACCAAAGACATTCAAAAGTAACACAAGGCAGAAATGGAAGAACTGGAAACATATATTTTGAAACTAGAAAAGAAGTTTCAACAGTTAAGGACATAAACCGCACAGCAGTTACAGGTAAAAAAGAAACTTTGATATACATTGCACTCTTACAATATTGAAAAAGCATCTTGAGAAGCAAAAAGTTTTTTTTGGCAACTAAGAAAAGAATAAATATCTGGGATAAATATCTTAAACCACTCTATACACACAAAAACACATCACAACCAGAAAATCTGGGGCAACAATGATGACTTTTTGTCCATGATTGAACTGCCCAGACCTGGCCAGTAAAACCAAAATAGTCTTGAACTGCCTTATAGTTAGAAAGAAATTGAAAAAGCTCTGGACAAATCACAGGGGCTCTCATTTATAAAAGATTAAGTAGGATCTGTACTAATAGTTTACACTTAAAAGCCGAAAATGGTGCACACCTTAAAAAATCCTAACAGATTATGCACACCAGCGCACAATTTCCCCTCACAGCTGTGCCTTTTCCGCCCTCCGCACGCCCACATTTAACCATAAACGGTCGATGCAGAGCTCCTCGTGAATGTCAGTGTGCATTCAAATGAGCCAGCTGATCATTGTGGTTTCACGGTTAACAAACGGCAAATTGAAAAGAGCAAGCAAATGCAGTTTTACCCAGGCAGACATCCAGGTGTCGGGGAGTGAGTGGAGTGGAGAGTTGGAAAAATACCTTGTTGTGTAGCCACAGTGCTCTGATGAATCAAAAGAGGTGAGTGGCAACCTGTTGTTACACATAATTGGGCCGATTACATTTGGACATTTCTGCAAACTGCCTATTGATGTTGGCCCGTTCTGGCCGGTTTATCCCAGATCTATGGATCATTTCACAGAATTGTTTGGTCCTAAAAGTGACTTCAGGCAGAAAGTTCATTCATGGGTGATTAATGGCTACCTTCCAGCTAATTTGTGATGGTGAGAACCGGCTGACAATCAGGGGCCAGGATATCTGTCCGGCAACGCGTTGCCTGCTAATTTTCCCCGATTGCAAAGTCTCTGATAATGCATCCATCACGGTATTAGAATGTTTACAGTCTGATGCTTCACTCTGCCACAGTAGAGGTCTTAATCTGTGGTACACATCACCCTGGTCGTCATTAGAGAGGGATGTGATGGTGAGAATACTTTGGTGACATGTGCAGAATTTGATTTAGGAATTAAGTGTCCACAATGTAGTGTTTGAACGCTCACAATAAAGTTGCTGATTAAAGTTTGATATGTGATATGGAGTTCAGTTACATGTCTGAGAGGAATCACGGTGCAGTGTGGCTCCAGATTTCCATCTCCCTATCTGAATCACCAGTTTCCTCTGTCTCCAAAATCAGTACATGAACCAGCTCCCTTCAATGGGTTCAGACCTGCAGGGCTTTGTTTGCTGAAAAACCAACATATTTCCACTTATCGAGACATGCCGTCACACGAGCCAATACTTTGTTGTGAAAAACTCCTTTTAAAATAAAATGTTTCTCCTCTGATAACTTTTACCCTCATATTGGTATTACTTCATACAACAAGCTGCCAAAGCCATTTATGTGAATGGCTTGATGTCATCTTTTGCATAAAGCTGCTTAATTCTTAATACTTTCGCTTTAAACAAAAACAGTTCTCCTACCAAGCTACAGTATGATTGACCGTAATTCCTAAGAGCCATTTAAAGAGTATCATTCACCTGCTCTGAAGGCAGAGATTATTAGGGGGGCCACTGCCTGCGGCAAGGCCCACGGAAGTGCCACCTATTACTCTTTGTCATATTTTTCTTTTCAAATTCTTAAGACAGTTATTTAGAGGACCCCACAGGACACAGCAAAGACAATAGTTCCTGATGGCAACTCTTAACCTGCATCAGAAAACATGACTACTCACCTACAGCCTGACATGAGGAAAGAGCTCCTCTGTGACTTTGGTGCTATCCAAACCTTTAATAATTAAAACATGACAGGTTTTAACTTAGACAGAAAGTCAAAATTTTTAGAAACACGATTGATTCATTTTAACATCTGTGAGCATTGTAACATTATATTATTATAAAGAGTCACATCTGTTTATTACATATATGATCATCAAATTTATTTAAGCTTGAATGGTGTTTCTAGGTTTGCATGTTCTCCTGTGTCTGCGTGGGTTCTCTCCGGGTTCTCCGGCTTCCTCCCACCGTCTAAAAACCTGCATGTTAGGTCTGTTGGACACTCCAAATTGCCCTTATGAGTGAATGTGAGTGTGCGTGGTTGTTTGTCCTTGTATGTCTCTGTGTGTCCCTGTGATGGACTGGGGACCGTCCAGGATGACCCCGCCTCTCCCCATTGACCACTGGGATAGGCTCCAGTTCTCCCCGCGACACCATTAGGGAATAAGAGGTAATGATAATGGATGGTTGGATGGTGTTTCTAGCTGGAAGTAGGCTGAAGTAGTAAAAAACTGAGAGAGGTCAAAGTTATTTTAAGGATTTGAAGGTTTCTCCATTTATTTCAATGAGGCCAATAAATAAATCATTAAAAGTGAAGTAAGTTAAAGGTTAAAAGATAACTGCTTTGTCTGAACAGTTTGACGCCTTACTCATTGAAAATGGCTGAATTATGTTAAAGTGCAGAAAAATGTATGGATTAAAAAAATGGTGGAAGAGCTTCACAAATGTGAGAATGCCTCAAGAACCCTGGTGTCTTAAAGCATTCTCGTACATGAGCAAATAAGCTTGGGTGCGTTGCTAGGCAACTTCAAGTAGGTCTCCCGTTGTGTGACATCATGGAAAATTTTCTGAGAATGGGGGCGGAGTCTTTCCTTTGACATCATTCATGACATCTTTATGACATCATCGGCTATGGTATATAGAACCCTTCAACTGAGAATTCCGCAGAGATCGAACTCACCAGAGAGCGAACTCACCAGAGAGCGAACTCACCAGAGAGCAAACGCACCTCTTATCACGCATCACTTTCACATCCACTTTGAGAAATCATTGAAGAAATCTATCCTTACACGATGGAATCTACCGGAAAACCCACTAACACGTCCAGGAGACAACCTGAAAAAGTCTCCCCAAGTGCTGACAATCGCACTGAGGAGGATCAAGTCTCGGCTCAGAGACGTCAAGCTGAAAAATCAGCTTGGAAAAACGTTCAGTTTGAATTCACAAACACTGGTTTGCCTCAGAACAACCAGGAAACATTTGAGCTGCAAGCGTCTCCGGTTGAAGAAGTCCAAAACCAGGCTTGCACATTTTCTGAGGACGGTGAACCTGCTTTCACCATGGTCATGGATGAGGAACATTTTCCGTCTCTTCACAGGGAGCAGCATGACCAACTCAGACAGCTCAATCAGAAGACCAACACGGAGAAAGGGAAGAAAAAGAAGTCCAAAAAGCTCAAGAATCCCGTCACCTTTACTTTTGGTCTGATTATGAACAACTCTGCTGGGACGGTGGAGGCTGGTCAGCTTGTCAGAGACGACCAACCGGCAACTTCCGCTCAGCAGGTGAGAGCCAGTGGATCCTCACAGCCAGTCCCAATTCCTGCTGTGGCACCGAAGAAACCACAAACGGCAACTGAAGATCGTGGAGTCCAGGAAAAGCTTGAGCCTTCAGAAAGCTCCAGTCAGACAGCCACCCCGGACTTCCAGGCTGGAACCCAGGTTCCAGCTGCTGTAGAGGACTCTGTCCCATCAGCTCCAGCCCCTGAAACACCAGTTCCTTTTTCAAATCCTCCCCCCACTGCAGAGCCTCATCCCATTTTAAAACTTCTTCAACCAAAGGTACCAACTGCTCAGCAAGGTGCACAGGAGAACCAGACGATGGACAAAGTCCTGATCATGATCTCCGAGCATGATTTTCATAAAACTTTGCATGAGAAGGAGGAAAAGATCTCAACACCCCAAAACCACGACGCCTCTTTGCTGGAGGAAATCAGGAGGCTTAATGGCCTGCTACACAACGCCTCCCAAAAGGAGAGCCAGCTGCAAGAGGAGGTCAAGAATGAGAGGATGAAGACCAAGGAAGCGCAGGGCTCTGTGGCTCAGTTAGTGGCCGAAAACACCAAAACCAAGGAGCAACTGACACTGATACGGAGTGAGCTGAAAAGCAGGCAGTGGGACGTCCTCGATGAACACACCGCTCTGAGTAATGAGGTGGAGGAGCTTTGCAACAAGTTAAACCATCAGAAAGCTGTGAAAGAAAAGGAAATATCCCTTCTCCGCCAGGAACTACAAAAGAAGGAAAAGCTTCACAAGGGTGCCACCGACAAAATCCACCACCTGGAAACTGCTCTGGAAGCTGAGCGGCGTCGAGCAGGGGAAGCTCAGAGCAGTTTGGATCAGGAGAACAAGAAATCTGTTGCTCAGTTAGTGGCCGAAAACGTCAAAATGAAGGGCAAACTGACACAATTACACAGTGAGATCCAACATCTGGAATCGGCTCTGGAAGCTGAGAAGCATAGAGTGGTGGAAGCTCAGAGAAGCTTCCATCAGGAGAAGGAGAGCTCCATGGCTCAGTTAGTGGCCGAAAACACTAAAACAAAGGCTGAGCTAACTAAAACAAAGGCTGAGCTCGTAAAAACACAGAGTGAGCTGAAAAACCAGCAAAGGAACGTCATCGCCAAACACACCGCTCTGAAAAAAGAGGTGGAGCAGCTGAAGAACAACTTGAAAGATCAGAAAGCTGAAAAAGAAAATGACATGGCCTCCCTCCACCTAGAACTACAAAAGAAGGAGAAGCTTCACAAGGTCTCCGCCGACAAAATCCACCAACTGGAAACCGCTTTGGCAGCTGAGAAAAGTCGAACAGTGGAAGCTCAGAGAAGCTTCCATCAGGAGAAGGAGGAAAACTTCAAAATAAAGGCCACTCTTATCCAAATTCAAAAGGATTCTCAGGAAGAGAAACATCAGTGGGAGCAGCAGAAGACCAGTCTTCTGGAGGAACAGAGCAAAGCAGCGACCGCCATGAAAGAAGCCCTGACTGAGACACAGAAGATTCTGGAAAAAGAGAGACAGCAGTGGCAGGAAGAGAAGTCTGGCCTCCTGAAGTCTCTGTCAACTATGAAGGAGACCATTGCGCAAAAGGAAGAGGAGAGGAAGCAGGGCACAGAAAGACTAATGGAGAGAATTCAAGATGTGGAACTACGGATGAAGAACATATCAGAAAAGAAGCCAAAGAGGAAATCCATCAAGAAACGCTTTGTCCAACTTTTTAAGTAAACCAAGAGGACCCGAGCAAGTCTGACCTCTTCTAGAAACTCTACTCCTTTTAACCTGCAGCCCTTTTTTCATCCAGTGTGTGTGTTACTGTGTTGGCTGCCTCTCTCTGCTCCCTCTGTCCTTCTCTCCCCCTCTCTCTCTTGCCCTCTCTTTCCCCTCACCCCCAACCGGCCGAGGCAGATGGCCGCCCACCCTAAGCCATGGTTCTGCTCGAGGTTTCTGCCTGTTAAAAGGAAGTTTTTCCTTGCCTGTGTCGCCTAGTGCTTGCTCATGGTGGGAATTGTTGGGTTTCTGTAATCAACTTCAGAGTAGGGTCTGACCTGCTCTGTTTGGGAAGCGCTGTGAGATGACTGTTGTTGTGATGTGGTGCTATATAAATAAAATCGAATTGAAATTGAATTGAAAATGTTAGGTCACATTTTACTTATCATTGTTTTATCTGTGATATCTTCCTGAAATGCCTATTTCTGGCATAGAAATGTGGTAACTGGGTCGGTTTCAGCCCCCAGATGAAGATAGAAACCTCTAAATGTATTCAGAGTGTGGCACTGTGCTTCCTCCTGTCACATTAAGTCTGTCTTCAAGGAGTGTAATGTCACAAGAACTGTCACAGTTCTTATTATTCTTAAAGTGGAGTTCTTACTCCTGGAAGGGAGTAAAATAACCTTTCCCATTCAAAATGTAATAAAAGACAAGAACAGATGGGTATTTTGATAAATATAGACCAACTTCCGGTTAAAGAATTCCATTAGAATCTGGAACAGCCATGAGGTTCTAGAACATTCTTTCCAGAACCTTTGGAGACGTGGCTTTAAGTTTGGCCAAAATCTTTGGTAATAAATCATTTTTTGATTTACATTCCTGTTGTTAATGTCTTCTTTTGTCCTTGACTTGCATCCACCTTCTGTTAATTTTTTTCAAATAAAAAATTATCTTAAACTATAGTCGTTTCAATGCTATAGATGTATTTTTTTCTTCTCTGTTAGAATTCCCTTTTATGCACATCATTACATACAATGGTTTAAATATGATTTATGCTGATCATGTTCTCTTAATGCGTTAACTGAGTTCACCGTTCTACAAAGTTAGAAAAGCAAGTGGCCAAAGTTTGATGGCCACGGTTTGGTTGGCAGCAGGTTTTATATCTTTTTTTTTTTTTTTTTTTTTTTTGTTGTGGCCCATGATCATTTAAAAATGTAGCCAGGATGAATGATAAATTATCTTTTCAATAACCAACACAGTTATATTAGCTGAAAGAGAACCGGTTTATCTACATTTTAAGGAATGATTTGTATGTGAAAGTTGAGGGATGTGGAAGTGAGCTGAAGGAGTCTGAAGATTTTTCTGAATCGTGACATTTGCTGTATTAGTTCCATAAGCAGAAGTAGGAAGGAGCAAAACTTTAAATTATGTTTTCAATTATTAAAAGTCGAATGGTGTTTCAAGCTGTAAGTATGCTGAAGTAGTCAGAATTTACCTATAGCTCAACCTCTAATTCACACACATTTAAATATACATGTTTCAAACTAGATATGCTGAAGCAGTTTCTAATATTTGAAAAAAGAAAATAACTCACCTCATTCAGGCAGAAATGCTATCCTCTTTACAGCACGCAAATGTCCTTTTAAAAGCATCCAAACTTGCTAAAAAAAGATAAGTGCAGGCTTGTCCAAGGAGCATGCAAAGTGCAAATACCTTAAATTGCTCAAAGTAAATTAGAAAATGGGCAACTTTTTCTATCCATTACGGACAAGCACAGACTTGTCTTGAGATTTGAGCCAATCACAACAGGGCAGCACTGTGGCCTGAGGTAAAACTTGATAGTTTAAGTTAAGTTAAGTTAAACTTACAAAAATGAGTACACCCAATAACTGTCTCATACGCTCTTCATATACTCATACTGTTTAAGTATTGCTATAAAACTAATCCTTAAAAGTGTTATTTACTAATGCTGTTTGCACAGAATAATCTTTGGGGTTAACAGTGCAGAACCATGTGACTGAGCCACTCCTGACCCATTTAACTATCAAACAGGGCCCTGTAATGATCTTTGTGTATCTCAAATTTAAAGTAAGATGTTGTTCTTTTGAAAACTGACATGCCCGTTAATTTGACATTTTTGAAGCATCCTTGTCTTTGTTGAGAAACTGGACAGGAGGCAAACTATTTTGGGGAGGACAAGTATCATAATGAATCTGAAAGGTTTCATGTCAATAGAAGCGACTACACTTCATTATCAGAACATCATCCTTATCATTTACAGTAAGTATGTGAAATATTTTTATGTTGAAAGAGGAGTCTGCTCTCATTTTCTTTCTTTACTTCTCCTTGCTTCCTTTTTCATAAGGAAACCTTTGTTTGCCTCATTAAAGGGTGAAAAGAATACATATTCTCATCAACTATTCATGAATTAATTCATAAGATAGTAGCTTTCCAGTGATATTAACTTTTCTCTGTAACAACTGATAAGTGCACTTTGCTCTTAGCTCACACTGCCACGAGGCTCTGCAAACCCCTGATTATTCCACAGAGCTGCCCATAAGTTTTACAAATCAAATGTATTATCTTCAGTAAGCAGGATTATATTTTAATTAAAGTTGACACTTTTAATTCCACTGAGGTGTGAGGTAATACTTATATTAACTGTAATGAAGGTGCCAATTCTGAAGTAACGTGGCACATACCTGAGGGAAACTTTATCTCATCCCAGACTTATCTTTTCCTCTTGTACTTCTGCTTATGGAACTGAATATTCCTGAGACCTAAATTAATTTCAGCACGAATCACCGTTAGTGCTGATGATGAGACTGTGACTGTATTTCATAATTCCATATTTTAATGAAGTGTGACCACAGCAGAGCTCCACTGGCCCTTCTTCACTCTGTCTTCCAGACTGCTCTGATATTTTCTGTTCCAGTTCCATTTAAATGTAATCTCACAACAAAATATTACTTTAATTTTCAAACTTGTTAGCCCACTACTACAGCCTTGTTGTCGTTTTGATCAAGTGACAATTTGTGTGGTCACCTACATGATAGTGTAACTGTATCAATGGCAGGTCTCACTTTGGGGTAGAAAAAATATAAATGCTCTTTTTAAAATGTTCTGCTGACATTTTTTGGGGGTTAAAACACAGATTTTTGTGCTTCTCTTGGTAACTGTAGCATTTTCTTTTTTTATATCTCTAATGGCGTGTAACCATGGTAACAGGAACAATCCCTGAAATGAAGTGGCTGGAGCTTGAGGTATGAAGGCAGGCAGAGGCTCAGATAGATGCTAACAGGATTACGGAGCAGGTTGAAACTGATGGAGCAGGAAAGTCAGAGAGAAGCAGCACTACTGCACTCAGTGGCTGCTCGGGATAAAAAGTACGGAGGGGAGGTTTGGGGATTCAGCTCTACTTGAGCATAGATTTAGTTCATCTCTCCTTCAGGCTAGCATTGAAATCTCTCATTTCCCAAACAGGTCTCTCTTCCAGGGAGAGCATGGTCAGGGCATTCAGCCTGCCCTGGGTCAGGACGCTTCTGAGAAAAGTTTTCACTCTTTTTTTTCAGGTTCAAGGTTGAAAAGGACCACTCAGTGCTTTAAACAACTAAAATGTTCCTTTTAAAGCCTTTGAATCCTTTTAAAGCTTTTTTTTTTATTTGAAATAATCTAAAAAAAGAAATACTTGAATACATGTGTACTTTAGCTCTTGCAAGTCACATAATAGCTGCTCTGCTCACACAAATTAAATCCTGAGATAAAAATGAATAACAAATTAAATACAATAAAAAAAAACACAGGTGTATATTTGGACACCTTTCAAAGGGAACACAAATACTTTTTTTCATAACTTATTCAAACCCTGCAATTAACTAATGCATGAAGTACCAGAATACATTATTCACTCACTGAACGGTTCTTGTGCTCATGTTGGCATATATTTGAATATGCATTTTTAACAATATCTGCAAATGTTCCTTTACTTCTATACAACATTAGAACATAGCACTCAACAAACAAATGAGTCCCTTGTGCTTTATTTGCTGCAGATTCTTGGCAGCGCTTCTGCTCACACAGCTGATCCCCATTAACCCTAATGGATGTTACAGTTCAAACTCTGAATTAAGCTACACCAGGGAGCTTTCCGAGGGTTGACCTTGTATTTGCTTTTATTAAAGTTCATTGCGGGGAACATGTTCTCGACAGAATGTGTCCTTACAAAAAGGCGCATTGCACGATTGAAAACAAACTCACTGCGGAAGTGCAAGTCATCAGGTTCAGTTTGCGACACACGCTCTGCTCATCAGATGACAGGAGGTCTGCAGGAAGATGGGACGTCAGCGAATTTCTCATCAAACTCTTACTTCCAGTTTAAAATGGCAGACATATTCACCACAGAATGATGAGCCGTCTTCCACCCAGGATCTGCGTGCAGCAAAGACATGCTTTAGCTGACAGTTGGCTTTTCCACAGTATCGATTTTGTGGATAAAAAAAACCCACAAAAATACAATTTCTCAACTGTTTGGAATTGGTGGTAGTGTGTGTATTCAGAACATGGATCTTTGTTATGTGTCATTCCAGGAGTTCCAGCCATTTTTGTGGCAATCTGGGCAATTGTTAGGGCAACACTGGCAGATTCGAGGTAAGAGAGGGACTCTCATCATCATCATCATCATCATCATCATCATCATCATCATCATCATC
>JABUIW010000172.1:1385550-1464943 GCA_013363375.1 Menidia beryllina | reverse complement strand
ATCATCATCATCATCATCATCATCATCATCATCATCATCATCATCATAATCATCATCATCATCATCATCATCATCATCATCATCAACTATAAAAGTAACCGAAAGTTTGAAAAACATTTTTACAAAAATGTTTTGAAATAACAAAAATTTAAAATAAGTGCAACAAGGTAAAGTCGCAGAAGACCTGTAGAGAGACAGCATAATTAACTCTTAACTGAGGCGACATTTAATCCACAATTTATTTGTAACTGGATTCTTACTGATAGCAGCATGCATTTAACACAACAGAAGCACAATCGCTGAGTTTGCTTTGAGAATAAATCAACAGCAGTTGATTAAGATAATTCCACAATTATGAAGAGGGGAAAAATAGCCAGTCCCTCCATGTCTTTTAACTGGAAAATCATTCAAATATGTAATAAATATAGATAAAATCTTTTGGGAAATGAGTTGAATTAAAACATGGAGTCGAATGGGGAAAGCTCACAGCAAAAGGAAAGAAGAGAACACCAATAACTGTGTGACTGTGAAATAAAGCATACGTCCCTATATCCAACACCTTCCAACCTGGATGGGTTTTTTAATTGATGTTTAACTGAACTGTTCTTTACTGGCATATTCTTCAGTTTTTCCTGCTTTTTCAGTTTAATTATCTTTTCCTCTACATTTGTACCAATGCAGGTGCTGGGAGTTAAGTGCTGGTGACATAAAATGGATCTACCAGGTGCCCATCTTGACAGCAATTGGGGTAAGAGGAGGAGAAGTGTGAGTTTGCTTTTGGCTGTGAATCCTATTTGAAAAGTTTTCGAAAAAATGTCAAGTATATTTTGAATGGATCAGACACAAATAAGCAGAAAATGAACATGGTCAGAATTGCCTGATTTTTTGGCTCTTTAAATTTGCATCTATCACTGAGATTTTTTTCTTTCTTCAAAATAATTTCTTTCAGAAAATAGTTTTGCATAAAGAGCAAAATTTTAGGTGTAACATTAATGAAATAGTTGACTTAGATAATCGATTACCAGTGTTGTAATGCTGTTCAGTGGGACATCTTTTTTTTTTCGATCATCCTGTCAAACCAGATCATCCAGACACTGGGTATTTTCACCCTTCTTTATTGAACAGACCTTTTTTTATAAAAGAAAATCTATGTAGATTTCTTTTTGTAATGTAACAGTGTAACTATTCTGAATACACTGTAGTTGACATGCTTGTACTTCAGACAAAAATACCCGTAGGGATCTATTTGTGAGGAAAAAAGAACTAAAACTAGCTCAAAGTTAAAAAGGGGCAGACACACTACGACAACACAAGTTATAGTGTAACAGTGTAAACTGCACTAATAGATATAAGAACAATGTATTTCTTCTCACATTAAAATTTTTCACTATCCATTCCATGCAGGGCTCACTGAATGTTGACTTTATACAGATGTGTTAATTTTGCTGATGTGAAACAGTATTTCTTAATATTTTTTTGTTTTAATCCATTATTTTTGTGCCCTGGTTTTTAAGTGAAATATCATCAGTCCGGAAAGGCTGTGGAAAACCCCCTAAGTTATTTTAAAACCAAAATGATAGGTAAACAAAAGCACAGACCAAAAGCATAAAACATGCCAACATGGTAGGTAGTTATAGATCTTTCTCAGAGCAAGGAACCTGTCTGTGAGACAGCTAGAATAATCTCCACATATTGAATAATTACTTACTCCCCTATTCATCGTTATACTTTAAATAAGGGACTTAAATAGCTTCGGTATGTCATGGTTATGAAAGCACCATTATCTGCAGAGAACAGAACCTACTCACTGTAATATGCTTATCCACCACTCTAGCCTCCCTATTCCAAATAAATCTGGCTCTGTTTGGAAACTGCAGCTTGCAAAGCACGGAGCACAAATCTGTGCTGATTTCCCTTCCATTCTCACTTAAAATTGACTCAGTAAATCTGCTAATTTGATCCTGTGGAAAAAGTTTTCATTTATGTAAGCCCGTTGGAAACAAGGCAGAGCTCTGACATTTGTAAACTAACTTGTTGCTTGCTGGAATGTGATAAAACGGATATAAGGAGATGTGTTACGAATTAACCAGGGCACCGCAATCTGAAACACACAGAATGTGAGCACAATTAACCCTGAGAGAGGATGGAGGTCCAGGTTTGGTTCAGAATGCAGAAATGCTCTAATAGGAAAAAAGAAACTTGGAAGAAAAGTAATTAGAAACGCTGAATCTGGTGTTGGTCTTATACTACTTTGAGAACTCATGAAGAGTATCATTTTTCCCCCTACTAAATAGGCAAATGTAGGACAGAGACTGCAGTCAGACATCTGCAGTCTCCGGGGGGGCAGAGAGGCACAGACTACCCTCTATAGAAGCAGAGCGCCAACAGAACAGATAAAAAAACTTCATGCCAAAGGATGAACTGTATGAACTAAACAGAATTTCTTATCTTCTTTACATACAGTATGTTCCTCATATTCCCGATCAAAGAAGCTTCATGGTATGAAGTAAAGACTTTTGCTGTCAATGCAAATTATGGAAATCAGTAAGCCCGTCTTCTCGCTTTTATCCTCCAAGTAAAGCAGTGCATAGATCCCTCAGAGGCTGAGGAACCGCTCAGCTCTGGAGCCATTTGGTACAAGATAAATTGAGGAAATAGATGATGAAAAGGGAATCTTTTGTCGTGAACTGTCTCCTGCGAGGGCCACTTTTCCAGAAGCTCTGAATTAATCAGCAAACTATTTAACAATTAACTCACTCATTGAATAAACAATTTGGAGGTGAGTTGCCAGTGCATCCGAGGGTAATTAAGTTGCTGCCAAGCTGCGGCTGGAAAATGTCCCGCAGATTCCAATCAGAGGCAACATTTACATTATGTACCAGGACAAATACCACGCTGGCTCCAACCAATTATCCCCCGAAAAACACCGAGTCCACGCAATCCAAAATGAGACCATGTGCCTCAACCATTATTGCTCACTGATACAGAAAAGCTCCTCAGATGAGATACGTGAGATAGTCATGATATCTGAAAAGTAGCATCGGAAAACGGACAGCGATAATTTTACACAATAATCACACTATCAAAAATAGTTCTTTTTTTACAATAAGATATTTGATTGTAAGATTTTGAAAGGAGGACATTCCTTGAAGACCTGATTTTCATCACATTTGTCTTGCAAATGTGCTGCTTACCACATTGTTCTGGGAACCAGCTGTGAGGTGGATCTCCTCTGTTTGATGTATAGCTTGCATATGTCTAGTTTTAGTTTGGTGGCTACATAGATGCATCTTCCATGATATCAGTGTTGGATACAAGCCCATCTTCCTCAACTATGGTGCATTCTTATGGTGAGGGGGGCAGCTTATGTGATGAAGCTGATGTAAAGAAACCTCTGGGACTTCAGCGTTGTTGTCAATGCATTACTTTAGTAATTGAATGTTTTTAAAAGCTACCTTCTTTAAATCCAAAAAAACCCTCGGCAGTGTGAATAAAGGCCCTACATTATCCAGGTCCAGTCCTCTGCTCATCACCACCTCACTGAATGCAATGTACTGCTCTTAGTTTCTTAATGTTACACATTTATTATGTTATTGATAAAGATAAATATCTCCAAAAAGACAAATGTAAATGGTGTAAGTGTGATAGTATAATATGTGCTGTGTTTATCCCTAGCTTGCAGCATGAGTGTCGATAAGAAAGAATTGCTTGCTGTAACGTATTGGTATTCCTGCCTGACTGGAGAAAGATCTCCAATATGTTTGCATTTATTGAATTAAACGGCTCACTAGAGGCCCAGTTACCAGTGATCACCAGATCTAGATGACTGGTAAAGCGGTCAAATAAGACGTTTCTTACTGTAGGGGAAAAGTATCAACCAGCATCCTTGATGTTCAGCATCAAGCTCTGATTCAGTTGTTGCATTCGGTAAATTTTCTTTGTTTCTGTTTGAGGAGATTCTGTTTGAGGAGAGTTGTTTCAACAGGTATGAGCCTGAAGCCTGCATATAATAGGTGCTTTCTGTCAAAATGAAATTAAACATTATCAGTACATCATCATGTGCAAGCGCTCTATTGCTTTCAGAGAATGCATGGAAATGTTTTTAGGAGATAGATCGAGGTCATTTGCATTCAACACTGAAGATAAGTTAAGTGCTGCATTTATTTCTGACCGGGTGATAGTATAACTGACAATTAATGTAGTAATGAGGAAGGGCTTTTTACCAGCCTCATATTCATTTCATTTATTTCCCCTGAAATGCTTTAGTGAGATGAAGAATCCCTTTTTCAAGAGTTCCCTGGCCAAGATGGGCAGCAGCAGATTAAAGAAAATTTAGACAATCATTGATGATAATTCACTAAAAATAGAAAACAAGATTTCAATACATTAAAAACGATTTTTTTTCATTCGAAAAATTTTGTTCAAATGACCCAAGAGATAAAACTCAGGTACATCTGACGAGACATCTGCAGCCAGATGGGTCTGTTCCAATTGCTCCATCATGTCCTGAGTTTTGTTTTTTGTTTCTTAGTTCTGTTATCATGTTTCAGTCTCCTTGTCTTTTCATTTCCTGTTTTATTTTGAAATAGCTACTCTCCTCACGTTTCAGGTTACTTGCCCTTCCACCAGTCTGATTGTCTTCTGAGATTCCTGATGGTGTCCACCTGTTCCCCACCTCCCTCCATGTACTTATAGTCTGTGTCTCCTGTGTCTGCATCATTTTGTCAAAACCATATTAACATCCTCATGTCATCACGCCGTTTTAGTTTCCACGTGTCCGTTCCTGGTCATGTTTCCCTGTCTTCATTCCGTTGAGTTCCTTGGTTTCGTTTCTGGTTTCTTCCCAGTTTTGTGTAACCTTTGTCCAGCTGTGGCTGGCTCAACATCCTCTTAAAGGAGCCCAATGAAACCAGATCTATTAGTTTAAAAATCTATTTGCCGTTCATTTTAGGATCATGGAGCCAAAAACCTGAACAGGCTTTCCCCCCAGTTCAGCTCTAAGATGAAGACTGTAGGAGCCTGTTTGATGTAGGCTGAGAAGAAACGTCTAAATTAAAATACACCAGTGATTGAGTCTATGACTAAAAGAGAAGACCATCAACACAAGCATACAGCAAGCAATGATGTGTACGAGTTTTTAAAAAGTTAAAATAGTAGCAACTTTGTTGGATGTTTTAAAAGAAAATTGTAACTGGATGAAGGTTGGACATTTGTGGAAGCAGAACTAAAAGTTACAGCAAAATAATTACATTTTGTATTTGTTATATTATGATTAATGTTATCAATGTAAATTATGAACAAAAGTGACCCTAGGACCGACACGTGTGGCACACCTGATTTCAAAGTGAGTGAACTGGAAGTTAGCTGTCCATCTGCAAACACTAAATTCTTTCTGTTCTGTGATTTTTCAACCAGCCATCTGCATGGTCTAAATGGATGGAGTGGTCCACAGTGTCAAAGGTTTTAGATGGATTGATAAAAGAGGCTGCACAGTGCTGTTTATTATCAATAAAATCAATACAATCATTAGAACATTAAGTGCTGCTGTGCTGTCTTTTTTCTACAACTGGAATCAATAAGATAAAAATGCTGTTCTAGTTTTAAAAAATCCCTCAGCTGAATAGAGACCAGACTCCAAAGCTTGGAGATGGGCCTGTAATTGCTTAAAACTGTTGGATTGACCTGTTGTGTAGACCTCCAAATAAAAAGTATAATGTCAGTGAACAAGGACATGTTACCATATGAGTCAGATGTCAACTTTTAAGTGGCAAAGCTTTCCCTCGATTACAGACACAGAAAGAGTTTGCGTTTCTCCAGACATAGTCCCAATTCTCTGTGTCTATTAGCCAGGTTTTATCAGTTGATCCCACTGAAAAGCGACAGATTATCCCAATACTGATGTCACCATGCTGATGGAAAATCAATTGGACTCTTGAGGCTCTGATGATTGAGCTGTTTTTGGCTTTTTGTCCTTTCAGCCTCCACTGGAATTAAATGTAGCTAACAGCAAATGCTGTTTCATTCAATATTTTCTGGTTTACAACCCTCAAATGGGAGAAGAGTACAGCACTGAGCCAACCATGATGAGAAAAAGTGGGATCACTTTTGATTTACTGGAGCAACTTTTGGGTTATTTGATATATGTGAAAGCATATCCCAATTAAATAGATTACGTTTGCTTTGTAATTTTTGTTATGTCATCCTTAGAATCTGAGGTATTCCACAGTGACAGCCTAATTTGACCCTTTTCTTCTCCGCTTTTGTGTTTTAGCTCAACTTTATTTTGTTTGTGAATATCGTGCGAGTGTTGGCCACTAAGATCCGAGAATCAAACGTTGGGAGATACGACACCAGGAAACAGTACAGGTTTGTATCAAAGCTTCTGCAAACCAGCCGTCTATTCAGTGACCAGGGCTGCAGTTTGGTGTAGACTGTGTGTCTATAAATTATTAGACTAAAAGAAAGATTATGTGAATGAACAGTTTGATGGTGCTGTGTTATGTTATAAGAAAAACTAAGAAGATAGATTGAAGCTATGTCCCCAAACATTCTTTTTGCATTGAATAAAGATAATAAAAAAAACTGAATGCTACATTTAATATTAAAAAAAGTTCCTGTTTTCCAGTTTACATTGATTTATGTCCATTCTTTTATTTCTTATTCAATCTTCCACTAGAAAAAATAGTTTGTTTTCTTTGTTTGGTACTCTGCATATGCACTTGTGACGTGAATGATTTAGAAATATATGCTGTGTGTGTGTTTTTATTGTTACAGGAAACTGGCTAAGTCCACCCTGGTGCTGGTGCTTGTGTTTGGCATCCACTACATCATCTTTGTTGGGATGCCTCATACGTTGCAGGGACCCAGCTGGGAGGTCCGCATGTACTGTGAGCTATTCTTCAATTCATTCCAGGTACTTCAGGTTTTTTTTTTTGTACGGAAAGACACAATTACTCCTTAGCACAGCACAAAAATTGTGTTGTACTGAAATGTCCTGCTCTAAGCTTATTTCTTCAACAAGCTCTGTGCTTATCTTTGATAACCAGATTAAGCCAGTCCAGTGTTGCTCTGAAAGGATAAATATAAGGAGAATGCATTTATTCTATTTTTCCTAATCACATACTCAGATATCAGGTTTATTAGTTAGAGGTTTTTCCTTGAATCCTTAACAGTTAAGTAGTCTGCCCAAAGTGTGGTTACTTTCCTGAGTCTGGAGACTCCAGACATCTGTTCCCTCTGGGCTCCGCTGGTTTTCAGCTGTAACATAATGTTCCACATGGCTATTATTACCTGAACATCAGACTCATCTATTTGATTAATTTTTCTCCTCTTGCTACATTAATCAACAGGTGTCTTGGATACTGACACATTAGTGAAACTTCACTCTCAAACTCCTGAAAATCATTGAGCAATTTAAAGCTGCATCAAAAGAATCACATCATGTTCCACCCTTTCATTTTTAATGCTGGTTGAATTCTAAGTTTTTAGGTCTTTGTAACATAGGCGTTTAAATCCATCCATCCATTTTCCCACATCCGATAGATATTTCATATAGAAAAATCAATAATGAGCGTATAATGACAATACACCCATAGTCAGACACTTCTGGATTATTCTGGTGGAAAATAAAAACAGCCTCTTGGATGCTTTTTCAACATAGCTGATAATAAACCTCAGCAATAGTAAACGTTTCTGCTTCAGATGCCCCCACAGCTTCACAGTTTAAAAAAATTATGCAGCTACTTATGCGAAAATGACTTCACGCCACTAACACAGCGTTCACAAGTTCCACGGTGTTTAATGGGATTGTTGTGCATCACGTTTTACAGCTGACAAACTCCACTCTACTGGCCAGTGTCATGTTTGCATACGGCGGCTGTTTCCTTACACTTTTATTTTCTTGCTGTGTATCACCAGAAGCTACCTATTAAGGCATTCATATCCAAACAGGCCATACATCAAGTTTTCTCCTCCTGCATTTGTGACTACAGACATGCCTCACACCACCTTGGCCAAAGATACAACCGGCTGCAAACACAAAAAAACAAAACAAAATCAAATCCATCATTTTTTAGGTCATATCTGATTGTTCTGCAAATTGCACATGTTCATAATCCATATTTCATATGTTGCTTAGATACTGGACTGCATGAAAGCCACTAGTCTGACTTCCACTACAGAAAAATTGTAATCCTATCAAGTCGTGATAAAAAACTTGTGTTTTCCTCAGATATCTAAAACCTTATAAGTAACAACAAATAAAAGGAGTGGATAGAAATGTGCTGAAAACTTCTTATTTTGTCCATTTGACAAACTATGAAGCTCCATCAAGAGCAGGTTACATAAAGATTTAACTGTGACTCATACTGTCCAAGTCTAATTGGGCCTGAGAATTAAGGTATTGAGCTTGAAATTAGCCTAGTAAATACTACCTTAGAATGAAAATCTGTAGGTTTGAGTAAGTTTGAGAGAAAACCCACTCAGTATTGTTTCTATCACTCTGGGTTAGAAAATAGATGTACTCATGAAGCACAGTGAAGGGCAGCATGATTCACTGTGACTTCCTCTTTACTTTGTAGGTACCATTTCGGTGCATTTCTTTGGTACATTTATTCCACTAAACTGAGTTTTATGACATAGACACATGTTCCAAAATGTAATGCAAGTGTGTTGTCCATCCAATGTAATTAACTTGAGTATTTATCAGTAATCTAATAGAAAAAGAAGCAGGTAAAAACAACAGTACTCAACTCAACCTCTCTGGGCTCATAACAACCAAATCTGACTTTATTTGTCTGTATCTTATCTTTTCATGACAGTGTGAACTAAACATTTTGGGCTCACCATTTGGGTCCCTTAAAATCTGTTTAAGCACATATTTATGGAGTACTTCCAGTCACAAATATTGAGAAATAAGAATAATTGTGCCATTTACTAATGCATTACTACAGACGATGTTATATTGACATATTCCTTTCCTGGATACTTTACTGTACTACTTTAACCCTTTCTTTCAGTAATACTCTGAAAATAGACAATTTATAGGTATTTGTACATTTCAATAAGTCAATAATCTGATGATTTGTCTGAATTTCTTCTTTTCAGGGCTTCTTTGTGTCCATCATATATTGTTTTTGCAATGGAGAGGTAAGTTAGGATATTATACTTTTTACATGCCATTTATCAGGAAAAACATACAACAGCAAACAGAAACAGCCACAGCTGCAGCTGGTTACTAAGATAACCACAAATAATGACTTACAATTAGAAAAAGATAGAACGAGTGTCACCCGCTCTACAGCCGCTGCCTGAACCTGAATTGTTGACTTGTTTAGAGGGGTTGATATAGGAGAAAATAGAACAGAAGCAAAGAGACAAATAATAACTCCAATGTACACAAATCCCCAAACTTTACAAACATCACTAGATCAGGGATCAGTTACTGTTTTAGGGTAAATTTAATTAGTATGAAGAAAATATTCAGAAATATTAAAATTAATTGATTCCGATCTATTAATTTTCAGAATAATTGGAGGATAGTATTTCTCTTCCATATAATAATAATATATGAAAATAATATATTTTCACACTAAAACCCAGTGTTATCCAGAATTGTATTAATACATATTGTATATATTTATTTATATTTTGTGTGAAATGTTGTATATATGTAAAGACATGTATATATGTATATGCTGCTGTGTATCTGGAGTTGGTTACGAAAAAAATTTCCCTCTAGGATTATTAAAGTATTTCTGATTCTGATGTATTGCTCCCATCCTTGCAGGTCCAGACAGAAATAAAGAAGACGTGGACCCGGTGGAACCTGGCCTTTGAGTGGGAGGGCCCGGTGGTCTGTGGCCGCTACCGCTACGGCTCCGTGGTCGTGGGTCTGAACAACAACAGCACCAGCAGTCAGTCCCACCTGGCCGCCGCCGGCTTTTCCTCACGCTCCACCATCCTCGCCTCCAGCCGCGCTTACCGAAGCACCTGTCCCGCCGCCATCAACGTGCACGCCACCCTGCCAGGGTACGTGATCACCAGCTCTGACCCGTCCATCCCGGAGGAAGCGGAGGACAGTGGCCCAAAGCGAGTGGACGATATCTCACTAAAGGAAAACCTGCCAGTCATGCACACGAGTCAAACGGCTGAGGAGGAGGAGGAAACTCTGTAGCAGCCAACCTCTGGCAAGAAAAGTCACAGAAGTTGTCACAAATCCTGTAGGAGCTTAATACGATTGAAAAGAAACTGTGATTAATTCATTTTTCCCACCGCTTGGAGTGGGAGCCTTTCCGAGCCCTCGTAACAGGACAGCGGGCCGGTGCTCACAGGGCCAAAGCACTGATGGACAATCACCAATCAACCTAACATGCATGCCTGGAAAAACTAATAAGGAGAGCAACTCTACAAAAGAAACGCACCCAGCAGAGAGCTGAACCGGAGACGTTCTCATTGTGAAGTGACAGTTGTTGACCCAGGAGATATGAAAATATGTTTATACTGTTACAAAAGGGAGCTGGAAAACATTTGACATATTTATTTAACTATAAGTCATGAATTCACAGATACACACACACAGATTTTTAAAAAAAGGCCAAGGCCCACCTTTCTTATATGCACCCTTATTCCTTTTTAAGATTCCTACATTTTCATTTCAAATGTTTGGGTATTCAAAATGAAATATCTTCTTAGATTAGAAAATAAATGTGCAACGACAGTCACAGCTGATTCCTCATGTGTGAGCACTGTTTTAAAATCAAAACTCCAGTTTACCAAAAAGCAAAAGCCGAAAATTGCAGTGAAAAATATGGAACAGAAAAGAACCCAGATGCTTTAGATCGCTTTGTTTTTGGCTTCTCTTTTTCCAGTTTTCTGTCAGGTCATGGGAGCAATACACAACAACCAGAAATGTAGCACACAGTGTGAATCCCTGTGTTATTTATGCTTTTGTCTCATTTTTTTTTGCCGATCTCTATTTCAACACCTTAAATAGATGAGCCACACGCAGTGGAATCAGTTATTTAAACACTGAGGTAGCATCGACAGACTTAAGTTGCCATGTTTCTCTGGTAGGTCATGGATGACCAATAGCAGGGCAGGCCTTTGTATAAAATAATTTATAATTATTTCATTATAATTCTTACATATTTTTTTCTAACTTCAATAAATTGAAGCACACTGTTTGCAGTTTCTTCAAATGAAGGTTAAATCTCAGTTCTAAATGCTTTTGATGGGTTTACGTTAATTTAATAAGGGACATATCCAATATGGCTACCTTGCACATATATGGCTGTATTTGATTTTTCCTAAAATCAGTCCTACAAAAATACCTCCCAATCTTTAATAATAATAACACTATTGACTGTCATTGCCCAACTGATAAATTCAAATTTTTCAGTTATACTAAATCTTTACTTTAATCTTAAAATCTGCATAATTGTGCATAATGTTCTCATCTCTGACTTCCTAAAATGAAACACTATCTTGTGTCAGCACAATGCACTCATTCTGTATATGACTCGTGAACGTCACAGTAAAACCGCGAACAACAAAATTGATGTGACATTAAGAAAGTGTTTTAACAAAGTCCTTTGTTTTCCCTCTGCCAGCCACTGGGCTGAGTGTGACGCGGTGTGGAGCGTTTGGTGGCTTCTTAACTGTGTGTGCCTGATGCATGCCTGTTTGTTAGTGCCTCTCCTGCTCTCGCAGAAGCTTTAAAAATATTAACTTAAAAGGATTCTTTGTAATTTAGTCTTTTCACATGCTAAATGCATTTAGCATTAATTTATTTTTGCTGTGATTCTCATTCGTGTCTTTCTTCCTGTACTATCTGACTGTAATTCTCTCTGGTGTATTTCTCTCCTGTCTTTTAGTGGATAATACATTTTTAATGTTTTCATTAATGGCTCAACTGCTTTTTGATTGACAAACTGTCAACTTAAAGGATATGTTAAAACAACTCTTTTATTTAACTAAACACTTTTTCCACAAACGATATCATGATTTGAGCTAAATTTTCATAGATACCATTTAATCCATTATAATAACATGTTCTTGCACCTACTAGAAAAACGTTTCTGTTATTTTTAGGCTAGAACGTCTAAAAGATTATAAATCAAAGTCACTCAGAATAAAAAGAAACTTGTTTCTAAAATGACTTGGGTATCAGGGATACCGTATTTTCCCCATACATGCAATCATGTTTTTACAGAATAGCCATAATGTGCTTGCATGCACACTATGCACAGCAAAAAAGGATGTTTACATGGAGGAAAACAAACAAAATATCTGAAAGATACCCACTGTTTGAGTCGTGATGCGTAAAAACGTACAAAGACCCACCTTAGAGTGCTCAAATTAGTTTAATGTACCAATGAAGTGTTTTAATTTACCCGTGCATAATCTGTCACCATTTACTTTGTCACGTAAACAGTGCAATTTTGTTCCCATTGAACTGTTTCACCCTGTACAATAGTCTTTCAAAAAACCAAGGAGAGAGAAAGAAAGATCTGCGACAGTCTCTTGTGTTCAGCAGGTGGTCACGTGTACGGTTCACTCAGCCGGAGGCACAGCAGAGAGCACAATGTGTTAAAGAAGTTATAAGATTATTTTAAACTTCTGTGGGAGAAACCACACGACCAATCAGGGTGAAATAAATCCATGCTGGGGTTGCCATACATGCCTTCAGCAGTGAACAGCTTCCCTTTAGATTTAGATAACCCGCAGTTCCAGTGACTTTCCGAGAGGTCCACCACCAGAGCGAAGCTAAAGCTAACACCTTAAATGAATGAACTCCCCTCGGTTAATGTGACGAAAGAGACACTTACTAAAACTGTACTCACCGGCAGTATGGCTGCCCTCTTTCTTTGAGAACAGATTTAAAACTGAGACATAATTTGAGACAAACTGATGAAGAGGACGGTGCTTTGGACAGCTGTGGAGCTGACAAAGAAAAGTGCTGCTCAGGTTGCATAACAAAATGGTCAACATTAATGCCCATTTGTTCAGGAGACCTTATATAACCAGCTTGTAAACATAATTGTTAATAACACACATGATGTTCTGTGTCATACATGTTATTAGCCTGCAGAAAACTGCAAACCATTATGTTAGAAGGCAGAACCCGTACATAACTAAAGTAAATGTAGTCCAAAACAGGAGTAATATCCTGCAAACTAATAACTTACTAAAGGTAACAATGGCCAACAGGTGCTGACGTTTAGCTGGAACACATATTACAATACTGGCTGTTACAACATTTGTGTTCTGTGTTATCTTTTGCTGTCGTTGGACTAATAAAACCTGATTTATGCTAAAGAAATAATACATTTTGGTTGTTCATTTTGGTGACAAAGGCATCAAGATGAACCAACAGGTGGTCACAAAAATTATGATAATATCAATGTGTAATTTTGCCAAAACATCTGTCTTAATTGCCTAATCTTCTAAGGTGGTTTTTAAGCGTTTTCATGATTGCTGCCCATTGACTTTGAAAAGGCTGCAAATTTTGTTGCCTTGATTGACTTTGTTCTCATTACTCATTTTGGTTTGATTTATACAAAAGAGCTAGTCTAATATGATCCATGGAGAAGCCAGTTTATGTAACATGTGGAGTCCATCTCATAAAGACAGCAGTAGTCTCTCTGACAGTCTCTTTGCACCCATTATCTGATAATTGCGCCATCTTGAATAATCAGCTTCCTCAATTCTTGCTATCTTCAATGTCTCCTCGCTCTTAATAAATGTATAATAAATCAATATTTCATCCTGGGAATATCGCAGATAGGACAGATACAGATTATTTTACCACAACTCCCATAAAGATAACAAACAAAATAAATCCAAAGGCGTATTCGGGCCATGTGCATTCAGAGCTAAAGCACATGAAAGCCATGTGCATTAAAGGTAAGTGCAGGGCTTGGTTCAGCTGGAAACAATACAGCTTTTATACATGTGTCATCAGTTCACTCTGCTTGTCCTGTTTACACACCATCCAACGCCACCATTTCTTTCAGATTTGGTGTGTGGTGTGAGAGTTTTTTCTTAAAACATGAAGTCATATTCATTATGCATTGAAATAATTGTCCTTAATAAAGCAGCCTAAATCAGTGCATCAGCTTTAATGAAATTCACATCATTTCAATGGGTCCCGGTTTCTAGCATGAGGAGTTTCTTTGCTCAGCAAAGATTCAGACAAAAATATTGATTTTATACACTATTCAACTGAGGCTTTGGCTTTGAACCAGCACTGGAACAGTAGAAGGGCAACATTTCAGTAAGCTGCAAAATCATAAATTTTAGCCTCGTGTGACCTTAGAACCCTCGTCTTATAATAAGGAATATTATATCCTTTAATGGAAATGATTGTATTGTATGTGAATTCTATCTGTTTTTTGCTTTTTTTGTTTAGTTTTTATGTTTTTACCAGGTGTTTCATGTAAAGAGAAAGTCACAACTGCCATCTCCTCTGAACAAATGGTCATTTAACACGGACTGAATCAGAATGGAAACCTACTCTGTGCTGTGTGAAAATATGTTCTCAGTATGTGGTTCAAAAGACAACATCTCTGATGGAATTGGAGAGCTTTTGTGCCCATGGAGCTATCCGCCTGCACATATAGAAAGATGCCATCAATAGAAAGGTCAAAACAGATTTGACAGAAACCTACATTCTTAATTACTGTATAACGGTATCTTTTCAAGGCCTGAAAGTACAAAAACAACATTTAGCCTCCATTAAAACAGCATGGACCTCACCACCGGGAAACATTCAACGCATCATGACATGAAAAATATAAAAAAGAAGACTAATTTCAGTTCAGTAGGAAAATATCTTATCTAGCTGGTCAGTTTTTTATTTTTTATTTTGCAATCATTTCTTATTCTGTCATTTTTCTATGTAAATCTTACCACAGTGTCTCAACTTTTAAGAATGTTTTTTCCATCTGTGAGTCATGCTGACTTTCATCATGCATAATTCTTTTGTCATTTGTACCGTAGTCATCAGGCTTCTCTCTTCCTCGTAGATAAAACGAGCAGATTGGTGAACGCAGGCAGAAGATATTGACTGAGGGACCGGGAGCTGGATTTATCTGTGGGGCAGATTTGTGTGACTTGCGGTTATGAACAAAAGAAAAGGAGTGTATCATTGATCAGTCCATGGATACTGTTCAAACCTATGATCAGACAGAGTCACCGATCTAAATGATTACCAATACAAGTTACCAACACCTGCATATTTTTATAGTCCTTTTGTGTTGAGTTTAAGAAATTCTGCCTCTAGTTGGAAGTTGTAAGTGTAGCTGGTTTAGTAAATATTTTGGACTTATAATGGACTTCATTATAAGTATTTAAACATTCAAAATATAGTTTTTTTGGATGATGTTGAATGATATAAATGAAATTCTGATTATCATTATATGCTCTCAGTAATTCTATCTTTGTTCAGCCTTTCATTCTATTAGATAAAACTCAGTTTTCTTTATGTAACACTAAATCACAGCAATATTAATCTCTAAGCTCCTCAAAGATAGTGTCCAATATATAAAAACATGTCTGCAGAAGCTGTTGATTAAAACCACAGAAGGTCTCAGCAACATTTTAATAGGTGCAGAAGTAAAGGAGTGTGTGTTTGTGTGCATGCAAAATACATAACATAGGTCTGACATGAATTATACACACTTGAAGAAAAAAATAACCACAATATGCCACAAGAGAAACTGAATGTTACTGTTGTTACATAGTGGAATTAATGTGAGAAAGATTTTGTACCAGACTTAGGTTGCTTAGGCAGAGTCCCAGTCATTTAATCCAATATAAAGACAGATTTACTGAACTATTTCAATCTTTGTGCATGCTCAGTGACATAGTTATGCAAAACAATGTTGTTGTACATCAGATATAGTCAACACAAAGACCATTTTTAGAAGATCTGATAAGAAACAGTAAAGATTGTTCTGATTCAAAGTAGAAATCAAGTCAGGAGCCATGATCTCTAATGAATTAATCTGTGATTTAATTACTGTACAAGAAAACATTACTAATTATGCCATGCCCTGTGGGGTTTTCTTATTTGTCATGTTTTCTTTAAAACCGTTGAATTAATTTATAGAGGTTTTATGGACATATTTGTGCATTGTTAAGGGCCACATCACCGCTGCTATTCAAATCCAGCCCCGGGGCGACATTTTCCGTTTTATATCTTATCCCAAAGAGATTACATATCATCTTTAGCATGATGTCCACGGTCTCCTCCTCCTCTGAGGGCTGGGGAAGGAAAGACAAAAGATCACTTTCTGAGGAATAAGAAATAAAGTTATGACAGGTACTTTTGACACTTTGGACCTCTAAGTACAAATGATCTACACGGCCCTTTTGACTACTGATTTCAGTCATTTCCATTTCTGCTATGAGACAAACCCAAATCTGAACCCATGAGAGTGAAAGTTAATGATTACATTGAGCGGAGGGGATGTTTTGTGCCCTTTGTTGAATTGAAAAAAGTCATGCTGTGAAAAATATGTCAGGCCTTTAAAATCCTGTTTCTACCCTTTGATTATAGACAATACAGACTGTGCTTAGAATAAAAAAAATAGGATTAAAAGCTGCTTTGTCCGAACTCAAACGATATCCATTAAACTGGATAGAAATCCAGCTGGTTGGAATGCACTCCCGTGTATAACCCATGCATGAACGTTTTCCGTGTGGTAATTGGTTCTTCTATTTGCTGTTCTGAATTTATTTTGAATGTGGTCGAAAGACTGATTCAAAGGAATATTTTCTATCCTTTTATCAAGGTTATTGTACTGAACTTTTTTACTTTTATTTCTGACATCTGATAATAGTTTACTTCTGGGTTAGGATTTTAGGAATACACTATTTTGTGGTGACCAGTAAAAGAAATGTACCTCCACGCAGGTCAAAGGTCAGATCTGAACATGTGGTTCCATCTAAATGCTCCATCCAGTCATTTTGTACCCAGAGAGAGCCCACGCATACACAGGGAGAACACGCAAACCACGCAGGAAGGCCCCCAGTCGGGATTCAAACCAGGAACCTCTTACTGTAACATGACCAAACTAACCATCACAGCCCCGAGCAGCCCTCATGTCAATCATAAGTCAGACCTTATGAAATATATGAATACATTCTCCTGCTCCCGCTATACTTTTGCTCCCCCTGAACCAGGGTTTACCCCCCCCCTGCTTTTACTGGTGCAGGTGGTCGGAGGCCGGAGTGAAGCCTCTGACCTCAGCTTTGGTGGGAGGAGACCTAGTTGTTGTGGTGTGAGGAGCAGTGATGGCGGGCATTAGGGGAGTGGCTCTGGACCCCAGTGACCGCCGTCTGGCCTCCTGGAGGTGTCGTGGGCCCCCACTAGACAAGACGCCGATGAAAGGTGGCACGACCCCAGCCGTATTCTGTGAGGAGGGGGTTGATTTCCTCTAGTTCCTGAGTCTTGACTACATTTCCCAGGGTTCCTGCACTAACGAGCTAATGCCATTCCACCAATCAGGAGAGCCATCGGCTGGATTTAAGGAGCCTGGGGTCAAGACACTGAGGAGCAAATTGTTTTGGCACTGCTCCCATGCCTGTGTGTACTCCTTTGAGAGGATTTTATTTTGGAGCTTTAAATTTAATTTAGACTGCAGTGAATAATTCTAGTTGGTTTTGTTTGGTTGTTTGTACTTCCTTGGATCCTGCAGTTAGCTTGTGTTCGGTTCCGTTACCGTTTTTTGGGGATTTGATTGCTGTTTTTAATGTTATTGCCTGAATCTTTCCCTTAGTTAATAAATAACCTTTTTGTCAATACCAAGAACATCTTGTTTGTGTTACATCCCTTTTCCCGTAACATGCTGGTTGTAACAAAAGCTCAGGACTCCTCACTGGTTTAAAGAAGGATCATTGTCTAATGGTTGAAATGAGAATATTCACCCAGTCTGGCCCTTTTCTTTGTAGCACAAGCTTTTCTTGTGCTCATTTTGAAGTGTTAGCTGCTGCGATCACGGTAGCAGACAGACAGATGCTCCACCTCTGGAGATTACAGGGGCCATTTTTACTGTGGGCGATGTGGGCAAGCGCCCTGCGAGCAATCTGTAAAAGGGCACCGGGTGCACTAGATGAAGCTAAAAAGTATCAGAGAGCACACCACCGCAAGAAGAAAATGTTTAATTCCACCTCCTTTCCACTCAAGTTATCATTTGGGGTGGGCGGTGGGCGAGATAAACCCAAACCGCCACTGTAGGCCAAACTTGACTTATCGCCTGCTGAGTGTGGAATATTATTCAGCTGCAGCACCTCCCCGGCATCAGCTAGGCTTGCCGTTTGTTAACTTGAAATAAATTCCTGCAACAACAGCAAAAGCGACTCCGGAGGAGGAACCGGAGCTTTGTTTGATGATGCAGCGTCTGACAACTCGGGAATGTGCAGGAACAGTAAATATGTAGATGTATAAAAATTGCTTACTCTAAATAAATTCATACCAGCTAAACTCTTACTACATTTTCTGTTGATTCCATCCGCCGCTTTGTGAGTCCTTGTCAGAAACCTGACAAGTTCCCGTTATGGCTACAGGCAGTGCCGAATACTGTGAATTATTACTACAAATACAAGACCAACGCTGACTGAATGCATTTAATAAATGACTCATCCTGTTGGTGTAAGCTCCTGTAAACTTTATTAAAACCTCGCTGCTACTTTCAAACAGGCAATTAGTAAAGCGCCTTAACCTCTCCCGGTAAATCCCGCTCCGGCACATTGCACTTCCCCGTTTTGGCTCTCCAGTCTCTGGTGTGTGTTACTGGTAAAACGTGATCTCCGTTCTAAAGGCCGAATCGGGAGCATAGTTCTTGATAACAAAAAGAAAAAGTCGAACGTTTTTATGGGGACCTTTGCAGGTGTAAAGTGTAACAAAATTGCTTCTTTTGTTGGCGTTTAAACTTGATTGGATGATCCGTCTTTCTCTCTGCTTTAAATTAACTGTCAGCCGCGGAAATGGTAACCTTCAATCTTAAAGTCTCACAAAATGACTTGAGAACTTTCTACCTCAGCTTTCCTATTGTGTGGTTACCGGCTTTTTTTCTATCAAGATGCTCCAGGA
This sequence comes from Menidia beryllina, assembly GCA_013363375.1. Classification (NCBI taxonomy): domain Eukaryota; kingdom Metazoa; phylum Chordata; class Actinopteri; order Atheriniformes; family Atherinopsidae; genus Menidia; species Menidia beryllina. The sequence goes on along the minus strand of JABUIW010000172.1, from coordinate 1,445,847 downwards.
ATTATAAATTTAGTGTTACAACTGCATGTCATTCATAGCCTGCAGCTTCATATTAGGGCTGGTGGAGACGTCTGCTTCACTCTTATTAAGTGGCCCACTCACACATACATATTTATTCAAATCATAGTACTATTTTACTCCTTTTCTCCTTGGATTTGGATGCCTCTGGGTGAATCTGTCAGGGGCCTCCAAATCATGAACTCTTTGCTCTTTGTAGTTTAAAGCCAAGAGAAGAAAATGTCAAAAACGAATAGAGGTGTCATACGGAGACTGCAAGGCAAAGAACTATAAATATTGTATGCACACACAACTTCTTGTGTGTTTTATGGAGCATGCACTCATAAACAGTGCATGCTGTGGTGCTCAATTTGTTTTTTAATGAGTGGGTTTGATGCAAATGATGTAATGTTAGTGCAACTCTATCGGATGAAATGATTAAAAAGGGGGGGGCAAAACAGAGACTCAAGATGACACAAAAACAAAGAAATCTTGAATTTCAAAGGACCATATATGTGAAACTGCTTAACTCATTGCTGTAACGTTACAGGGAGTACTTTCTACCACATCTTTTTAAAACTAGCTTGTTGAATATGATATGTTTGCCATACATTTCCCTCTTTGTGACGAATTAAAAAGAGACAAACTAAGTACCAGAAGAAACATATAAACTGAAACCATAAAATTAGATTTGTGTTACCTTATGGTGCAACTGCTCTGTTTGTAGAGCTACAAGAATCACTGAAATGAAGAGGTTGAGCAACACAAATGTCACCAAAACAACACAGGAACCGAAGAGTAATCCACCGAGCACGGGGTTGCTTTCCAACACCTAGAAAACAGTTGAGAAGGGAATCAGTTTAAAAACAATCTATGCACACTATCAGTGTATTACTTTTGGAGGTGAAATAATGTTAGACTACTGATGTGGCTTTGCTTGTAAGTGCCTTTTAAACATTGCTATTGAGACACAGTTTTACAGGCTATTATTATTTTGAGCAGATTACTCACCTCATCATAATTAAAAATGCCAATCTGCAAACTAATGATGGTCAGAAGAGAGTCAGAAAACGTTTTGTAGGATGAAATCTTCCAGCCATAAATCACATTGCTCTAGAAGGAGGATTGAAATTAAATCAGATTTGTACAACATGATGAAATGAAAGATGTTTATGGATATATTAAGATATTCTTTAGACACAAATCACTGTGCAGTATTGGATGAAAAACAAAGATCCACTACGGTTCAAAGAATATTATAGAATATGTGGACTGGAAATATACAAAAGATTTTGCTCAAATTAATCATAAGCTGAATTTCCAGTTCTTTACAGAGTGACTTATAATGTAAAGATGCCGACAATAATGAAAAATAATCAGATAATTTTATAATCTACAGTTTTAAATCCTGCACCTTCAATCGAGGATTGCCTCTTTGTACACAAGCGTTTCCTCATTCCTACAATTTTACACTTCAACTTCACTATAATCATTTGAGGAAATATTATCTTCTGCTAAACAATCCAAACACTAATTTTCAAGTTTGAATTAGCGGTAATCATAATGGATGTATGGATTAATTAGGAATCAAGAACTTTACATTTATCCCAATTATATTCATTTAAAATCTTACAAGCCCAAGCATCCAGCAATTTTTATTGAAGGATTTTAGCATCCTCGCCAAAGTACATACAGAGTTGTGAAAGCTCAATATAGGGGGACCTTTTTATAAAGAACAGGTGAAAGAAAGAGGATACACTGTTTAATTCTATGCAAAGACATCCGAAGAAGACTTAATCTGCCAAACATAATTTCACTACTGAGTAGTTTAGTATGTTTTGAGATAATTCATTTTTTATTTCTAATATGTTGTCATATGTTACATGTGTGTAAACTGCTGTTTTGCAAGTTCTCCCACTTAGAAATCATGGAGGGGTCTGAAATTGTCATTGTAGGTGTGTGTCCACTGTGAGAGACATAATCTAAAAAATGTTTACCTAAACTATTTATTTGTATGAAACAGCTGCAAATTAGTATTTGAACACATGTTTATCAGCTAGAATTCTGACCCTTAAAGACCTGTTAGTCTGCCTTCAAAATGTCCTCCTCCACTCCACTCCACCATCTATTTTCCTAAATTAGATGCTCCTGTTTGAGGTCGTTAGCAGCATAAGGACACCCATCCACCCCATACAATCAGTAAGAATCCAACTACTAACATGGCCCAGGCCAAAGAGCTGTCCAAAGACACTAAAGACAAAACTGTACGCCTCCACAGGGCTGGAAAGGGCTACGGGGAAACTGCCAACACTGTTGGAGCAGTCATTAGAAAATGGAAGAAGATGAAAATGACTGTAAATCTCCCTCTGACTGGGACTGCATGCAAGATCTCACCTTGTGGGGTCTAAATGATCCTAAAAAAGGTGAGAAACCAGCCCAGAACTGTACGGGAGGAGCTGGTCAATGACCTGAAAAGAGCTGGGACCACCGTTTCCAAGGTTACCGTTGGTAATACAGTAAGACGTCATGGTTTGAAATCACGCATGGCACGGAAGGTTCCCCCGCTTTAACCAGCACATGTCAAGGCCTTTCTTAAGTTTGCCAATGACCATTTGGATGATCCTGAGGAGTCATGGGAGAAAATCATGTGGTCAGATGAGACCAAAATATAACTTTTTGGTCATAATTCCACTAACCGTGTTTGGAGGAAGAAGAATGATGAGCAGCATTCCAAGTACACCATCCCTACTGTGAAGCATGGGGGTGGTAGCATCATGCTTTGGGGGTGTTTTAGTGCACCAAACAGGGCGACTGCACTGCATTAAGGAGAAGATGACCGGGGCCATGTGTTGCGAGATTTTAGGGAACAACCTCCTTCCCTCAGTTAGAGCATTGAGATGGGTCGAGGCTGGGTCTTCCAACATGACAATGAACCAAAGCACACAGCCAGGAGAACCAATGAGTAGCTCTGTAAGAAGCACATCAAGGTTCTGGCATGGCCAAGCCAGTCTTCAGACCTAAACCCAATAGGGAATGTTTGGAGGGAGCTCAAAATCTGTGTTTCTCAGCGACAGCCTGGAAACCTGACGAATCTAGAGAAGATCTGTATGGAGGAGTGGGCCAAAATCCCTCTTGTAGTGTGTTCAAACCTGGTGAAAAACTATAGGACACCTTTGACCTCTGTAATTGCAAACAAAGGCTACTGTACCGAATATTAACATTGGTTTTCTCAGGTTTTCAAATACTTATTTAAAGCTTTATCATACAAATAAATAGTAATATATTTTGATTTCTGGATTTTTACATTTTTTTAGATTATGTATCTTACAGTGAATTTGCACCTACGATAACAATTTCAGACCCTTCCATGATTTCTAAGTGGGAGAACTTGCAAAATAGCAGGAAATGCTTATTTTCCTCACTGTATAAGTCCAGAATTGTAGTATTATATATTATTCACAGATGTGAATTTATATAGCAAAATAACAAAATTGTCTCTCAACCTGAGTTCCAGTTGTCTTACAAGTGCTATGTTTGTGATGTAATACCCTCCTAATGGCAGGTGAGATTGATATGTGCGAATAGAAGAAGCTTAATAAAGCTGGAGAATACTCACTGTCATAGAGTACGCCACGAACACAACGACAATGACCACGAGAAAACCAGAAATGTCACTCCAGGCTCGCTGCAGGGCCGCAGTGATCAGGTTCATTTTGGGGTTCAGTCGGAGCAGATGCCACAGTTTGACCGTGGCCAGAAGGACGATGAAGGCGATCAGATACTGGAACATTAAGTCAGCAGAGGCTGTCTCATAAAAACTGGCAAATCTGCATGGGGAAGATCATTGTTAGCAAAGGTTAGGTTATTCTTTAAGCCCACAAAGTCCTGATGAGGGCCAAATCTCAGCGTGGGGCAGAACACAGAGTGGGGTCTCACTGGTCTTTGTTTTTTTGGTAGAAGGACATATCTCGGTTTCCAAGCAGAGTCCTCATGATGAAGAAAGCCAAGGCGCTCCAGCTCAGAAGGATGATACTCAGATCCAGGAGGTTCCATTTGTTTTTAGCGTAAACCCAGCCCTGCTGCTTTAGCAGTTTGGCCTTTTCGGGAGACAAAATGTAAAATTGTGTACACGCCAGTGATATTGCAGAGGTCTAAGCAGCAATACATGAGAACATTTGTTGAAAACAAGCTCAAGGTTTGCACAGAAGCAGCACTCCTCCAGTTTAAAAGCTTCCCGTTAAGTTCAAAGTGGTGTGCATGTGTACTCATATATGCTTGGTTGTGTGTGTCATTCACTTTCTGCTCACAAAACCAGTCTTTAAGTCTGTTTGTGTGGGGATGACACACAAAAAAGTAGCCTATTGACTCATTTGTGTTAATGGAGGTTTAAAATAGCCCTCGAAAAACGTGTGAAAATATAATTAAGTTATGATATAACATCGCCTTAAAAGGAAGAAAAGAAAACATATGGAAGTAAATTGCAAATGACACAAGATTAAAGCAATTAGATCAAGCAAAAACTGTCCTAGACACTACAGTTTCTTATATAATAACATCTGTACCTTAGCTGTAAACTGCAGAGAAGTTACTTAACTTGATAGAGAAGCCTTTCCCCATCTCACAGTCTCAGTGAATCTCAGTTTAGAGTGATTCTTGAATACTACAGAATATTATAAATGTGGCATGCTGTGATAAAAAAGTTTGTCTGGAATCTGTGGGGTCTGTTTCAGTGAGGAGTGGCTTGTTTTGTCAGACCTTTCCCTGGATACTATATGTGTCTTCGTCTATGTATTGTAAAGTGTTTTAATATGTACGAATTGTTGATACAAACATATCTTATTTTTTTCAGTTTACATCTTCAGTAGATTTTTCCATCAGTGATTACCTGCAGGACCATGTAATAGAGGATGAAAAGCATGTAAATGATCTCAGCTGCCATGACAAAGAAGTAAAGGCCCCCTGTTGACTGGTAAAGGCGGACACTCTGCAACTCACTGGAAAACTGGAAGGCTCCTGAAAAGGCAGTTTGATTGTTTGATTTGCATACAGGCGAGGACATTCACACAACGTGCTCAAGGTGTATTTGCATCTAAAATAAATTCGACATAATTCACTCAGAAGGAAATTACACTTAAAGTTGTTAATGCAATGTGATTGCCGTCTTCAAAGACAGCGCTCCCTACCTACTGCTGAGGTCTCCATCAGGAGTGTGACAATGCAGAAGAGGTTCACATTTGCATTATAAACAGTAAACTCAACAAAGATGGCCCTTGTGTACACATCCAGCCACTTATTCCTAAAAAGATACTCCAGGGTGCTGTGGATAACAGATAAGAATATATTAAAGGTTGGCCATGTCTTCAACTGAAATGTAAAACATCTTTCCAGGTAAAGATACAGAGATATTTACACCGAAACCATTTTCAGAGCTCATGTTGAGAAATCCACACTGGTGTGCATACCTGCTCGCGTTTGATAAGTCTGGGCCGAGCTCCACCACAAAGCCCCCCCCCCCTGTAGAGCCCCATTCTGCCCCAGAAAGGCTGAGCCCTGAGCTGAGCCTGCGTCCGGTATCTCCAGGGCCCGGAGGCGTTTTCACTACTGTTGTGGTTTACGGTGCGGTTCCAGCCGGGTTCATAGGAGCCCATGTCCTCCACCCCCCACACATACGGGGCGTGACACTCTGCCGCCAGAGCCAGCATGGGATCTCCAACCTGACACTGGTTCTTCCGCACTCTCAGCTGACGCAGACGGGCATTGCCCACCAGCTTGGAGTTTCCATCAGTGATAAAACCTGAGTCAACAAATTGAATTTACATTGTTAGCACAGGCATTGGCTGTTATACTATGCATTCATTAGTCAAATCAATATGGCTACCTGCCTTAGTGGTTAGGTAAAGAAAATCTAAGAGGGTGTCTGATGTCAGGTGACCCAACGAATGCCTTAAATTTAATTTAATTCAATTGAAAGCCCTTTGTCGTCGCTATTAGGATATAATGGCAACAAAAGGCTTTCAGTTCAATTCAATTGAAACCTTTGTTATGTTTTTTTCGTAATGGATATAGGGTTTTTCAGACTAACACTTGCATCTTGATGCAGGTTAGTCTGGTGACATTCCTGTTAGTAGTTCTTACGCTGTGGCTGATCAGGATCTGTCTCCTGTTGTTTTTTTCTGCACAGCAAAGAGCTGTACTTTTATGCTTGCTCATTACAGACAGATTTACTTTATAAGACTTTGCATTTCATTATGTATCCAGCTTGCCTTTTTTTTGTCCTGGACAGCTTTAGTAATGTGCTCAAATAAAATGACACAAAGTGGAATTACAACACTGCTCGAGTCACAAAAAGAAAAACATGGTGTGGCACCGTGTGCCACAACTAATTATTTTATCTGCTATTAGCATGCTCGGACTTTGATAAAAACCGACAATAAACCTCCGCTTGATGCTAAAGAAGCCTTCTGTTGCCTCTATGTGAAGTCGACTGCAGTTTAATTTCCTCTGATGAGTTCAGCTGCTTTGACACAAAGCTGAGCAAATCTGCTTAAGCGCTTTGCTTCACTGAATAAAGCAATTTGTCAAGTCTTTATGACACAAATAAAAGAAAACAAAAAGCCTGACTATTTTACGTGCAACAAAACTGCGTTACAGCTGGGAAGCTGCTCTTCTCATCTTGTTTGGGTGTGTGCAGGGACTTAGTTCTACCTGGATAATTTCCAAAGAGGTTTGTCAGAAGAGAGCTGTTGGCCCAGGTGAACACGTCCTGAAGGCTCATGCTGTCTGGGACACTGTCAGTAAAGCTTTGCCTAATGTGTTGGTTCAAGAAAAAAGCATTGGGGTCCCTCTGGCCATAAGCCACCAGCAGCAACATCCACATGAACCCAGCGTAGGCTGAAAAAAACAACATATTCATACACCATCAGTGTGTGCAGGGTTTGGACATCAGATGCTTCTATGTCAATATAACATGGTGATCCCCTGTAAGGCTACAGTGTAGTTATTTTGCACTGTATGTGGTTATCTTTTGCATCAGAATAAAACAATATAAACAATACTAATGCAATATAATACAATATGTTATATAATCAGATAATATGTTGCAGTATACATTTGTTAAGACGTTGATAAGAAGGACAACCACAATTATCAAGCTGCACAAATCAAAATTTCCCTTTAAAATAAATCTTTTCCCTTTAAAACATATTATCCTTACTTAGCTAGATTCTGTGAGCAGGCCCTGTGTTGGACATCATTTGCATAGAAAGGGTAGCATATCCAGTAATTTACACAAAGTTGGGGTCAGACAGGAGTAATTACCTTAAACCCGGTGTTTTCAATTTAAAGGCATAAAATGCACACAGTGGAAACAAGCAAAAGCGAGCTTAATTAAGCTTTTTTAATGAAGACACTGTTGTGTCTGCTTGTCTCTGTGTACCCCACCTCTCTCCTATTTTCCTTTTTTAATTCAGAAGCACAACAAACAAAGCAAAGCAAGAAAATAGCTAAAGACACATTCTATTAAAAGTTCCCAACACAAACACAAAAATCCAAGTAAACATCATCATGAGGGCAAGTAGTCAGACAGTTTCTTGAGAGTTCCTAAAATTTGTATGCTGCAGGGAGAAGTTTGGCTCAGTTCAGGTCATTAAGTGTGGACAGAAAATAGTGACAGTTTGGTTCACATGCGGTGTATGGGGTGTTTTGTTTTGAACGTATGGCTCTAAAGGCCTGGGAGGCTTGTGTGAATGAGGGGAGGCACAGACAACCAGAGGAACCAGCAGAAAAGCAGCCCGGACAGTCGCACTCACACACATTAACTCTATGAAGCCACAGAAGTTCTGCAATGCAATCCAATTAAGTCAAAGAAGAAATTAAATGATTTTATTCAGATCTGCTCTAGCCTTTATTTATCCATGGTATCCTTAATGGTAATGTCCTTTTAAATTCAGCCTGTTCTTGATCAACTTGCAGGATTTTCTAGTTTTAGCTACAAAGCATGATGGTTTTGCTTCTGAAAGTAATATACAGTATGTTCCCAAAATTAATTGGACTTCCAGTCATTTGTCTTAGTCATGTATCATTTTAACTGTCCAATTTTGTGCTGCTTCAAGTTGTATATGTTAGTTTGCGTTATCCCTCACTGCAGATCCCAGGAGTCACTTTGTTGTCTCTCTCATATGTATGATAGTTAATAAACAACTAATCAGTTTTCAATGATCATTCATGCTTTAGTATTAAGGTTCATATATCATTACAGTGAGAGGGGAACAAATTTATACTGGAAAAATTAGGTTTACAGTCATAAGAAATGTTTCATTTATTTTTTTTGATAAATTTAATCTTTCTTATCGATTTCACATCATTGTAAATAGTCTTTTTAGCCTCCAAATGTTCCAAGGTAAAAGCTCAATAATACAAAATAAGAATGCACACTCACCCAGAATCTCCCTGAGGAGGGCAAAAGCCCTCTGCTCCAAAACCCTATTCCTTTTCATTCTCTCGACATCTGCAGACGGAGGCGGCTCGTACAGACCAACATCTCGCCTGCTCGGCTGTAGGTTCCCAAAATGACCTGGGGATGATGTTATATGCAGCTCGTTATTTGGGCAAACACAACGTATTTTGGGTGCATTTGAACCTTACCTTGATTTTTGTTCATACTTTCAAACGTGACATTTTGTAAATCTTCATCATCAACTCTTTTTATTACCAGTGCAAAGAAGACTGCGAGACCCACCACCTGTAGATATAAAAGTATAACTAGAGTAGTAAAAGTTAGAACATTAAACATATCATCAAGATTCAAAGACATTTCAGGTTTACTTATTCAGAGCCACATTACAACAAATTTGTCCGTCAGCTGAATGAAACAACTATGACCGTTATGACATCTTACATTTAAGAAAAGATTCAACAACATTGTCATGTCTCTATTGGTCATGCTGTGTGGTTGTGGAGGACAAATCATCTCACCTTCAGTGGCTGAATGAGGAGAATACTCTGGAAGAAGGAGACAATGGTGGATACCAACCAGCTTATGGAGCGCTCCTTTCCAAATTTCAGCCCGTACAGCATGATGAAGTATCCCGACACACAACTGGTGCCAATCACCAGGAGCCAGCCAACAAAGATGAACCACCAGGGAAGCATCCCAGAACAGCACACTTTTCTTTTCTGACCACCAACAGTAGCAGCGCCATCTGCTGGAACGGACCTGTAACTCATTATCATGGAAAAATTTATATTTATAGTTACTACAATAATCATTCAGTGTCCATATGGCATGTTAAATGTAAATGTAGCACAGATTGGTGTCTAGTGTCTGAGAAAATTAATGAATAAATAAAAAAAATCGTTTATTCATATATCAAAATTACATTATTTCATTAAATAAGATTAAATCAGATGAAAAGAACTGTGTGTAAATTCCAGAAAATACTGTGCTTGTGGTGAATGGGTGTGTTTCGTACTTGTCATACAAAGGTTCATGGAGGTGAGTGGAGCCAGACGGGATGAGCCGAGCCTGGAGGGAGCTCTTCATGTGCTGGACCTTCTGCAGGGCCTGGCTGGGACTGTGGGGGTCAGCTGAGCTGGAGGCCAGCTCCTTCTCAGCGTGACACAGCTGCCTGTACAGGTACTGGATCTCGTAGCTGTCTGCTGGAATCCCCTCCGGTGCGGATGCTGCATGTAAAATGCACAGAGGTCAGACAACCTGCCATTTGTCACAGACATATTTTTATTTCACCTTCCTCTTTCTGAGCAAACTTAACTTTGTAAAACTATTTTACACATTTGTTTGTATGAAACTGTCCATGTTCAGGGCAAACAACAGAGTAGCTTTGGAGATCTAGATATCTGGATAGATAGATGCAATAACTCGAAAGAGAGAAAGTGTCTGTGCTCTATTAATTGACCAGTGCAATCTCAACTTTATGAAACACTCAAGTCTGGTCACATCTTTGCACATATAGGACTGGAGAAAAATACGTTTTTTTAAAGAACACCAAGTTCTGCCCATTTTTCGATATTTTGTATAAATATATTTTCATGGAATTTACTTATATTGTAGCTGTTGTTATAAAGTAAGTCTCTTATTTTGAGACACATCCCAAAAGTCAGTAAGAATAGTTCCATTTCTGACTAGATTATGCATCAGAATTTGAACTTTAATGTGGCATCCTTTCAGTTATTCTCTCTCAATTTAATCCCTACTTATTTGAGTTTAAAATGTTGAAATTGTGCATGTAATACTGAGAACCCAAGTGGAAGTATCTTTTATTTCCCCTCGATTTGTATTAATATTCCACCGTGGCTATATAAGTTCGAATTTGAGGGTTTTTTATCTTTTCAAAAAGTATGAGCCTCTGAAAAAGAAATGACACCTCACAGCAGATCACACCTGGGAGAGCAGACTGGGTTTCATTACTGGTTTTGTCTTTTTCTTTTAGGAAGGCTTCCACCTTGGATAGAAGAGCATTTATATCAGCTACTTCAAACCCAGCGCATGGAAGGTTGTTTTTTTCCGTCTTCGGGGGAACTATCTGCAAAGTGTTTTCCTCCTGAAGAGCCATTTGCTTCCCTTGGTTTGTTTTCTTGGTTTGCCTCTGACAACAAGGCGTCTCCCGTGGCCGAGTGTTTCTGAACACAGCGACTATGAGGATGTTCACTGGGAACATGATGAGGGAACTCTGCACTCCGATCATGAACTGCTGCCACGTAAATTCAAAGTGACCTGAAAATAAAAAAGAGACAGGATGAGCTCCGGCCAGCAGACTGGCCGTCGTCCAGTAGAGCATGATCAACTGTTAGTGACCTGTAGCTTACCCATGTCCATGACCTGGTCAGATGGATCCTCTGGGATCCCGTAAAACATGATGCTGGTCAACATGGTGCAGAGCAGTAGGGAGAAACAACAGGACACCCGCTGGACACAGGTGAAGGAGCTGTTGGCCGGACGACCGATGACAGAGTACCAAAGGTGTCCGTCACTAAAGTCCTTTGTTGTCTTCATGCTGAACAAATTGCTGGAAAATAAAAACAGCATAAATAAGATGTTTTGGAGTATTCATGCATTCCCAGTTAGATATTTGCATTGTTCATTCGTCTTTTTCTGAGTTGTGTAGTTTGGAATCTATCCCCAGAAAGCGGCTATTCCTTTGTAAATCAGTGTTTACTCTGAATATTTGGAGGAAACAGTTTCAGCTGTTTATTATCAAGACTAAGCAGGTTTGAAAAGCCATGTCGCTGCCATGCTATTTTCCATTTTTCTGCTTCTCTGCCCTGGACAGAGTCCAGTGTGCCAGCTGGCCCCCGTTTAGCCATTAGCTCTGTGGCTCAGGCCCTAATTCTCCCAAACATAAAAATATTGGATTCATAAGAATGAATAATACACTGATTTCAGCATTGCTGTAATAGGGCTATAAAACTTGATTTTTTTGTTCTATCTCACTCTAAACCTGTTACCAGTTCAGCTCTCATTTGCATTTGATTTGTGCTCTAGACCAGTGTTTTTCAACCTTTTTTGAGCCAAGGTACAGTTTTCCATTGAAAAAATCTTGAGGCACACCAACCAAAAATGTTAAACAAATCTGTAGCCGCCTATAGTAACACTATAGTTATTCTTATCTTATTTTAAGTGTCTTGAATAGGAATCAAATAAACACAAATATGTATTTTTATCATATTTTATATTTCTTCGTTCAAATTGCACTTAACATGTCCACTTTATTATACAAAATTATATACAAAATCTAGTCATAAGGAATTATTACCTGATTACGCCACCAGTCACTCGTACAGCACAGACACTCAGAAATGGCATATTATTTGCAGAAAATGAATTCCTTATCAAAAAATTTTTTTAGACCAATTAGGTGAAATAGGATGATTTTCTACAGCACACCTGACCATCACTTGTGGGACACTAGTGTACCGAGGCACAGTGGTTGAAAAACACTGCTCTAGACATTCAAATTTAAATAAAAAAACCATAGTCTGGCGTTTCCATTCTTCCTGCAGACTTCAGTGGTGTGCTTGCATTTGCAAGAATGACCGTGTTTCTACCGTACCTGAAGCTCTTCAAGTCCGTTTCTGTTGAAGCAGGGAAGACTTTATCGAGGCAGCAGTCGCCCAGGTCTATCGCCAGCCAGGAGTTGCAAAGAAAATGCCATTTCTCTTCCGTCTGTAAATCCTTCACCATGATGTTCCCAACATACCTGAGAATGTCCAAAGACTTGCTTTTACTTTTATGCATTTATGTCCAAATTTACTTTAATTCAACACAGAAATTCCAGTTATTCTATTATTATCATCATCATTTTTTATGTCGTTTTTTATTTAGTAATTGTATGTTTTCCTACCAGGCAGGATGACTCCCTGAGTTGTCGTGCCACAGTCTGATTCCCTGAAGCTCTCCAAGTGAGAATGGTGTTGTTAGAAGGAACAAATCCACCGCACCCCTCTCAAATAAGTATTTATTTTGGTCGGTTAGGTGATGGGGTTCGCTGCTTTGCCGTGATCCAAGAAGAGTGACGACAACCTGAAACGGTTAAACACCAAATTGAAAATGCAAAACCATGTATTTAAAATGCTTGAACCCCCGTTAAAGCCTAAGAAAGCGTTCAAAGAACTGGAGTTGGGTCCAGTAATTACCGCCATTTTCTGGGAAAAATCCTGTAAACTTTCACCAGAGTAGAAATGACACTTTCTGACCTGCAGAATGTGTTTGACTCACAGTTTCTGACAGTCACATTTTTCTGAGATTCTGTAATTGGGGGGGATTTGTTATTTTAGGCTTAATCAAGTCTCACAGAGAAAGGCCAGTGGTGAACCCGGTCCTAATGAAACATTTCTGTAAATAAGCCAAAAAATGTTTTTTGTAACCACTACACAAGACCTTGAAAACGTGTTTCTATAGAATAAAAATATACTGTTATCTCTCTTGCAACCCATTTCTTAAAAAAATGTATTGAATTCCCACTGCAGAATAATTTTGCACAGGACTAAATGTCATGAAAACCAAATGTTAGCAGGTCTAAACAAGTCTTTTTTCTTGTATAATATTTGGAACATTATTAAAATATTTTGAAAATGCCAGCAAAATGAATTTTCTGATGAAAATAATAATAGAAAATCCAATTACGTATCCGTTCATGGAGTGGGCTGTAATGTTGCACTGAAATGTTGAAATGATACATGGGCATGTGAAAGTTTGGGCACCCCACTCAAACTTTCCACCACTGTGGATCCTTTAGACAGTCATTTGCCTTTGATATTTATAAGGCCTTCATCTTAAAGTAAAACATATTTTATGCAGTTTTTTTAGGTCTCCAGAGTACATTATTTGTCTCAAAATGCCTTAAGATGCTGAGCTTTAGGGTGAGGGCACAGTAAGGTTTTCATCAACAACGCACCATTCAGCGAAATCTCCTTTAAGAAAGAAAAGAAGAGTTTTGATTTTCTGGCAATTTTCTCAAAAACCCATATTTGTATATTTCATCTTTACATTTTTTCAAGCCACCCACGCAGCCTTTTCCATTCCCACTAAGCGTTTTCTGTTAATTGGAATGCATACTGAGAAAAGTATGATGTGAAAACAATTTCCAGGCTTCTTTTAGCCTTCTAAATGCTGTAAATGCTCAGGTGCACAGCCAGTTCCACCATTCCCTCATGCTGTACATGGATAATACTTTCTTACCAGTCATTTGCTCCAATGCATCTATCTCTGGCTCATTTAGTGTATTTAGTATAAAGGATTTCACGTGTGTGTGTGTGTTTTAAGTAAGACAAGCACCTCCAGGAGAGCCGTGCCAGGATTTGTGTTTTTGGATGTTAGTTTTAGTTCTGTTAGTTTATTCACATCCAGTTGAGACCACGTACTTCTGAGCTCTCACGGTTTAAAGGCTTTCAGGGTATCAAGTTGTCTATGGAAATTGCTTTAAGACTCTCGTGGCTTTCTCCAAATAGAAACTTGAAATAGATTTATCAATCAGCAGATCATCAAACTGAAACAGAGAGGAGATGCCACTCCTCATTAGCAATGCAATCACCAAATGGAGGATCACAGGAAAGGCAGTCCACATTTCAACCTTTTTAGTTTAGCAGGATGAACTGAACCTGCCCTAAAGGATGGAGCACAACTTTGATGCATCCATACATTGTTTTGTTCATTTTAGTTTCTGACATCCTTTTCATTAGTCTTCCCGAAGCTTTAAACTTTTTAAAATGTTTGTATAAAGCTCCCCTTTCCCTGCATCCAGGCAGAGGCTCGTGGAGGGTCTTTGGGGGGACTGGTCCTTTGTGCTGTGAGTGGAGGGTGCCAGGTTCCCCTCATGGATGAATACATGTCAACAAGTGGTTGATTTTATTTGTTTTTTCCTCTCTGTGTGAGTTTAGGAACCAGTCTTTCCTGTTTGGACCACCCTCACCTGCCGGTGGGCCTCCGTCCTGAACCACTCCCTTTCCCAGAAGGATCAGTTGCTATTTTTAAAAATGTTTTTGAGATAAAATTAGATTTGATCAATGCAGTGCTTTAACTTGTGGAACCAAACCTCCCTCATTGGCAAAACTAACCTGAGCGCACTCTTTGGTGGCCCTGATCACAGGTGAATTTAAAGGGCAGAGCACCAAAAAAGACCCATACGGAAAAGATACAGATAAATCTGATAAGATGTGTATTTTCTTTTGTCTGAAACTTGTATGATTGGTTATTTATAAAAACAATGTAAAAGAGAAATGTAAAAGTGGCCACTTTCAGAAGGAAATCATATATTCTTAATACTGTATTCTTTATATGATGCGCAATACATGAAACAAACTGAAAGTTACATTTTTTTAATCACGTTTTTTCTATATCTTCTCCGTATGGGAAACCTCACACCCCTGTGCTGCCACAATTGTTACTCTTCCTCAAAATTACCTCAAACATGAAGTCTTCTGATGAAAAATGACTCATCAACCTGTCAATGTTAGTTCTACAGAATCGTCAAGAGAAAACAACATTTAGATCTAAACTACATTTAGTCCAGAGCAGCCACTATATAAGATTCTGGCTTTTTTGGAAGAATGAAACAGGCTGTGTAATGTGAGTGTGGTTAATGTGTGTAGTCTGACCTTAGCGGAGGTAGAGGCTCCTATTCGATGCCCGGTGCTGACACTCAACAAATAGCAGTACCTCTCCATTGGGTCATTGTCCTCCAGTACTGTCACCTTCACCTGCACATAAAAATGATCAATAAATCCCAAAATGATCATGGAAATGTGGCTTGCAGTTTATAGTTGTTTACAGTGGCAGAAAATGGAATGAAATGTTTTGTTTGTCTTTTTTAGCAAAAACATTCAGTATTCCATCATTAAAAGTCCAAAGACTCATTTAGACAGAAGATCTAGAACCACTAGTGTGTACAGGGATACAGACAGAAATCTTTATAAACCTTTTGGGAACGGATATGTATAGAAATCTTATTTATGGAAATTTTGTCAGAATAAGTTTTGTAAAAATGATTGTCTCGTTATTAGCAGCTAATGTAGGTCTCCATATATGATAATATTCTATGAATAGTAGACAGAATTAACCGTGAAGAGAAGATTTTCTTTTTAATCAAATGTACATAATTAATTAAAAGAGTAATGTTATTGGAAAATCATGTATGTAATTTTTTTCCACTCCAATGAGCACTGCTGGAGAAGACTTTACCTTGACTTTGTCTTGGATGTCTTTCCTTCGTGCCCACACAACCACTAACAGATAAGCAACAAAGAGCGCCCCGACAAAGCAAACAACAACCGGATTCTCAGCAAAGTTCGCAAACAGCTCAGCGGTGCGTGATGGATCCACGAGGTTGGGGGTGACAAAGAAGGAGCTCCCAAAGAAGGTGAGGTGGTTGCAGAGGCACTGGGTGACCAAATGAGTGCTCTTCACACCCACCTTTAACGACAAGATTCATCGTCATGGAAGACAGACCCTCAGAGGCAGACCAAAGTCACTGGGTACTTACTCTGCATCCAGAATCGCTCCAGTCCAACTGTGTTTCATTCCAAAATTTACATGAAGAAGTGATGGAGGAAACAGATAAACTGGCATTGATGGATTTGACACCAGGACCCACAATCGGCCTCACCACCAGATAATGCAGCCCAGTGTTTCCTTTCAAATGTTTCGGGTCCAGCAGCCACGTGTACCTCTCCTCTGGGTTATACACACATACACAACTCATTAGTAAACACACTTTATGTAACATGGTGGATAAAAAATCAACTAAAACACTTCTTTTACCTAGTGTGACTCCTTGCTGAGGCATCTGTGTCATTGCTACAAAGTTTGACTCTGTGGGGTAATCCATGTGACCGATAAAGACTTTGAAAGGTAAAGGATCCACTGAAGGTAGCAGCTTTAATCAGAATCAGAATCAGAAATACTTTAATAATTCCAGAGGGAAATTATTTAAAAGGCACATCAACATACAGAAAGAGTGAGCAAACATTTAAGCATCTAGGATTATGTTCATATATCCTGTTTTACTTTACTCTACAATAGCATTACAGACCAAAGGAAGTTTAGCTTTTGTACTAACACATAGCTACCTTTAACACCAGTGTGCTGTCAGCGGACTGGACGTCTATGACCGTGGTGCTGTAGTTTCCCAGGTCCAGAACAGAGGAGCTCTCTGGTTCTCCAGGATCCCTTGGCAACAGAATCTGTGCTCCCAGTGAAAGGCCAGAAACCAGATCCATGTGATGACAAACCTTGTGCTCATTCGTTTATGAAAAGTTTTAAGTTGCTTCAAGACTGTCCAATGTCCGAAGAAGAATCAAAGATTAACTTGAACATTTCTTAATATCTTTATCTAAATTTTTATATGTCTTTCATTTTAAATGAGACATTTCAAATTGGATCCGGATCCCTTTTGTCACCTAATACTTAATTACTAAATTACTGGATGGATTGTTTGGTTGAGGTCATTTTAATAGAATAGCATTAAAGTTTTTGGTGTGTAAAATATACCGTCAGTTTGTGCCATGATACTTGTAAAAGGAAGTTAAATTCTAAGTGATATCAATGAATCAACATATTTAGGTTAAACAAACTGCCTGCTCTCTTTTATTCTTTGTGTTTCTAATTAGCTTGTTTTAATCTAGTGTTTGAATTAATGGCTCACAAATCAAAAGCTGGGCAGCAGCACACAAATGAACAACTATTTTAACGCTGACAATGCAGTACACATTCAGATACAAAGTGGAATGAGTCAGTATGTTATTATGTATTATGATTAGAGATAAACATGTGTTATGGACTCCTCCAATGTTCTTTAAATTAAACTAAATTAAACTCCTAATTATGCTATAAAAACCTGTGAAATGCTTATTTTGCTGAAAAGCTGAAAACAACACAGTTTGCTGCCAAAATTAGAAAGTTAGCAGATTACTGACAACATATAGGAAATGATACCATCACAGCTTGTATCATGCTCTGTGTGTGTTTTGTCTGTTTTTCTTTTTTTGTTTTGGATTTGATGTCCTAGGCTTGTTCTGATATTACTCTTAAAATTAGTTCCTACAGCAAATATCACTCATTAATATAAAGCTATAAACTCAACCCGATTAAAATATTTGGCCTGGCCTAAAGAAGAATGATCACCTAGACCTGCAGCATTAGCTTTGAGACCCTAAAAAGCAAGACTGCTATTAATGTTCTGGACACATGCTGGCAAACATTTTAATCATAGTTTTTAAAAACTAAAAGCACATCCCAGTCATATGACTATGTCTATTTCCAAAGACTAATTTAACTACATACTGCACTTACAGTTCGCAATATACTACGTGCATAAACATTGTTTCAAATCAAAGTATTTACCTCATGAGAAAAAAATCTGCATTTGGTAGACCAGTCAATTTCACTGTGAAATTCAGTTTATTTTTCACTTCAAATGGTCAGACTAGGTTTTTGCGTCATGTAGTGGCCAAACTGGAAAGTCTGTCTTTTTAAAAAGAGGGTGTTTGGCTCTGCATTTTCCTCCCACAGTGAGCTGGCGTTGAACAGGTGTTTACAGTTTGGAACAAATCAGGGATGCTGCACTGACCTCAATATCTTCACTTAAGTTCTCCACAGGGATACCAGATCCATTTTTAGTTGTGAGCGATAGAACGCCTATTTGGCCACTGATGTTGCTTCTCTCATTCCAAGAAAATGGGTTTTTGTCCAAACTCATCATCTGGAAGCGTATTTAAGGAGAGCAAAGCAGGGTTAAGACTCATTGCAAGTCAGACACTTCAGAAAATTGTGGAAAGCATTGATTTAACATGCTCAGTATCTCTAGAGGATCTGCATGGGTGGAAAAGTGCACAACAAATGGACAAACGAAGGAGCCCTTCAAGCCTTTATTCGACTTACCCGAATATCCACTGATTTTTCCGTGGAAAACATGCTGGGAGGAAGCTCTGGGAGAGAGAAGGCAGGTCGGGAACTGCTGGCAACACTCAGAGATTCTCTGTGTAAGTTTTCAGGTGTCACTCTGTCACAGAAGAGCGAAAGTTATAGGGCATGTTTATCTCATTTAAAATATTTCCATTCTTCTTGAGGTCAAGAGTTAGATGCAAACATGAGTACAACTTTCACAAGAAATAAGAGGAAAAAATGGCTATTATCACTACTTCACCAATTAAAAGGTGTGACTGAAAAGAAAGTTAAGGCCATTTTGCTAAACAAGAAAAGCAACAGCTAGCAGAACATTTATTCCTTCTTTCTCTGGTATTGTTAATAACAGACAAGGTACATTGTAAACACACGGGGTTCACTGTTTACAAAGATGTTTTATTACATTCCAGATTTGATTTCACTATGAAATGTTTGTTGTATGACATCCACACAATATTTCTACAACTTCCATATAAAAATGTCATTACTAGACAGGCACTGACATGATACTGAAATAATAGGAAAGTCCAATATAAAGGATCACTGGACTTCCAGTTTTTGTCTTTGACCAAAACATCTAAAAAGAAGATCACTTTAAAATTCTTTTAAAGATGACCTTAAAACTTACCTGCTGACAAGCATACTAATTTGGGATAGATTGACGATAGTTGGCCCCTCATTGATCTCCTTCTGTGTTAGCAGTATGCTTTGTGTGTTGCTGAGAGTTCCCAGAAGAACATCTGAGATGTTTTTCTGCAAAGGGCAACACAATGACAACAGGAATTTCAGATGGGCAAACACTGATGTCTTTGGTTATAACACACAATGCCTTCTAAATACATAAAAACACTAGAAAAATGTGGCCATGTCATGACAAATTAACAAAGCTGCCAGATTATGCAAAAAGTAACATTGTAAACATTTGACCTGCAAGGTTTTACATTGCATTAAAAGTAATTTATGGGAAACAAACGTATTAAATACATAAATGCATTTATCATAAAATGAAAATCAATGTTTTGACCCTTAAAAGTTTTTTTTATAAATGATTCACAAAAATGATAGTGTGACTCAGTAATGTAAAAAATGATGTCATTATCTACAAAGATACAACGATACAAAGATAACTGAGTAATAAAAGAGTAAATGTCTTGGAGGACTGAAAGGACACATGCAGTATTAAAAAGGCTTTAAAGCTAATGACTCACATTGGAAGAATAACTCAGGATACTGCCCACCGCCTCCAGAATGACGCTGACCGAGGCAAGTATTACTTTCTTTTTGTCATCGCTTTTGCTGACATTCATGTGAAGGAGAGATAAGCTGAGATTGTTCAATAACGTAGAGGCTTCAACCTGGAGATGGGGATCAAATTATAAGCAGCATTTAGGAACGGTTTTGTGGGGAAATCATGCACAATAGAAGGAGAGTCTGATTTAATTTGTAATTCATATAAATACCAAAACTGAAGGCTAAAACGCTAAAACATGGACAAAAGAAAATCAAAAACAAGTTTTAAAGAATGAGTTTTAGCTACTTTTTAAAAAGAGATTATTGCTTAGAAGGAGAAGGCACAAAACTGTGGGATTTAAAATCTCCAGATAATCTGAGGAGTTCTCTTCAAACAAATAGATTTAGATTTGTAAATCATACAAAATAGATTAAATCCACTCAGTCTGGTCTAATAATGCAGGTCCACACATATCCACGGTGACGCTGGATGTAAGTGGACGTCAGTGGGTTCACATAACTACGGTCAATGTGCTGCAGAAGACATTTTTCCCTATTTTGACTTCCTGTCTAATGATGACGTCATTTCCCATCAAAACTTGAAATTGCCCATAGGAGTGAGTGTGTGTGTGTGTGTGTGTGTGTGGTTGTTCATCTCTGTGTTGCACTGTGATGGACTGCGTACTGTCCAGGGTGAAACCCGCCTATTGCCCTATGATAGTTGGGATATGCTCCAGAAAAATGGATGGATGCATCATTTAAGTAACACCCACAGTTGGAGCCAGATGTTTGAGATACACACAAATATTCCTGTTAGTCAGATTTTTTTTTTTCAAGGTAACAACTATAAAAATAAATAATATTGGATTTTTATCTTACCCTCCCCTGAAATCTATACAATACCTGAGCAGGCAAAGTGAGCTCGGAGCCTTTCTGGACCAGAGCCTCCAGTCCTCTGGCGGCCACCTGAACGTCCTGTGGAGTGCTGACCGGAGCTTCTTGAATCGCGTCTATCATTGTTTGCAGCATCATCTCCCGAAGCTTTGACGGACAAAGGGATTGAACTGCATCAATGATGTCATGTGCTCTTTTTTTTCCCCTTTACAGCAGCACGTAACAAGTAGCTCAGCCCAGCTGACTGTCCACTTAAAGATGAATTAAACATTAACTTTATGTTTTAAATGGTGTGTGATGGGGTTACCTTCAGCCTTTCTTGTTCCGTTGACTCAACAGATTGATGGTTCAGTTTGTTGGCCACAGAGGTGATGAGCTGTCCCATGCGCTGCCCGGACAGCTGGCCATTTTTCTTGAGCAGAGCTGAAGCGTTCTGGACTGCCGCAGTTAGACTTTGTATCGTTTCTGAGCCCGCTGAGGAGTCCCTAACCTGGGAGTGGTGGGTTGTGGAGCAGAGAACAAAAAAAAGACGATATCTTCTGCCCTCTCTTAGTTGTCGACCCATTATGTCTTACACAAACCTGAGCAGTTAGCGTCGTGTTGATCGCAAAGCTGCTGTTTTTTGCAGTTGCTGTGATAAAGAGCTCGTTGTTCAGACTGCTGTCTCCAAGCGGGAGGTACAGGGCCTTTACCTCACCGGTGTCGCTACAGAGCAGATGCTGATCTGCCGTTGTTTCAACAACAAAATAAATGTAATCAGTATGTTTGAAAGATATTAAATAGCTTATTTTTGTTAATATTACTAAAGTTAGAGGCAGCTGGGAATAACCTACCCTCTGTCCTGAAGCAATACTGACAGTTCCCACAAGGAATTTCAGCAGTGCAAGTAACACTAAAAGAATCAAGGACTGTTCCAGTAGACGGTGATATGACACAGGAGAGGCTTTCAAAACTCCTGGTGGTGGCCTCTGTAGCTGTGGTTCCAGCGGTACCAGCAGGAACTGAAGCAGTACCAGTAGTCCCAGCAGTCCCAGCAGTACCAGTAGCTGTGGTACTACCAGTTCCACTTGTGGCCTTGGCTGGATCGGCAGACGTGGTTGGTTTTTCTTTGGTGACCATGTTTGTTGTTTTTGAAGAACTGGTAGTAGAAGCTTCACCGTCCTTTGATGAGGATGATGTTTTTAGAACATATGTCAGGTATTGTGGTTCATCAGAGTCTTTAGTGAAAAAAGGAAATGCAGACCATAAAATGCATTAGATTAACCTTGTTTAAAACTCTTCCACTTCAGTTGTTTTTTAGAATCACCCCCTCAACCAAAGCATACCATACCAGTACCATACATACCAGTAATTGCTACCACAGTGATGTCTTGACCTCTGGATTTTGCCACTGAAATAAGTTGGTGTTTCACTGTATACTCCGTCTTTCCTTTCTGTTTTTCGATCAGTGGAGTTTTCCCGGCCTTTTTGTAGCAGTCCTTTGCTTGCGTCTTTCAAAAAGTACACGTGCACAGTAGAAACGTTTTAATGTGAGTTCGGTTCTTTTCACCAAACAAGTTCAACACCCCAACAAGTCAGATTGTATCGTGTCCATTTGGCAGACTTACTTTCCATTCGTCTTCACCATTCGGGTCTTCGATGTACCACACAACATCTTCACAGCTGCCTGATCCACAATCTAATTTGATTTCTGCATGCTTTTTATCCTCCACTGGTTCACAGGCCTCACTACATTTAAGGCTGTGGTGTACGAAATGTTTAGAGATTGGGATTAACATCGGAGCTTTTTCTGCATTTAGTTTAAATTCATTTGGAATCAACAACAAGAAAATCATATCTCATGTACCTCATAGATGATGTGGATAATGTTGGAGTGAGAGTGACACATATGGACTTGAGTTCAGAGTCATCATCATTCAATTTTAAAGAATATTCTTCAAAGTGAAATGGGTCTGGTAGGCAATCTTCTTCAATTATGAGAGTTGATGTGGAGGATTTTGGCTTGCATCCACCACCCTTCGCTGAAACAATCAATGAGAAAGAGTCGTGCACAAACCCAAGTAAAAAGAAAAGAATGAGTATACATATAATAATAACACACGGATTACGTTTTACCTGTAATCAATAAATACATTTAAAAATGGACAATTTTCACGGTTTCAATTAACTGGAAATGGAATTAAAAGTAACCACAATCTGGAAAATATCAATCTATGGATCTATCTCTTGATACCTGTTGATTTCCATTCTACAAAAATTAAATGAAAAGTAGATGTTTTATTTGAACCCCTAATCTTTACAAAAATGATTTGCAATTTGATTTAGACATTTAACTTTTTTTTTTTTATCAGTTTTTTATCAAATGACTCTAAATTTCAAAATCACCAGACGAGATCACAGGGAAGACATTTACTGTGCTAACAAGGTTAAAAACATGGTGAAAATATATTGAACTTAAATAAAGAGGATCTACAAAATAAACGTATTAAGCTTTATCTAATTTTCGTAACGTTTGTTTTTTTCCCCTGTCAAGACTTACTGCTTTCCCATTTAAATTTTTTTATGTCGGCTGTTATGGATGATCCAATTATTGAAAGTTTAATTTCTTCATCTTTTTTAGAGACTGAATTTGAAGGCTCTGCATTGATTTCCCACAAAGATCTCGCAACTCTAGCATGTTGCTCGCTCTAAAAAAGGAAAAAAACAAAATTATTTAACGTAATTTATAGTCAAATACAGCTAAAATTAAAACAACTTAATTGACTTACCGATTTCTCGTTCCTGGGCAGGCTCAACAAATGCTCACTAACTTCATTCACTTTTATGCCTAAATCTTTGCCACATAGTGAAAGTACATCCACAACCACTTCCATAGAGGACAATTCATTCCATGCTCTGACTTTCACCTGCTTAGATCCTGTGTCAAAAGAAAGTCAAACACAATGATGTGAAAACTGTTCCCGTCCCACCACAGGTTCGGTCGGCCTTTTCCATACCTCGAATGGGGTGTCTGATGTGAAAAACCCTTCTCTTTGAATTCATTCGCTTGGTCTCAGAGAACGGGCCGTGGTCTCCCGTGAGTGAGAAGAAGAGCTGCACGGGTGCTCCCCGGGCCAGGGACACACCCAGAGCGCCGTGGGGACGGGCACAGCTTTCCCTGACCACAGCTGCCCGCAGCCCGGATATTTCCTCCACAATGCAAACCTGCAGTGGGAAGAATTCACTCTCATTTTCATATTTCTTGCAGCTAACTTTCCAAAAGTAAGTCTTTATTCGACAAATAAATCATGCATTACTTGGCTTAAATATTCTACATAAATATTCAATTATCAATATGAGTAGATACTGACATTCAGAGTTTCCCTTCTTTGTAGATATTTCTTAAAAGGCTTAAATGTGTTTTTAAAAGTCTTCATTATCATCAAATATTTACAAAAAAATTTATAGTAGAGCGCTATTCCTAATAGCCTCTTGTCATGGTACAGATGAATCTCTTTGTTCATAACACATGTAAAAAGGTGTGTGCAAACACTTTGTGTGTACAAGTAATTTAACTTTTAAGGCAAGATGATTATGGAGATGCCTAAACTCAACAACAGTAGTCAGCTCACTAAATTAAAAAAATAAATGAAAAGTTGAATTTTAATTTTGAAAAATGTAAACAAGTCGCTGAATTGGCATTTACACTGATCATCAGACCGTTATTATTAGAATTATCTTAAAAACCATCAAGAGCCATCCAGAAAGTTTTGCGTTCTTTGGAGAAGGATGATGAATTCATCTGATCTTGTTTGTTGCTGGTTTACCTGTAGATCTCTGGACACCTCTGGGAAAGTGACCATGTTGGATGCGTAAAGGGTGAGTTTGTGGCAGCCTGGCCCGAGCTTCTGGACCATTTTTGGAGTCACTGTGATGTTCTGGGCAATGCTTCCCTGGACCACGGACATGCCAGCCAACAACTCCTCACCTCTTTGGATTCTGTAGACCAAATTTGTACCTAAAGCAGAACAAAAATATCTTCTTAAAACATTTAACTGAGCAGTGGATGGATTGAAAACAAGCATAAAAAGAAAATTGAGCAAAATGAAATTATCTATCCTGAAGTCACTTTCGTACCCACCTGCTTTTACCTCCGTTTGGATTTGAAATGCTCCTCCATGCAGGGCTTTGCAGTTTGCTTCACTAAAGGACGTGTTCCTGGAATAACACTTGATTACACCGATCTCTGTGACAGGTTCCTGAATGGAGATTCTTTTCTGGGCTTTAACGTGAGTGTCACTGCTGGAGCAGTGAGCAGACACCATGAATGCACCATGATGAGTGTATCTGTGCACCACAGTGCTCTCCGGCCTGAGAAAATGGATAGTTAGAAACATGTAGGTGGGGCTGAAATGTTCAAATTACATGAAGTTTACAAGAAAGACTTTAAAATATATGAATGTATCAACAAAATATGAAAGAAAATAAAAATCTTTCTTCTTATCGATCTCGGTTTGATCAGAACTTGATATGACCTGCTTGAAATCAATACTCTGACAATACTCCTTCTTATTTTTCTTCTTACCTTCTTACTTTCCTAAAGACATTTATTCACTCAGCTTGATTTTTGTTGTACATAAATTCTCACTCTGATTCGACAGTGACGTTTTAATATTTAACTGAGGATGCATTTTGTGAACAAAATGTCTGAAACTCCAAACTCTAATTGAGAGTGAAAAATCAAATAAATACACTGTATATTGTATATAGTTCCCCTGATCACCCGTACTGGGGAAGCTCCGTGGATGAGGGGAACCTGATGTCTGTGGGGGCTGTAATGATGTCAATACAGGTGACAGGAACAGAAATAAAGACCAAAGATAATCATTATGTGGATTATGTAACTATTTAATATACCTATGTGTACATTAAGTGGATGTGGAAGTGAAATGGTGTATATGGGACCCAGTGCAATAGTATAAAAGCTCTACATGTGTGATTTTTGGGTTGATTTTGGTTTAGATTTTCATCAGAAGGCTCATGGTTAAAGTAGCAAACAGATTCAGGCTCTGGAGTGGCTACTCACCCCTCAGGACTTTGGAGATAAAAGATGTGGCCATCTCCGGTGTGCAGCTTGCAGGTAAAGGGAAGGTGGTGGAACTGTTGGAGCCACTTCACTCTTATAGGAACATCTTCCAAAACAGCAGCCGTGGTTTTCATCGTTAGAGCGAGCCCTAGTGGTGGAGGGGGCAAATGAAAAAAAGTCGGTGTGGATTCTCAGTCGTCCAGGTCATGGTAGTCTAAGAACTACAGCAAAGGCGACTGAACTTCTTGGATCTTGTGGATGTTTCAACATCTGCATTTCATCCAAAAGGCATCACAAGCCTTGAATTGAAAAATTTGCCTTAACTCAGGCTCTTATGTTCAATTAAACTAAAAAAAATGGCTTTTAAAAATATCATATAGCATATCATCACAACAGACCAAACACATTTACACAGCAGCATGATCCGATATTCTTATGTAAAATAAACACACAGCCAAATATACTACAATCTATAGAAGGTATATATTAGTAATATATACATGTACAGTAATATAAATACCATGATTTCTATTAAGACATGTCAGGGTAAAATATGAGTTGTTCAGGCTATTCCATTAGCTCTTTTGCCACACAGCAAGAGGGTTCCTGGTTCGAATCCCCAAAAACGTGGGCCTTTCTGGGTGGATTTTGCGTCTTTTCCCTGTGTACCCCCTCTGGCCTTCTCCCACCGCGAAAAAACAAAAAATGACAGGTCTACTGAACACTCGAAATTGCCTCCAACAGTGAATGTAAGTGTGTGGTTGTGTGTCTCTGTGTGGCTCTGCGATGGACTGGGTGGACCTGTCCAGGGTTGACCCT
Organism: Menidia beryllina; assembly: GCA_013363375.1. Lineage (NCBI taxonomy): Eukaryota > Metazoa > Chordata > Actinopteri > Atheriniformes > Atherinopsidae > Menidia > Menidia beryllina. The sequence goes on along the minus strand of JABUIW010000172.1, from coordinate 1,419,427 downwards.
GCCTCTCATTGTCCAGCCCCCAGCGACCCCTCTGGGAATAAGCGGTACAGATAACCGATGGAGGGATGCTATTCAGGCAAATATTCTTTATGGGATGGCCTGAAGTGTACAACTGCCAAAGGGAAAACAAATGAGAACAAACTCGATTTTTCATCACAAAGACAACTGAGATGGTGACTTAAAAATCACAATATAACAAAGAAGGGTAATGAAGACATAAAAAGTCTAGTATGCAAGTGTGTAATAAAGTGTGTAGCTTGTACCTTACTGGAACTAATATGTCTGCATTTGTGTGTAACATTGCTCCAGTTTAAAGCTTTTTTTAAACTGATATTCCAGTTTTCTCCAACAATTAAAAAACGCGCATCTTAGGTTAATTTAACACTCTAAAGGAGTGAATGTGAATGTGGGTGGTTGCTTATCTGTGTGTGACCCTGTGACCAACTGGAGATCCAGGTTACACCCCGGTCATTGACTAATGTAGGCCCCCCTCTCCCACACACACACACACACACACACATACACACACAGGAATGAGCGGTATGGACAACTGATGGATGTTATAGGTACAAAATAAGCAAACCACAAAGTCTTCAATAGACATCCTCCCATGTAAATGTAATGTAGCTGTCCTCTGAGAGAGACTAGCTTGTTGTAGGGTCTGTCAAATGTGTGTCCTGTGTGAGAAAACATACAGTATGAGTGACTGACCTTCTACGCAGCGGTAGTCAACGGTCAGGTAGCTGCTGGGCTCAGGACAGAGTTTGCTTACAGACTTCACCACCCTGGTCAGCTGACAGAGCCGTCTTCCTTGACAAATATCTAAAGAAAAAGGGGTTTTACAACAATGTGTTTCTAAAATAACAATCCTGCAAAACACAAGGCAGCGCAGGCCTTCGTTTTACATGAGTCCTGTTAAAAAATATGGAGAAAAGCTGTTGGTTGGTTTGGGTTCTGGTTTTATTCATGCTAAATGCGTAATTATAAATGTTGTAAATTAAAAAATGAACAGCAGTGACAATCAGTCCCTGGAACCGTATGACCCAAGAAGTAAATTAAATATAATAAAACAGTAAACTAATTATGGAGCAAGAATTGAACTGAAGACCAAAAGGAAAGCCAGACATTCTATTGTTTTGGGCAAATAGCGCCTAGTCAGTTTCACTTATGAGTTCTGACTCAGCACTACTCAGCTTGACTCGGTTAAACTCTTTTCATTTTCCATAAGGGAGCACCACAGAACACAACGATGAAGCAGAAAGTGGAGACGGGTAAGCTGCTGCAACGTTCACCCAGTCTGACGACAAAAATAACCATTTACTGAGTAACCTAATGGAAATCCAAACACAATAATGGAGTCCAGCTGAGTAAATACTGGTGGAAATAGAAATAATAAGATAAAATAGGATATTGTAACTTGTGGTGTAAAGGACTTTTTCCGAACAAGACTAAAGAAGGTCAACATAAGTGCAGTCCATTAAGCTTTTTACAAATAGTTTAAAAACCCATTCTTTACATTGGGACTGATGACTATTGTCTTGGATTTATTCTGCCTGGGTAAACTGAGCCCACATGTATTCAGCATGCTGCTGTGCTTTGAGACAACATGTACATTTGGAAAATGAGTGAATAGATACTCTGCTTTTGTTAGAAAAAGAATCAAGACATGTTTAAATTGAATAGATGGAGATCATTTATGTATCTGTAAAGTGGTCTGTGTTTTCTTTTTTTTAGAACATCTCCTAATGGGTCATTATTATATCAAAGAATAGGTAGCAGTGCTTTAGTCCTCTCGTTTTACCTTCAACAAACATTTTATTCCATTATTATCCTCCCGTTAGTGCAGTACCTTTTTAAAGCATGTTTGTTTTCCTACTTCATTCAGAAGAATAATGTGAAGAGATTCATATAGTTGAGATAAGACAAGGAATTTGTTCATTACTCATGAGGAAATATTGTAACTTCACAACGGTTTTGAAAAGATTATTGACATGTTTATGAATATTCCTGAACCAGTTTGAGATTTTCTTGTACCTTTAATGGAGTCCAGCACATCAACCCAGCCACACTCATCCTGACTGGCTGTGGGTGAGGAGAGCCTGGATGGACGGTTCTTGTGCCCATAGAAGCCCCCGTCTATGATTAAGGTTTGACCAGAACCGCACAGCAGAGTTCTGCTGTCTCCGGGAAACACGACGCTTCTCCTGGACTCTGAGACAAAAACAGAAGCTGTCCAAACTGGTCATTCAGAGACTGTGTGTGCTCCTTCCCTCAGATCTGACTCAGAACACTCACTGAACTGGCAGATGAAGGTTTTGTTTTTGGTGCAGTTGCCTGTGGTCTCCCACTGGAAGCTCAGGTTCCCCGACAGGTGTCCACGAACTGCCCCCGCCCGCTTAGAATAGAGGACATGTGAACCATTCCACCAGGACAGGGGACCTGCAGGCCGCGCAGTTGTTAAATATAATGTACAAACACACAGTGATAAAAAACACCAGAATTTTTAAGACAAAAACTGGCAGCTGTGGTTGCAGAATTATATTGTAAAAAATACAGCATTGTGTAAAACACATTACAGAACAACCTGTACATTTTACAATGTAAAACTGTAATCCTTTACAAAATTGCGTTATAAATTTACATGCTGAACCGGTAAACAGCCAAATTAGCATGACTATGTCTTTATTAAAGTATTTTTTTCCTGTATAATGTACATTGTTTATTTTATATCTAATCCCATTCAATTTTACTTAAAATCAGTACTTCAATTTCTTCACGTTATCATAGTTAGGCCTACAGCATTTAACTGTAAATCACAACTGAATTTGTAATATTGAATACTATTTATTCTAGCTCTTTAAAACAAGCCGTATTGTAAATTTAACTGTATTGCGTTGGTTCAAGTATTTCAAATTTCTTATGTTTATAATACACAAACATATCAATTCTACAAAGAAATATGATCTTTTTCATTGTTCATTCATTGTTTTTTTTACAATATATTCCTTTTAAATATACCCTGATTCATTGTTTTTCATTGTTTTTCAGATTTTTTATGTCATTGTTTTGCAGCGTATTAATGTTTATTTCACAGAAATGTTTTACAGTGCAGCAAGATTACACTGGTAAGAGTCTGTTGTTATCCACCAGTTGCATGACAACTGGTTGTAAGAGGGAACTCCATTTAATCTAAAACCAGAGATGTACGCAGAGGGTCAACTTAAAAAACTTATTTCTATAAATTTGACATAGGTCACAGGAGAATTTCTAAGCCTTCAGAACTCCACAGCTAACGTAGCTGCCTGTCAAATTAAAGCTCGACAATGTGTGCACAGGGCAAATGAGACCAAAGCAGAATTGGAGAAAAAAATATGTTTGATGATGAAAAATCATAAAAGCAACAAAAACCGTGTGAGATCTGTAAAATAGAACTTGTGTCTGCTTTTCTGCAAAGGACACAAGTCAATTTGTCATGAATGGAAAAGTGATTAATACCAAACAAATTATTGGGACACTGTAAAGACATGGTTTCCTTCAGTTAAACTCAATGAAAAGAGGCCCAAGAGCAACAGAACAAGCTCAAACTTCTAATATCACCGTGGCAACCAACGGTTAAAGCACAAAAGAGTTCCTGTTACGGAGAGACAGGAGGATATTTGATGAGCTGGATGAGTAGGAAACTCAATCTGGCTGAAGTTAACATGCATTCAACATATTTTGTAGAAATAAAGTCAGAAAATAAAGCTTGCAAAGCTTTTTCAACTTTAAGTAAGGATTTAAAAAAATAGAAAGAAGCAAGAGAATGTTATTATTTCTGACAATCTATCGTTGATTTGTTATCTGCTTTTAAAATATGAGCGCGTCCCCTTTTTTTTCCACCTGTGAGCCATCTTACCTCCATCATTAAAAGAATATTGCTGCTTTGAAGAGGATGACGATGGCCGTCCAATCCACGCGTCGTTTTTAAAATTCAGGTGTCTCTCCAGGAAATGCTGGGTTCCTTTATCAGGGATGAACGCCAGATGTCCTCCCCGGTCCTCACACCAGTGTTGAGCTTTGTGAAAAGACAGCTCACGCCCCACAAACTCATAGCAGGAGCCCCTGAAGCACCGCTGGTCCCCGGGACACCCGGTCTGGGCCGCAGACTGAGCGGTCAGCTTCAGAAGGACCAGCACCTGCAGAACTGTCCAGCACATCCTTCCAGCCCTCAGAGTAAAGAAGAAGAATGTGTCTTCCTGTTTCTCTTTAAATGCCCTCTCATCTGTGTGGCTTGTTGCTTTTGAGGGGACCCTGACGGGAGCATCTCTCCCAGACCTCGCTCCAGGTCTCTGTTTGCTCATACAGCACTCAGTAGCAAATCAGCGCTTTGCCTTTGTGAACAAAGCAGAGGGTTCCAGGTGGATGTGCTGACTCACTGTAACAGTCATTTTGCATTTTGAATGTTTTATTTCCAGCGATTAGTTTTTTATATGGAAGGCAACATATTCTTAATACCTTCACCCAACAAAGTCAAACAGGGGCTGAAAGATTTTTAGAAAATGCAATTCAGCTAATAAATAGATTTCCAAGCAATATTTATATATATATTTTTAAAACGTTTATCACCTGACAGTTGGCAAAACAGAGCTCTGACATTAGAACTCTTTTGTAAAGATCATAAAAAGTTCAATCTTCACCACAGCTGCATTTTCATTGGTATCGTGTCTTGTCTACAATTAAAGGACTTTGTTCATAGAAGGGGAAACATTTAATCTGAGCATGTACAGTCTCTGAGCTGTTTATCCATCACCATTTGGTTTTAGGAAACAACTGACCCTTGTGCTAAAACATGAGCACTTTTAATGCGGTGTCATTTTGTCATTTATTTTAGTTTTGTGTTGGTTCTTGAATGCATCGATCAGATATGGTTTTGTCCCCTGTTATTAAGATGTTTTAATGCAAAATATGTTGCTACAAACTGAGATTTTCTTATTTCTAATGTATGTCCCTCAGTTTTTGTTTATGTAGCTTCACAGTTTGGGCCTATTTGAACCACCACTAACTCATTCAGCTAATACTATTGACTTTAGTATATTTAGTAATTCAGCAGATACTGTTATACAGGATAATTACATGATTTATGTGTTCATTCCTGTATGTGATTATGCAGTCTTATAATATCCGATGACTTGTGTTGTACACCAATAAACTGCAGGTCAAATTCACCTCCCTCAAACGCATTTGTTCTACGATCTTAGTGTGATAAAATACTCTGAAGATGAAAAATAATTTGGTTTCCCTATATAAAAAAAATAAAATAAAAAAACATAATGCCGCAACTTTTGAGATTTGATACTTATCATAGTGAAATAAACAAGAAGAAAGTCAGACTAAGGAAATGTTTTAGCAAAAAATGGTTGAATATCTCTCAGATGTCAAAGGCATTACCTTTTTCTTGCGGAAAACGTCAAGAGGACCGACACAATGGAGTCCCCGGCCTCAAAGACTGTCAACAAATCTTTCAGGAGGAGCATGAATCCGGCTTATGTGGTCAACCTGCAGCTAGAAAACCCCCACTTAAGAGAAAAACCAGTACAGGAATCAATGAAAGCGCTGGATATTTGTGCTTCCAGACAATGTCACATTTGAGACTTACAACATGGACTCATAGTCCTTTTTTAAGAAATAGAGGTTCCCACAATGAACATGGAGGGGGGGGGGGGTCATGGTGTGGGGTTCTCAGAAAGCCTGTGAGGAAATTTATTCAAAAGAAGAAATCTCACATAACCAGAATCACGACCACCACATTCTGCAGTAACACACATCCAGTCCAGTTTCAGTCAGAGTTGGTCCATCATTTGTTTTAAAACAAGACAAGAACCCCCCCAAAAAAGACAAAAAAAAACAAACCTGCAGGCTGTTTAGCGGCTTTTTGAAAAAGACAACAAACGATGGCTGCATTTTCTAACCTTTCCCTCACAATCATCAGACCGAAACACAACGAGATGGACTGAGATTGAAGCTCTTTGAACATATCTGAGAACTCAATCAGGACTAAATCCGAATGCCTCGAATGGGCCTTCGAAGAAAAAGGCAGAAATTGAAAGATTATAAACTATTAACCGTATTTTTAGCATTTTTGATTCAGCTGAATTGTTCAGGATGTCTTTATTGTTGTTTGGGTTTGACAAACTGATAACTAATGAATATCAATTTTCCTTTAAATGAAACCTAAATTAGAAATGTTACTGTAGGAAAGCTCTCGGAAAACAAACGCTTCTTCAAGCATTGCTATTTTTCATAGAAACTCACACACAAACACAAAGCGTGTGGACGTGCAACAGTGAATGGATGAATAACGAATTCCAGATTTGGTAGTCCATGTTAAGTTAATATGTAATGTGTCTATACATTCAGAATACATACACACTATCGTCCTCTGACTTCCTCTGGAGGAGCCGTTCAAAATACGCTGATGACCTCGCAACATTCAGGAAAACTATTGAGAACAGAGCTGGCATAAGGAGATTAAACAGTAGACCAGTCAGTCTACAAGCTGCAGGTACGTGTGAAGAAAACAACAGAAAAACATCTTCATTTCCACACAACTTACAATCTCACAATACCAACACAACATGAGTATCCCCCTAAACTAACATATTTAATATAATCTGTATACTAAGGAGAAATAGTGGAATAACTGACAGCAAATATCACGGATATTCAACGATAATGTTAAGCTGCTCACTGAGACCACACACTAAACTTTGTCATAAATGCTAGCAACAAAAGGAGAAGGACACCAGGCGGAGCTAAACAAATCACCACTGGTCCCAGAAGCCCCAGTTGGGACTTATGTGGCCTACAGCAGGCTGTCCAGGCTCTTCTCTGGGCTGTCCTTGTCCTGGTGGTCGGCAGGTGGACTGTACTTGTCCAGGTAGTTCTGCAGGATGGTGACCACGTCATGGTGGCCAAATTGCACAGCTTCATCTATTGGTGTGTTGCCCCATCTTAACGAGAAGAGTATATTCTTTTTTTAGTCAGAGAGCAAACGGGAACAACTAAAAACGGTTCCTTCTGGCCGTGTGGTCACTCGGACTCACCTGTCTCTGGGAACTGGGTTCACCTTGCAAGCGTCCAGAAGGAAGCGCACCACCTCTACGTGACCTGGAAGCAGAGGCATCGCTAATCTGAGAGCGTTTGCTAGCTGTGAGTCCACCTGCATTGTGTCTGAGTGTCTTTTGGAGTGTGTTTTGGAGGCTGTACTTTACCTTCCGCCGCCGCCACGTGCAGGGCCGTTCTGGAGTCGTAGTCCCTCTGCTCCATGTCCATGGATGAAAGAGCAAACCTTCCAAATACAAGACTTCCGTGACTCTCTTTGCAAATACAGTCTTGTAAGAATAGAAGTGCGCAGATAAAACGAAAAATCCATCTGATTCTTACCAGGCCCATAAATCACACAGTCACAACTTCAATGACCGACACACTACATTTCACAATGGGTAATTGAAATAAACAAATGACAGAAACTGTATGAAGAACTAAATGTGTCTTATGATAAAGCAAACTGGAGAATCCCACATAGCAACCTTAAGTAATAATTTAAGGTAATTGGTTTTCTATAATGTGATGAGTCTTTCATGGACTGGGCTGTTGCTATATCTTGATTATTTTCTTTTTCAACAATAATGTTGCGATTAACAACATTTTTAATGTGTTTGGGCTATAACTGATATTAGAATATTTTGGCATAAAAAATGTTCTGAAGGGCTATATAAAGATTTTTTTTTTTAATTATATATATAAGCTATTTATATTTTACATTGTATATTTTATATATATTTTTATACATATTATATATATATATATATTTCATATTACATACATTATATCTCATATGTATATCATTCATTAGCATAGTCTTTACTTATTCATTTATTTGAATATTAATGTACCTGTTTTCAGCTAGTTTGCAAGATATTTTGCTGCCACAAGAGGTCAGCAAAGAGCTAAATGATTTATTCAACCATTTCCTGTTAGACAGGGTAACAGGGAGGTTGGAGAGCTCTGCTGTCATTGGGTGAGAGGCAGGATCCAGAGCCCTGTGATAGACCGGTAGTCAGCTCCATCTCTCTATGAGAGTCCATTTGAGTCACCTTTTAAGTTAAAATGCAAGTTTTTGGATGATAGCAGAGGAGCCTGGGTATCCAGAGAGAACTCGGCATTCATGAGGAGAACATGCAAATTTAAAAAAGGAATCAAACCAGGAACCGTCCCGCTGCTCTTGTGATTGAATGGTGTTTAAGGCTGTGTGTGCGTGAGCTGTTCACCTCCTGAGGGCAGACACGTCCCCCGTAAAGGCAGCGAATAGCAGGTTGATGACGGACTTGACCTGAGGACAAATTCAAGCACAGAGACAGAGCATTTGCAGAGGGATCTTGAAGTCATGCCTCCGCCATCAAGGCCTCAATCACATTTACCAAGTATTCGTTCTACCCGTAAAGACGGAAATCTCTGCACAGAGGAAGTTGTTCTAATTTTAATCACATAACAAAAGCTTCACGCTCGGGAATCCCAGCTGTGTGAGAAAATGAAAAAGAATATGCTGCATTTTTTTTACCATGCAACCCGACAACAGCCATCATTAAAGCTCTACCTACCAGAAAAGACCTGAAAGATGTTGTATTTTTCTAGATTATTATAAATATAAACTTGTATATACACATAGGATGGATATATTTAAATGTAAAATACATGTATATAAAAATATATATATCTTTTCAACTATAGATTTAACTAACCTGACATTCTTTTGCTGTAAAACTAAAATACTAATGTCGACTTTAGCCTCGTTACACGACTCGACAAAGAGAACAAAACATGCCCCAGCATATCTTTGTGATGATATATTGCGCCCTCGTTCTTCTTTGCGATACGCAACTGCTTCCTTTGGAAAGAATTCAGGGCGGAACGAGCCTTTAGCATTCGAACCTTCGAGAACAGACAGTTCCCTCCACCATCTTCTGTGTCTTATATGTGAACAGTTGCTGTAGTGCTTCTGACACACCGGATTTTGAAGATATGATATTGTGTTATACGCAGTCTAGAGCTCGGGCACCTGCATTTTGGTCAGAAAATGTCAACGCAACAACCAGGGCCAGATCTGATAAGAGCCCTGTCACGCTCCAGCGTCTCTCTACGGTTTAGAGGCCTCCTCGTCTGATTTGTAAAGGGGCTTTGGCCAGACGCACAATATTTCCAAATGACGGATTTAATGCTGGGACACAGGAAATGTTTGACACCATAAAATCATTTTCTCTTTTACTTTGGACTTCACAGTGTAGAGGTTGGGCACCTGAGTTCTAATCCGAAAAAATTCAAAGAGACAATCGAATGTTTGAACAAACACAAGCGAGTGAATCCCCTGTGGAAGCACAACAGTTTTCCTCTTTTACTAAACGGCTCACTAATGATCCCCTCTGGCCGTCAGTTTGATTATTAATCGACACTCTGGCAGTTTCTTTAAAGGTCCAGTCTACGAGACAGAAGTCATCTCTAGGTAGTAAAATGTGGTTGCTGAAGAAAATGTGTGGGCACAGACAAACAGATGATGGATAAGTGCTTTATTTGATTTTACACAAGGGACACCAACGAAAAAACACACAAAAAGTCACATTGCCGTTGCTGTCACACCCACGGGTCCGTAACAGCTGAAGAAACTCATGTCTGAACACAAATCGATGGTAAAACAAGCAGACAGGACAGCTCATGAGTTTATGGAGATTTTGATACAGAATTAAAAACATTCAAACTTTGCGAGGCATGAACTTGGAATTGTAGAGTTTCAATCTCCTGTGTTGTTTTCTCGCATACATAATCACTTCATCCTCTTTTAAATATTGAGTTAGCTTTTTTCTTTGGAGAAGCTTACAATTCCAAGATCACCAGAGGGGCAATGGCTGTGATCACTTTAGAAATCATATGCAAGTTTCAATTTACAAAGGGTAAAAATGCATCATCAAGACACACATAGTCATAAAACAAATGACAGGGAAGAAAATCAAAAGACAAAGAAAAGGATGGGATCAAAAGGACAAGTCCTTCCAACACCAGACATGCAAGATGGAAGCTGAGAGGAGAAATGAACCCACAGAAATGACATGAAATTATGATTTTTACAGAAATGACAGTGAAAATTTCAAAGAGCCGCACACACACTTTAGTTTTAATATCTTTGGAGGTGATGGAGGTTCACTTAAGTCACAGTAACAGGAGGATTATCTTCTCCCTGATGTACCAAAGCTAAATGCGTGGCGTGGGGTGATGAACGCCGAGCAGCTGAGATGATGTTTAGTGAGCTCATCGTTTTTGGTCTGCTGAGGACCACCGACTCAGTAGCAGCAAAGAAATAAAAAACTGTGGAGTTTAGGAAGTCAAAGACAGACAAGACCCAGTTGATTCTCTTAAAGAAAATCCCATGACACAATTTGAGAAAGAAAAAAACCCAGATTTCAGTATAGAAGTTTCCATATATAGTTATCCATATACATTCCTATAGATAGAAATGTATATAGATCACAATCTATATCTCCTTAACCTCTCCTTTCCTCTGGGATAAATAAAGTATATTTTATTGAGCTGAATATATATGAACTTTTCTGAATGAGTGAAATGACCTAAATAATAATTTATTTTCTTATTCATTTTAGAGTAACAGCGTGACACTGACTCATCCCGTGTGAAAAAAATGAACCCGTCTGGTGTAAATGTGGTCCGGTTCTTATGTCAGAAAAGCCACAAGTCACTGGTCACGAGACGTTTTCCGAGCAGGTTCAACAGAAGTGGGTTGACTTCCTTTTTTTTTTAAATCTCTGAGGCAATCGGACTGAATTGAAAATGAAATCCACGTTTAAATACAGATAACAATGCTGGTCCCACCTGCTCAGGACCAAACCACTTTAGACCTGTACTTTATTTTCAGGAACTTGATTCAGTGCAGTTATTTTAGCTCATTTGTAAATTGTTGAGGCAGCAAATTCTCCATAACACAGAAAAAAAACACCATAAAAATATAAATATATATTTGGCATTAACTGACAAAGTGACTGAAAGTTGCATGCTTTGGTTTTCGGGGTTTAGTTTCCTTAGACATGGAACACCTCCAACACTGCGTGGGAGTTGTCTACTTCACCAGCAACAAAACAACTAAAGATGGAGAACTACCAAGTGTAACTATTTAGAATGGTTATAGAGTAAAAACAAAACTTATTTAAATACTTAAGAAAGTAGAGGCTTACTATATTGATGTCGTTGAAACAGCTAAAACCAAATCTGGCAACAAAACTGGATCCGAGCAGCTCAAAAAGTAGCATCGATTTCTGACTAATGAGAAAGACAGAAATCTCTGAGCGCACTGTAACAGAAAATAAGACTTTTACCCACATGACAGAGAACCCCCCTGGGCAGGTCTGTCTCTGGCTGCCCTCCCAGAGTGATAATTAAGGCCTTCGCTGGCATGACATCCACAAGAGTGTTTTCCTGAATGGGATCCGGTGGTTTGGAACGTCTGAAGTGTTCACCCGGGTGCAAGCGCACGCCTAAAAACTTTATACACCTGTCACTATGTACATTCAGAGGTTTACGGTTAAATATTTATAGAACACAAGCTGCCCTAACATACTTCAAAGCCTTAGAAAATACTTTAAGTAACACTGAAAAAGCATTGAGGATCAAAATGCACTTTTAGGATCTCGACTAGATAGTGTACCAAACACTGATTTCGCTTTCATGGTTTTGCTCTCCTAGTTCACTTTTGCGATCCCGACTCGGGCTCTTCCAGCTGAGCTTTCGACAGTTAAAATCTCGTTTCTTCCAAGAAAAAACATCGTTATTCATTAAAAAAAAAGTTCACTTAAGAGGAATCACTGTTTGCAAGACTTATAATTCATAAGTTCAAGGAATCTTAATGTAGCCAACCAGAATTTAGCCTGGGGAACTATGATTGTCTCATTTCTTTTGATAGAGTTTATCCTTTGTTCAAGCTTTTAGTGGAGGCCAGAGGTTAATTTTAGGCCCACAGAAGTAAAAGGATTCATACAGTTGTATGTAGGCTGAAATTTCAGAAACGTTCTTTCAGGGCCAGATAGGATGAGTCATCCATCTTTCCTTGAGGTCTGACCCCATTAGTTTTATCAACAAATCCTTTTTCATGTGTTTCACTCTAAGCAAACTCTAGTCCAGCCTCATTAATTGGGGGCGTGCTGTCCGACAGTCAACTGCAAGCACATCTGTGTCTGATCGCTTCTGATTTCTCTCATCTCTGACTGAATCTTTGTCAGCCTTTTCTATCTGTTCCTAAAGTTCCCATTACTCCAGGGAGGGAGGCACAACTGTTGTTGTATTACAAAATGATTTAAATGACTGCTATTAAATGCTATTTCCCCAAAAAGCAAAAAGAAAACAAGAGATAAATAAAACTATTGGTTTGAGTTTCTCTGTGTTGCTATTCAGATCCAACGAGCGAGACTGAAAGAACAAAAAACCCTTCAGGGCTCATATTTGGAGAGGGGAGCCACTGCGCTCGGACCCAGGCACCCACACACATGTCGACAAATTCCTGCCATTCGCTCTACAAACGGGAAATGCACGTCTGCATTAGCATTTCTGTGCAAAGATCACTTGAGTGCTAGTCTGAGTGGGTTTAACTGGTGCTGGTCGGAGTTCTGGCTGCACCCGGGCTCCCCACATGCAAGCTTTTTTTGTTCAGGCAGAACTTTTCGAGATTAAAAGGACGCTGAAACAAAACGACAAAAAAACAAAAAAAAGATAGACTCGAAAAGGAGCACGAGCACAACCTGTACACTGTACATCAGATCCCAGGCACACAGAGGCAGCTAACAGGTGGAGGCTCATTGAGAATTCAGAGCGAAACAAACAAAAGTTCATCCTATTTTTTTTTCCAGCACAAACAAACAAAAAAGAAACAAACACCTTTTTTCCCCATCTCGCTTTGAAATCAATAAATAACCCTCTCCTTAATTTCTGTATAAATACTGGAGGGTGAAGGAAGATGGTGGCGCTGCTGCCAGAGGCTGAGCGACAGACGGGGCGAGCTGAGGGGGGGTGGCTCTGTTCATTAGCCTCACTTGCCGGCTTTGTCCATCCTATAGACTACAGTGGTGGAGCTGTCCTGGTCGGACTCAGTGGGGGAGACTTTTTTCCACAGAGGGGCTTTCAGAGCTAGCTCTTGTTGCAGGCTCTCATAATCCATGGGTCCGTAGCAGTGCTGCTGTTTCAATTGACACGAACAACAAATTAGTCTCATGGCCTTCGGTCTTTGGGGAGCGTGTGTGTGTGTGTGTTTTCTGTTTTTAACGCAGCCAAAAGCTCTCGTGATAATCACTGGTTTTAGTTGCAGGTTAGTGCAGGTTTTTAGCCTTTCCAAGAACGATAGGTGCTCACGCAGAGAAGCAAATCCAGCCACCCGGCAGAGAGTCGTGCACACACCTGACTTAGCGGGTGCAGCTGTAAAATCCCACACCCTTGTTGAAAAATGTTTGGCGTGAGCAGAAGAAAACGAGCAGGTGAGAGCACGCTCCTCATCCCAAAATGTGCCTGAGTGTTAGCTGTGAAGAGGTGCGGTTCTTTTGTTTGGAAACTCCCTTTCAACCGAGCAAAAAAGGTTTAAAAGAGCAGTGCTGAGCTGTGCGTCTTACCCGCTGGTCTCCTCCCTCCCTGCGAGGGTCGTGCTTCTTAGCGAAGTGCCTCAGGTTGTCGTAGTTGTGAAAGTTGAAAAGCTCCACCAGGTCCTGAAAATGAAGGGGCGGTGACTCATGAACATTAAACATCACTATTTCATATAGAAGAAGTCAGCAAAGTCGGAGAAAGTCAAGATTTTACATGTCATGAAAACATCTGTGGCTGACTAAGGCTTGCACTCAGACCTACTGACGGTAATCATTAGCCAAACATCACTTACTTATTAAACAGGTTCGGAAACCAGATTATTGAACAACTGCCAATCATTAATGACAGTATTTTTCCCCTTTGTGTGATGCAAACCACACTTTCACTTTGAGCGCTTAAAGTCGTGGATGGTTAAACATCCTCTGGAAACGCCTTACCGTGCAGAACTGTATTCCTCTGACAGAGTTGCCCAGCTTGTCTAAAGGGGGCGACCAGCACATAATGCCCATCACGTTGGGCACCACCAGCAAGATGCCCCCCGCTACACCCGACTTGGCTGGAAGTCCTACCTGCAGTGGGGAAAGTTCAACGGTTTTAATATCAGACACCGAGCTGTGTGTATCCACAACAAAAAGTTATATTTACTGCCATTTTACTGCTGTTTTCAGGTGAATCCTCCATGGAAGCGTGTCGCTGTTCAGCGGGATGTTAGTTTAGCAAAGGATGGCAAATAATGGCTATTATTTGTCTAACTTCTACTTTACACTTCATGATTATTTAGCCGGTACAATCATGGCCGGAGCTGCCTCCCTCTGCCTGATGAAAAAAAATGTCCCATTCGGATGCAACGTTTCACAGCAATTAGCAGCAGTCAGTTTTCCATCTGAAACCTATTAGAGAGCAAGTAAAACTACTTCTATTTGGATTCTGACACCCGGATCAAAACTCGAGTGGCTCTCATCTTAAGGAGACTGATTCCCGGTTACGCAAACGGGGGTTTGACTTACATGGAAAGCAAACTGTCCTGAGAAGTCGTACATCCCACACGAGTGCATGAGACTCAAGGTGTTCCTCACTGCCTCTGGGCTCAACACGCGCTCCCCCGTGATTGGGCAGATGCCGCCGTTGGCAAGGGTGGCGGCCATGACGCTGGCGCTCTCGCAGGTCACCTCGATAGAACACAGCTGGAGGCAGACGAAAAGGGAGGGGTTATGTTTGTTGTTTCTCTTTCAGCACAGAGCTGCTGGCCTGAAACGAGGCTAACGTGACTGAAATCCAAACAAACTGTTGCACCAAAACGTTTCCCTCCTAAAAGATCACAAAATAAGGAAATGTTTGAAAGGGCATTTCAGCTCTTGCTACAATTGTCTTTCAACAGGGACTGTGAAAAGATTAGCTAGAAAACCGATGCGGGCTTAGAATGGGTAGCGGATGGGTCAATGACCTTCCGGGATATGTTCACTAGCAAAGGACTAGAAGCAGCACAGACACACAACACTTCCTCATTAATGATGAATAAACATGGAAAAATGACACTCACTTGGAAGTACAAGTCCAGCACAGATGTCATGTCTGTCCCCTCTGGGAAACACTGTAGGACGAAAAAAGGACAGATAAATATCAAGAAACTGCTTTATCCTGTTGTTGCCCCAGTGTTGAGCTAATTAAATTAGACTGGTCATGAAATTAAGTGTCCAACAAATTGGATTTTCTCTAGCAATTTTGAACCGTACTTTCAAATAGTTTCACAGTCACTACAATGGGTTCTGTGCTGGTCAATAAAGTCACGACATCCCAGTGTTGGCACTGATGTGAAGTTAAGTGGAGAGGAGAGAAAAAAGTATGTATGTTTATCACATAGGTGTGTAGTAAATTTAATAATAATAATAAAATAGTGCTTTGTCTGGAGTCTCCCCAATGTCAGCCGAGTAGAATATGCAGCACAAACTGTTTTTTTTAACAGAACAAAGACTTCCCTCAGTCACTGGATCTGCTCCTGTGCCAGGAGTGAAAGCTATTCTGCTACGCTTTTAAATCAAATGCCATCACCGGCTTCCCTCTGCTGTGAAAAGGACAAATACATGTTCTATAAATTCTACTGCGACCAGCTGGTTTATAAGGACAGAGTTTTCTGTCTATTTTATACTTTCATCCACACTCATAAGGAGTTTCAGTTCAACCGCTTTAATAAAGTAAGACTCCTAAACTCTATTTTGAGTGTTTGGTCTTATCTGATTTATCACACCGCTATCACATGTCAATCACAACCCTCCGCTTCATGCATAGAAAAAGGTCAGAGGCTCGAGTGACCGGGCTCTTTTACCAGCCACTGGTAACAGAGTGACACTCTCTGTTCCAACAAACATCTTAAAGCTCCAGTTCCATGTAGAAAGATCACCCCGTAGAGGAAGTTCAAAGGGACTGAATGTCTTTGGCATTTTCTGCAGGAACCCTGGTTTGACATTGGCTCTGAAGCCCCTTCCTGTATAGCGGGCCAACCACAGAGGTCCAGCTTATCTGCACTACAGAGCTTTAACTGTGGCTTGGCTTAGGTTTGCATGTAGCCCTACTAGCCTAATGTTCTGATAGCATTTCGTTTGTGTCTGTATGTGTGTGATATAGCAGAAAGCATTGCAAATGATTAAA
This sequence comes from Menidia beryllina, assembly GCA_013363375.1. NCBI lineage: Eukaryota > Metazoa > Chordata > Actinopteri > Atheriniformes > Atherinopsidae > Menidia > Menidia beryllina. The sequence continues at coordinate 1,403,116 of JABUIW010000172.1, read as the reverse complement.
AAGTTCATGTGAATGGGTGTCTGAGAAAAAAAATCAGGACGTTCTTTGTCAAAGGGATTCTATGTTAAATGCTGATCCACCAGCATTGCTTTTGGTTACAGTAGAAAAGGATTTATCACTTCACTTACTGGGGGTGTGTGTGGGTGTGTGTGTGTTTACATGTGTAGAAAGTGCTTGCAGGCATGGCCACGGTCTCCTTTCCAACATATTTTTAAATAACTCTCAATGGCATGGCTAACAATGTTATCTATCAGGCTTCAGGCCATCCATTGTCTTTCAGTTAATAAACTTTAAAGTCAAATTGAAAAAAAGTTTGAAAAGTTTGATTGCGGGATCATGAAGAGAAAAGTAAAAACTGGATTTTTCTAAGAGAAAACTATTAGGCAAACCTTACCAAGAGGCTCCATATGAATATGTTAAATGTGGTGCATTTTAATGCAGAAACATTAATGGAGTGGGGGAAAAACAACAACAAAAAAAGAAAAATAAATTAATAAAAAACTCAGCCTTGCTGCATGGATGTTATCATGAATAAACAAACCTTTTTTTCTTTTAGGTAGTAGCCGATGGCGAAATTTCTGTCTCCTGACTCACGCTCTGACTGGAATCTGTCACACAAAGAGCAGAGCACTCCCATTACACAGAGGAAGGAAATACTTGCACGGGGGGTGTGTGTGCATGTTTGGGTGTGTGTGTACTTCTGTGCTGGAATGCCTATATGTCCCTCGTGTACAGTACAGCTAGAGTGCTCATAAAATCATGTGATGACACGGTGACATCAGCCCCTGCTGCTCGCCTGTTTCCAACCAAACCGCTTTGCTATTGTACATCTTGCGATGCACGTTTTACAACACAAACTAAATGTTTGGTAAAAAAAAAAAAAAAAGAACATACAAACATTTCTATATTTATTTGAATTAAATAATCATTTCAAATAAAAAATGAGCAAACAGTGCTTTTCTTTTGACTTCTATCAGTTAAATCAAGTTTTAATGCAAATAAAAGCATACTGAAGTTCTGTTTCATCAGATTGAAGAAGAAAATGGGAATCTTTAGGGAAGAAATCATAACGCAGAGGCACTTACGTAGCATTGCTAAAACCAACATACTCATTCCCTGCCATCTTCTTCAGATAATTCATGACCTAAAGGGGAAGAAAAACAAAGGTTTGGTGGTTATGTCACACTTTTGCCCTGTCCCATTGTCCTGGCATTTTACATATATATTCATATTTATATACACAGGGTGTGTAAAGAACGACAGAACTGATAGGATATTGTACTCACATAGTCAAATTTTTCTGCATTGCTTGTAGCTTGCTGCAGAAAACAAGAAAATGCAATTAGTTGCGTCCCTTCACTGAGAGACTTCAGAGGACAAGCATAACAGAAGAAGAATTTATACTATAATGATACATGGGACTGCTGACAAATTGAAGCTACGGATTTAGAAGATGCAATTAGACTTTATTACAAATGAAAATATGAAAATCACATGAGCTTTGCCAGGAATAAGACAGCTTGATATAAACTATTAATCAATACAATTGGCTTGCAAACAGGTTACAAAGAGAAAAGTCTTTCTGGAGTTAAAGGAGGGGAGGGGATTTTAGTAGACGTGAACAAACAGATTAGCTCGTCAAAGATATTGTCACAAATCACTATGGCATTGGAGTTCAGAACTCAAGTCTGAATTTCATAAACGAATATGTGCCTGCTTTATAACTATGTGACATCCTTAACTGTTTATGTTTTATATGGGGATGTGCTTTGCATTATGGGTAACAATAATGCATGTGTGCTTGTCTGCGTTTCAAGGTGTACATCAACAGTGAGTCAAAAAGTATAATGTGACAAAACAGAGGGGAAGAGGAGGAGGAGGAAGAAGAGGAATGACTCTCGGTAGATTTCTTATCAGATCACGAGCTGGCTGTCGCTCCCTAGAACCACAGAGTTTGAAATGTTGCAGTTCTTGCTACACAATCAAGGTTCTCAACTATTGCAATTTTGGATGAGTTCAAACAGATATCGCTTTCATTCATTTGAGTCCATTTTAAAGTGTTCGTTAAACAATACGGAAGGACGAAAAATAAGTGGCCCTGACCAGGATGTTAAAGTGTCACTAAATGGGTCTTCTACAGAGCTGATTGGAGGAGAAAAAAAGGCTGAGCACGGGAGGGGGGGGAACAAGGGATAGGGAGAGAGTGACGAGATAGATATGGAAAAGGAAGAAAAAATTACCAACGTCATTTGACCTGCAGCAGCAGTCATTATTTCCCACAGTTCCTAAGTCTGGAAAATATGCAACATACAAAAACAACAACATGTAGCCTTCAAGCACCATGTAACAACAGTTTGGGGCATACTGCCAGGGCACCCATCCCATAGTTTTCCCACCGAGGCAATAAATCCAACTGTGCAGTCTAACCAATGGCTGGATATTGCATGGATTTAAAAAGAAAAGAAAAAAAGTGACATATCATAGACACTCAAGACAATGTTGAGTTGATGCAGACATATACATCTAGATCCTCTGGGTTACAATTAAGCCTGTGAAGCTCTACTGGCTTTGCTTTATGCACCTTAACACACAGTTTGACAGGTTGGAGGTGTGATGGAAAGCAGCGGGCAGGTGCGCCTTTTGTCTCTGTCTCATAGATCAACAGCAGACCTCCAGAAAACGCCTCTAACTTGACTGCTACGAGTACAGGGCTTTAGCTGCTATGAGACGGTTATGTCCCACAGGGATAAATGAAGTATTTTTCATTCAGCCTCATGTAGTATCAACTCCTATTTCGACTTGATTCTTCACCTATTTGTAGGCTGTTGAATTGCTTGACGCTCCGTCGTGTCTGCCAGCTATCTACCAGCTTTGGAAGTCAGCAGTTGTTGATGTGGGGGGAAAATAAAGCATGTGTTGGTTTTATCAGAGCGTTTTCACTTGTTCTGCTGCAGCTGCTGATAAGAACCGAGGGGAGTGAACTGTAACTATTGTAATGGGGGGGGGGGGGGGGGGCATAAAATGACAACAACATGCTAAAAGATGCTAAAGAGGGAAGACCCCATGACAATTTCTGATAAGTTTATCGCTAGAACGCTGCTTATGAAGTTGAAAATCAGTTTAAATCAAACCTGAATAAAACTATTGGAACCTGCATAAAGGGTTCTTTAGCAGCTCTCCAACAGGGGTTTTATGAGAGCTCTTTGAAATAACCCAAAGCAATCACCGTCTTCTGTGGTCATTTATGACGTGCTGTGAAGCAGACTTTTGGAAAACGTCTTTTTGAACTGCTAATCCGAGACTCGCTCATTTAGTATTGCAGAATTTTGCGGGAGCACCGTTAGGTTTACAACAGTAAGACCACAACTTCTGTTGAGATCACGACTTTGTCTGTTTTCAACTCAACACCTGCAGGCTTTACAGCAGGGAAGCTAACTACAGGGTCAGGCGACTTCATGACTTCAGTCGATCCGTCTGATCAAAATTATTCATCACTGTTTTAATGTTAGGTGTAAAGGCTGATAATGGAATGGAAGCATAGTTCAAATACATCAAAAAAGGAGGGAATGAGATGTCGTAGGATGCTGACTTCACACAACACAATAGCTATTCTACTGATCTTTTTGTGAATTATTCTTTTTTACTGCAGTGACTCAAACATGCCACACACCTCAGCCTCTCACTTTATAAAAGGAAAATATATGACCTGAATATAGTTTTGGACATGGCTTCGTGAGGATCCTAATAATAAACAGGATTAACTTTCATTAATCTAAGACTTTCCTTGAATGTCTTTTTTCATATAAGAACTGGACCATGCAAAAGTTCTAAAAAAAAGGGGGGTGGTGGCTTTGCAAGATGAATATAGGAATAAAAAGTACATGTTTTTAAAAATCTGCAATTCAAGAAGGCATAAAGAAGCTGATTGAATATTTTACAAAACACACACGCAGAGAGACGTTTAAGCTGGTGTCACAGCTGGTCAACAGCAGGAGAGCTGTCTGTCCTCAGCGTACACACACATACTCTCAGTCCAGTTAGAAAACCTAGGATAGTAACATGATCATAAATAGGCACGAGGTGCTTGAAACCTATCAACGAAGCTTTTTGTTCTAGTGAACTATGAGCTGCAGCCGTATGGATTTACTGGAGGATATGAGAACTCGTGTCATTCTGAACATATTCCGCACACAGCATTTGGGATGTTGTGGCTCCTGTCGTGACAGGCGGACTGCAGCTTGGGCTCTGGCTCTGTGTAAAGGCTATTTTCAGTCTGGTCTAATAGCAGCGCATATGCCGAGGAGGCCAAATGGATTAGTTTTATCAGTCTTAAGCACAACAAGACGCACACCAATGGACTGGGACAGTGACCTAGAACACTTCAAGCTGAGTCAAGAGTCGTGAACCGCAGTACTGAGTGGGCATCGTTAGTTTGCTGAATGAATACCACAGTCATCACTTCTAATACAATAAATCATCATTCATTTATCAATCATGAATACTAAATGATTCATGATTAAACATTTTTGAATGGATCTGTGATGTGTTCAAACAAGTAAAAGACTAAAGCATGTTCTGCGGGGACAGAAGTCACATTTGCTCCTAATATTTATACTAACCTTCATTTTACTGACAGGATAAAGCAGCTCAGTGATATTCCCAATTCAAGGAATTCTCTAGCTAATGTTTAAGAGGAACGGACAAACACACAGTGGATATTAAAAAGGACACAGGAAAAGAGGGGGGGGGTGGCACTGACTTTACCTGTATAAGGGATGTACAAACAATAGCTCCAGCATTCACCATGGGGTTGTGGGGTTTATCTGTTGAACAACAAGAAGTCAGTCAGCGTGTAGTAGAGGATCGAGGAACTGTGTTCAGACAGACCCAGCACACGATCCCGACATTAAATCTACACACTGACTAAAGACGTAAAACATGCCTGTAAAAACAAACAAAAAAACACAAACAGTTGCGCTCCAGTTGGTCCAGAAGGGAGTGGTTTTCTCCTAGCCAATCAGCAAAGGAACAGATGAGGAGTAATTTACTACCTTTAGCAAAGTGTCAATAAATACAAGCATAATGGACTCAGCGTTTATCTTCAAGTTCCAGTGACTGCACATACAGGTTCAACAACCTGCTGCTACAGGGAACTGGGGTCTTGTTCACTTAGCTGTAGCAATTTCTGAGAAGTGTCCATAATTAAAGGGAAGGCTGTCACCCATAAAGTTTGAGTACTGCACTTCCACCTTTTCCTTTTCCTCCATACTGTGTAATCATCTTACACACAACTGCATAACAGTCTAATATTTTGGCAGAAGATTCAGGATCAGGATGTGACTGAAATGGGTCTGACACTAAAGTACCAGCCAGCGGACTTCCTGTGAAAACTCAGTGACTACTCTCACTTTGACAACATGACAACTGTCCTTTAGAGTGCTGGGCAGCAACTTAGCCGGCCTCAGCCCTAAAGATCCTCATCTAGTTCTCACAGAGGCAATGCTGTTGGCATGGAGAAAAAGACCGGATGCAAGCGATTCCTCTTCAAGAAACGATCTACGGCTTTCCTGCGATTTGAATAAATTGCACATTTGCAGATTGCAGGGGAGGCGTTGGATTTTTTTATAGCAGAGGAATGCAATTACATCCTACAGTTGAAATCATATCAAGATGAAGATGAAAAAGTAAGAAATACTGACTTTTGAATGGCTTTGAGCCAGTGAACACCACACTGATCATTGATCAACTCAAAGATTAGGTTAGCTTTTAAACTTAAAACAATATATATCTTAATTTCTTTATTAAATAGAAATTAAAGTAAAGTGGAGGACGGGGGGGGGGCACCAAAATCTTACCATCATCATTCAGAAAGAGCTTATTAAAGCGGAGGCCACTGGGCTCCTTCCCAATGAAACTGTGCACATACTCTGTGCCATGATCATGAACAGACACGGCGTACTTCAGGGGCTTGACACAAGACTGGAGACAGAAGGGGACCTTAGTGTCTCCCACTGTGTGCCTACACAAGAAAAAGAAGGGAAAAAAAGAACATTATAAGAGTGTTTAAGGCAGCTGCAGTTTAAATGACACGAACAGAACCCAAACATGAGGACTTATATAATAATTAAGCCTTTATTCATATGCTCATCATACTTTATGAGTCATTAGGAAGAATAATAAACTCAAGCCATGGACAATTGCAGCTATATAACAAGCTTTTGTTATCTTTATGACTTATTTTCCACAAAAATGCTGGAATGGAAATCTACAACAACCTATCAGAGGGGAGGCTTCAGGAAACACCTCATGAAACCTTGACACAACATTTCAGATTACTATCTATCTGCACCAGTTTTTGTTTCTGAGAAATGGGGGTCGATGTACATGAAACACGACGTCTCTGCTACAACGACCTGCAGTGGACTGGATAACGTCATAATCTCTCCATAACACATTTTGAAGGAAAAAAACTTTAACAAGTTTTACTTTCACTAAACTTTGTTTCACCACTGCTCCAAATGTCTTAGTGTAGATAAAACCTTAATGGAGCATCTACTGAAATACTTGAAATGTTAATGTTTTAAGCCTTAAACATATGGTTTGTTAGTTTTTTTTTTTAAAGGTTTCAGATTTAGGCTGGAAATCCAGATGAGAGGTGGCCCATGTACAGTTCCTTCTCCTCTTAGAATAGTACAAAAACGTATAAGTAAAGTAAAAACCCCTACAAACTGAAATGAACATTCATTTTCACATGAACGCTTTTGAATAAATTGGCCTTCAAGAGCTTTGCCCCACAAAAATTGACACAGATGAAACCTAATCCTAATGTCGGACATCTGACATCTTTGTATCAATAAACAATAGATACAATATATGTTTTAAAAAAATAAAACATATTCAAGAGGTCCATATTAAAATAAATGGAGGGAATTTAGTAAATATTTCATAAAAATTAGTGTGACCCCGGAACCTCCAGCAGGGTGTATCTAACTGCTAACTATAATACCATGCCAAGCTGATGATTATTTTTACCTCTGTCCATCGACTGTGCACAAAGAGACTGCCCACAAGTCAGGGCTGAATTTGGCAAGCTGGGGTATGTAGTCCGCAACCTGAAAGAGAGTCAAGACAGAGGGGAGAGCGTGACAACCCAGGAGTGGTTCCCCTTACGCTGCTGGCGTCCGCTGGGGCTCAGGCTTTGGCGGAGAGCGACCCTGTACTAACACAATACGCATGGATAAGACCTGCACAGCGGAAATCCTATGGTGCACATGAGAGAGCAAAACACTCAGACTCCTCCAGTCTCCGGCGGCAGTTTACGTTAACCCTCTCTCTCCTGAGTATTAAAGTACACGGTGAAAACCTGAAAAATGAGTAAAGGCTTTCCTGTTGTGCATCGACATTGTTGAAATTCCACATATAGCTTTATTATAAAGAAACTGATGTCTTTCACGTCGGCTGAATGAGACTAAATGAGGCCAACTTGACTAACTATCCAGGAAATGGTTATCGGGGGTCTCATTTCTAAAGGATTGGCTAGGATCTATACTACAAGTATACACTTTCAAGCATAAATGGTCGATGCAGAGCTTCTCAGGAACGTAAGTGTTTTTTCAAATGACCCAGATGATCAATGTTATTTCATGGTTACCAATAGCAACCGCAGAGAAGGCAGCAAAGAAAAGGCAGAAATCCATTTGCTGGTGAGTGGAAGAACGATCTTGTTTAGTAACCTGGAAATCTAGCTGATCCCCTCTTAATTCTCCAATTTAGTTCTTCCAGCTGTGCCAATAGACCCATCACAAAGTGTCACCATGGTGTTGAAATGTTTAGCGGTCTGTCTGACGCCTTGTTCTGTGTCCCAGTTTATGTGTTCATCTGTGGCCCACGTCCAGCTGGTGACCGTCAGAGAGGAATGTGCTGGGGAGAATACTTTGGTGACATGTTGTGTGGTCTTTTCTTTGAGTTTTGAGTTGTCTTATAAGCCTTTATTCTTATTTATGGGAAAGATCCTCCCCACCTCTCCACCCAAACCCCCAGTTCCTCCTGTCGCCAAATCGAGTGCACGCATGGGCTCTTGTTGTCTTGCCGGGTTTCTCCCATCCAGACCTGACACAGAGGGCCCACTTTGACTGGCACTGTAAGTTTGGCTCAGGATGCCTCACACGTATCCGGGCTCAGGACCGGCACAAACGGGACAGCGTGCCCCATTTCAGGCTGCTTTGCAGGCGACAGAGGGTTCAACGGCCCCCGTCCGCCAACCACCAATCACAGCCACCCAACAGTAATGAAACTGTAAGCAGTAAACAATAAGTGTGATGCACTGTGAGAGGAAAAAATAAAGTTATGGATATCAGGACACACCTGTCCTCCAGTGAGTTTTTTGGCATTCTCATAAAGCTCGTCAATATGGGAGGTGAAGGACTGGAAGTCGGGGATGACAAACTTCTTTCGGAAGGCCTGTGTGAGCAGGACAATGTTGCTCTGGACACACCTGATGAATAAACCACAAACAGCATGCTGAGATACAGTGACTGCATGCAACTGCAGGAAAAGTTTGTCAACCAAGTTCCAAACTGTGAAGTCTGACAAACTTCAATGGAGGCCGACGGCGGCGTTTGATGGAGACGCATCTTGTAACACACTCGGTTACTCGATCAAAGATCATTTCTGGATGATCGGTGATCGTTTGGATCGACACCACAAAGCACAGCACCCACGTCAAACCAATCACATAAACAACAGCTGGCGAGTAAATCTGCAGTTTTTTTCTTGATGCATTTTCAAAAAGGGAATTAAGTCTAAAGAGTTGCCACGCACAACAGTTCTGTGTGTTCTGGGCAGAATTGAAACGAAAAACAAACAAAGGGTAGGGCTGTCCATTACAGTGTAATGAGCTTTCCCTTTTGAAAGGACAAAGTATTTTCATTTCCACTGGGGTTAATTAGCGGTTTCCCTGGAATGAGTCCTGGAATGAAAACTATCATTTAAATCAAGTTTGGATTTGTCTATTAAAGTATGTGTGTGGAAACACACTGAGCGGGGCGTTGGGACTCGGGAGGGCTAACATTTCTTTGGAAACACATCCTAAGAATGTCAGCTAAAGTACAAGACGCAGATTCAACGACCAAACAGAAACGTGGCGAGCTTTACTTCTTAAACAGGTGCCTATCGAGTGTAACACCATCGGGAGTCTTCTTCAAACTCTCTTTGAGGCTGTCCATGCACTCCTTCAGGCGGGGATCTCCACTGCGAAGTCCAGTGGCTTTAAGCGCCTAAGATAGAAAAAGGAAAACAAAAATGTTTTTAAATATCTAAATATCTCTATATCTAGAGATATAGATAGATAAGAAAGAGATAAGAGAGATAGAGAAGTGAGAGACATAAATAGGTAGAGAGATAGATAGAGATAGATAAGAGAGACAGATGAGATAGTCAGAGATAAGGAATTGAGATAGAGAGAGATAAACAGAGATAGAGAGATATATTGATAAGAGAGAGAGAGAGATAGGTAGGTACAGAGATAGATAGAGATAGATAAGAGAGTCAGAGATAGAGGGATAGGGATAGATAGAGAGGAAAGTAAGGAAAGAAATAAGAGAGAGATCGAGAGACAGATATGATTTCTTACCGTGAGAAATTTGTGTGCAGGAATCTTCTCTTGGCCCTCTGCCACCGTGTAGAAGAGTAAATCCTCCAAACTGGGAAGGATTCCTGCATTTCTTCGCCTAGGTTAGAAAATGACAGAGAAGCGTTTGTGAGCACTCAGCACTGTCTGTGTCTCTTCTGAACATTATCTGGGAAATAACAGCAAAACAAGACACCGGCACGGAAAATATCTACTGTGTCCCAAAAGCTCCGAATGCCTTTTAAATGTCTGTCTGCCGGCTGTCCAGCGACAGGCCGAGCCAGAGCTGCCCGGCCCGCCGGGACTGTCCACAATGAGCCGGCCTCCAGCTGCCCCGCCGGGGAACACACACAGATTATCTCTGGCAGCTGAGACTTATCACGGTAGCAAAGAATTGAATTGACACATTAGAAGCAGCCGATCCAAAGATTAACCGAGCTATCCACAGAGATGTGTGTGACAGAAGGCCTGAGAACGCAAATCAAACACGTGTGTTCTGGTTAGAGCTGCTATCTGATGGAGAGGACAATGTTTTATGGCCGTGGATAGTAACTCGTGAAGCCTGCTCACTATTTGAAAACGTGACCAGAATATTGATATAAAGAGTTACGGTATTTTTATTTCCCATAATCCTGATAAAGAAGGCCGTCTGCTGGGGACTGCTGAATTATTTGGAAACAGCGTCATCCGATGACGATTTGTTGTTTTTTTTTCTATGAGCGTATTTGGTGATTTTGTTGTGTTTGGGATTTTGGGGTTTCGGTTTCAGTATTTTGTGTTTGTTTCTGAAGGCGTCTGGGGAGGTGTGGCCTGCTTTGGCTGTACCTGGTGTTCCAAAAGAGTTACCTGCTCTCTTAGGAATGTTTCCTGAGTGCTTATGAAGAAAACATCAATCAACGTCACCTTAAAAAAACATCCCTGAATACTTTTGGTTGCAGGTTACTGGTTCTCTATATGCAAGTGTTTTTATCCAGATCAGCCCTGCTCCTAAATGTCACTCCACAGGCTTGATGGCAGAGTCTGGGCCAGACAAATGAAATTCCAGAGATTCTCCTGTCGTTGGACCTACCCCCTGATGTGGCTGGTGGATTAATAAAGTAAACACTGAGGTCCGTTCACACGCTGGCTATGACGCAGCAGGACAGTCTGCTGTGGGCTAAGTCGGCGCATTACGATGGCGGCTGCAGGCTTTCCAATGCGGGTTTGACTTTTGCAACCGTGTGGCTCATTTTTACAAATCCACTGACAGGAAAAAAACTGTGACTTTGTAAAATAAGAGTTGATTTTCACTGATGGTCTCATGTTGAGCTCAGCAGTCAACAGGAACAGTCACTAAAATCAAAACACTTGCACTAACTCTAACTACCAGCAATTTCTGATTTCTGGAAATCTTTATTAATAGAAATAACTTTTTTTATATAAAGCCAAATTAAACCTAAAATCCTTCACATTTCTCAGATTTGATCATCTGAATTCAGCTCAGCCAGACAGTAGTAGTATCATTATTTAAAAGAGCTGTTTATCCCCGTCTCCCAGACTTTATTGCCTCTCTTTTTGGCATATTCTCTGTTCTTTACGGAGTAAACACTCGACACAGAGCCAAGGTAACCGCGTCAGAACTCCCTCAAACAAACAGAGATCCACTGAGACGCTGGCTGTCAAGCATGCGTAATTAGTGAGTTCACGGCCTGACATATGTCACCGCAAAGGCTTTTTCGAGCACTGAAATCAGAATGGACCTAAGAGTCACGACACTGTCAAAAATAGGGGGAAAAGAGCTGTAGGATTGTGTCTCCTGGGGCACATTTCTGGACTTCTGTTCCCTATTTGGCTAACAACTGGACCCCACAACACACATTTGCACTGTACTAGGCCCAGAACGGTACATGTTCCTAAGCAGGGAATGGACAAACTGCAAGGGTACAACAACAGGACCCGACCCAGTGACAGGCTTCTGGACCTCTAAAGCAACAAGGAGGGGCTTTCTGTTATCAGAGTGAAAGCAAAAGTAAAACTAGCCTAAATATGCACTAATGACACACGTTTGCGCAATTTAAGAGACAGCGAGTCTCCAAAGATTATCTTGATTTCACGTGACTTGAAGAGCCTGGGGTGCTGGTTGTTTACCTGCTTATGTAAGAGGTGATGAAAACAGTGGTGTTAGTATACTTCATGGTGAAATTTTGTTGCCAGATCTTTTCTTTTTTCCAAATGCAAATGTAACCAAATACAGGCATGGCGAATCCAGCTGGACGCCTATGTTTTGCACATGTAATCCGGTCAGAAACAGAAACATATCTGTGCACCATTTTCTGACTTGTCGATACGAACTAAGCTAAATGAGCGCAATGGTTTGGATAAACTGCAAACAGTTCAGGAGCAAATACTGTCTCAAACATCTTGCGTTCTCAGCTTACGCGTCTGAAATGTCTCCTGAGCAGATGGCTCAGTCCATTTGCCGCCGGGTGACGGCTCATTGGTGTATGCACAATACTTCCATAGTTTCTTGGATACACGGCGAAGAATAGGATTCCAGACCGAGGGGATATCGTCTGTAATTCAGTCAGGTCTAGTTTCCAGAAGCACCAGGTTTGGAATTAGCAGGAAAACCATCCCTCACAAATCCCTTACAACTATTATTTATCTGTTTTTGTTTTGAATTACCTTAATCCTACCTGCATCCAGCCACTTGTGCTTTCACGGATCACAAAACTGCTATATGGCACTGGCTCAAGGGAGGTATTACCAGACTGTAAAGCCTCTAAAGAAAAGAAAAATCTAGGGTTGCATTTGTCAGTTACAACAAACAGAGGCTATTAAGGCTAACTCCTATTTTTGCCAATTACAGTATAAGGATTTCAGACCCTTGATCAGATGTGTAATAAAGGGGTTTGTAGATACACCTTGTTGGATAATTAATCCTATTTTCATCCCCTTAGTCTGACCACATCATGCATGATGCAGCGAGCCTTTCTCTTGCTCGACACAGTGAGAGATCATGACGGGCTGGATAGTGGTGACATGGTCAGTAGGGAAATGTCTGAATGGGCTTTCACCCTCTGACTCGTGCCGTCATTCCCTGTCGTCTCTCTCCGTCTGCCTGAACCACACGAGAGTGCTGCTTTTTCTTTTGATGGCTCACGTTCATTCCAGCGACACTAAATACTTCAAAGTCCATCCGAACAAATCAACAGGTCTGCTTTTCTTCTCTCTGCCCTGTTTGCACAATGCGTCGCTTGTTTGAATTTGACTCCGTTTTGAACTATGGGAGTAGTTTCTTTTGCTTTTTTGTGATAAAAAGATCTGTTCGGATTTATTGCTCTTTGCTGTAAAGCAAGAATGCCTCAAATAGAAAGTTAAGCCTGAAACTATATCTGAATGAAAATGTCCAAAGTGACCAAGGATTATGGGATGATAACACTCAGAAGCTGTGATGGAGGGAGATGGACACAATGTCAGTAAAAATAAATTAAATAATGTCACAATCCGGCATATCTTTGTTAAGGAGCTATATCCATTTTCCTCAAACAGAATATCGACTCTACAGTTCTTCTCTAAAATAGGGGGCTGAGAGTTTACGATCCAAGTTCTTTAAGTTTCTCATTGCAGCAAAAGGCAAGGAATTTCTGAATTCTTAAGAAGTTCCTTAAATTTGGAAATGGGAAATAGGCCAACACCTTCTGAAATGATGTGTTGGTTATTCCAGAAACTATCCGACCTCTCTATTCTAACTAAAGAAAATGTTCTGTATGGTACATCTGTTAAAGTTGCATCTTAAGATCTGGTCATTAATTCTTTAAACAACCCTCTGTAGATTTGTATTCAGAAACTTAAACGTTTAAAATCAAGACCTCATTTGTGTGTCGTTCATAAATAACTCCGTCACTATTTTTCATCTTTGATGTAGAGTGAAAAAAATGCTGGAAATCTATTTTTTTCGTTTCCCTTTATCTTGTTTGATGCTATTGAGACTTTGTTATTTTTCTTGTGTATTCTGTATTGCAATATACCATTCCCATGCATAATTGCACACAATAAATGATTTAAAAAAACCTGTGACGGAGGGAGCGGAAGTTGGTGCGGACCGGCTTCCTGTGCTCCACACATCTGTCTGCACCGGCTCAATTCTTCCTTTGGACATCTACGAACATAACGTTCAAATGGGGAATGTCTCGGTGTGGCTGGTTTTTGCGCGAGTCCGTGAAACTGTGCGGAACCTCCGCAGTTCCGCCACAGACTTCAGGCCCGTGAGAGAGCACGTGGACGCGGGAACCAGAACCTTCTACACCCCGTCCACGGGTCATTTCAACCCAAAACACAGACAGACGACAACTACTGCTAACAGGACTAAAGCTCCACTTTGTGTCCAGCGACTCTAGTGTTGGTCAGTTCTGTACAAACTGAAGTGACTATAAACCTGCTGTTACGAAACCCTAACAAAACAAAAATTATCCAATTAGCGATTAACCAGAAAACGCATGTCAGAAGGAGGCGGTGGCCCACATATGGTTTCATCCCCGGCTTACTAAAACATGGAGCCGGTGCAACCTGTTCACCCCACACGGGCTTTAGCACGCCTCGGGCGGAGGGAGGCACACTTCTCTGGAGTCTGGAGGAGCCCTCCAGCTGTGACCCGCAGCTCCTCCATGAAGGTCACCGCAGAAATCGCTGGAAGCGACACGCGCGCTCAGGTCTCGAGCCCTCGGAAACTGTCAATTACCGACTCAGAGTCCTTAATATGTCAATAAAGTTATTCAAACTGAACTATAACGAATTTTTAACTTAATAAGGAAGAAAGTCATTAAATATTTATGTGATAGCTTTTCAGAAATAACTAACAGCTCGTTTTTTCCAGTGTATTTCCTGTTTATTTAATTCTGTATATATTTGTTTATTTATTATCATGGATCTGTTTGTTTTATTAGGCTCCAACCGGCACGAGCAAGGCACACATGGTGATGCTTTCAAATGAAAGCCCTGCTGTCGTACATAGGCCTTCCATATTAATAAGCCTGTAATATTCTTGTGCGTAACTTTGAGCAGTTTTGGTGGAATTTTGCGCCAAACAAAGCGTCTATATATTTGAGAATAATATAATAAAATGGTTTTGCTCCAGGACTACTAATTAGGACGGCGTCGGTATGTTCGAGGCGGGTAACGCACGAAGCATCCGCTTATGTATAAATGCGTCATGACTCACCATAACCCCCTGGAGAAACGTTAGATCACAGAGACAGGGCTTTTACTTTATTAAAGAAAAAATAAACGAATAAATAGTTAATTCGTACTTATCGCTTTCTTCGTTGCTAATGCCATCCTTCTTCAACTGCTCGTCCACCTCCACGGAGGCACCCTCGGTCTTCACGCAGTAGGAGCGGAGCGGGGCGGCACCGGGCGCGGTGCGGGGAGCCGGGCGCTGCGAGGCGGCATGGAGGACCTTTAGCCGAGGGTACGAGGTTCGGGCATCAACCGAGACAGTACCAAAGCAGCAGCGGGGAGAGGTCGGTAACCAGGTCTTCTGTTTATGGACGAGAAGGGGACACTTGAGGGTGGCGTCATATAACTCCTTCAGGACTGTGGAACACCTAAACTGTAACATTTCAATCCTGTCAGGCAATGAGGAAGAAATGTGGGGCTCTAAATATGTCCGGTTGAAAGTGTTGGGTCGTCGCAGTCTGCGTTCACTAGCGTTGAGTGTCTGAGAGGCGATGAGTCAGAAACACCGGTGTCCAAAAATAAATAGAAGCTTGCGTTAACACCCCCTGCCGCTCCAATTGGTCGAAATGCTTCCGGGTTTGCCTGCCTTTCTTCTTCTTTGTCTTTTTCAAACTAGTCACACTTGACGCAGCGTGTTCGTATTGCTGCCCTCTGCTGTTCATGATTAAAGTTACATTCAGAAGCCGTTCTGTCAGTGGTTTTATTATTATTTAGTAAAATATTATATTCTGATGGACGGGCGACCTGTCCACTATGTATCACCCAATAGGAAATGGGAGAAATTATACCATCTAAAAAATAATTCTATTCGTTGTATGATAATTATGCCTCTGATTCACTTGTGCAATACATCGATAACCTTTATTGTTGGGAATTCAGTCAAACCACACACTGCCCACATGTTTTAAAAGAGTTAACTTTTTCTGGTAAAACGATCTGGGGGAAAAATAAAAATGTCAAATTTGTAAATCATTTGTGTTTGCATTGGTACCAACACTATTACGCATTTTCTGGTGGCCGATGGAATATTAACCTGGTCACGAACATAAGGACGGCCGACTACACGCAAAGTACGTATCCCTGACAGTCTGAACGCAGGGAATAGGCTGCCCTCACCAGTACAGCTCCACATGACGCCCCTACCAAACGTCACTGACACAGTTCTGCCACGAATGCACAGCGGCAAGATGTGGAGGTCTGCGAGCTTCACGCTGTGCTTCTTTGTGTGCTCGCAGCTCGGTTTGTGGGCTCTTTTGGCCAGAGCTGCTGAGGAGAAAGACGAGGTGAAGATCGAAGTCGTGTTCATGCCAGAGGTCTGCACCCCGAAGAGCAAGAAGGGAGATCTGATCAACGCCCATTATGATGGCTATCTGGCCAAGGATGGCTCCAAGTTCTACTGCAGGTTTGCAGCCTGATGATGTCTGCACCAGGGTTATTCTCATAATGCTGCCCAGCACGTAGGGTGTATCTTCGGATCACCATGAGATAGTCCAACATTTGAATGTTGAGTTGTCAATGCCTGTTTTAATTCATTGTAAAGCTCTAGATGGGACTGATTGGATGCCTGTGTCTGCTCCAGTCGAACAGAGAAGGAGGGCCACCCCCAGTGGCTCGTGGTGGGTGTTGGACAGGTCATCAAGGGCCTTGACATTGGGATGATGGACATGTGTGCTGGAGAGAGGCGTAAAGTTACGATTCCACCGGCCCTGGCTTTTGGTGAAAAGGGCAAAGGTAAAAGAAGGGAAAGGAGGTTTTAGTTGGCTCCTTTTTCAGTTTGAACTTCTGTTATTCCAATCTGATCAACACCAGAGCTGTCCAAATTACTTTTTACTTTGGCCTAGTTAAGGAGCAACACAACATTTTATTTTTCTCTATGATATAGTTTCCAAAATGACTGTGAGACAAAGATATGGGTGAGAAAAAAAGAATTAATTGTCACCTTTCTGAAGTCTGGAGTCGTCAAACGGCACCGGCACAGACGGCTTTAAGGGTCCGGCCTTTCTATCAGGCAAAGCTCATCCACTAGAGGCCAAAATATCAAACACTCTATCCTTAATGTGGGTACGTCTCCAACATTCGGGTCCTACAACACGATAACATAATTCCTCAGTTGAAAACTAGCTGTTTTTTAAAAAAGTAATCAGTATTTTGTTAAAAAAAGACTTTGTTGTGTGTGGTTAAAGAGTCAAACTTGTGTCATCTCCCTCACATCTCTGAACTGACCGTCACAGACTAGTGACCACTGAAGACTTCCTCATTGGCATCTCCGCTCTACCAGCTTTGACAGTTTCGATAATCTCTTTGACAGCAAACCTGGATCGTTCACTTTGCGTGCGCGGAACGTGCATGCGTTGCCACTTCTAACGTTTCTTGGCCGTTTTGTGGAACAGCTGCCTTCACACTCTCTTGTCTTCTGTTCCAGCCCTGTAGCTGGACAGGCGGCAGCTCCTCGGCCGTGCATATCTTCTGTAAGCATGCAGAAAGGTTCAAAAGTCTCCACGCACCCCCTTTCCTCCTCCTCCTCCTCCTCCTCCTCCTCCTCATCCTTGCATGCGCTGGAGAATCCTCTCTAACTGGTGTTCCTTTGGCTGGGTGTCGCATGTCTGACGGCAACATTTAGCTATTTGGTAAGTAAAGGATGAGTGTACCATCGCATTCGGTCCGCGGTTGGAGTCCCGGGGGAACCAGGACCAGAGGGTTCTGGGTTGGAGTCCCCGGGGG
>JABUIW010000172.1:1340836-1385540 GCA_013363375.1 Menidia beryllina | reverse complement strand
CCAGGACCAGAGGGTTCTGGGTTGGAGTCCCCGGGGGAACCAGGACCTTTCTGGGTGGAGTCTGCATGTTCTCCTGTGTCTGTGGGTTCTCTCCGGGTTCTCCGGCTTCCTCCCACCGTCCAAAAACCTGCATGTTAGGTTGGTTGGACTCCAAACTGCCCTTAGTGTGAGTGTGTGTGGTTGTTGGTCCTTGTGTGTCTCTGTGTGGCCCTGTGTTGGACTGGAGGACCGTCCAGGGTGACCCCGCCTCTCCCCACTGACTACTGGCACCCCATTAGGGAATAGGCTGTGACGATAATGGATGGATGATGAGTTTTCTGTAATCGAGCTCCTGCCGGTTGCATGTGGAATCCCATTCCTGTGAGTGTGGCTAAACATCTGGCAGGAACCACAGGAAAGCAGAGTATTTGAGATGTTGCCGTTGAGCACCCCAATTCCAGCCAAATCCAGCTGTGCCCACAGTAGCCCAGTTCCAGCCAAATCCAGCTGTGCCTGATTTGCTGACCCCTGCTTGTCTTCTCCCGCCCGCTCAGGTCCGGTGCCTCCGAATGCCACGGTGGTCTTCGAGGTGGAGGTGCTCTCCGTGTCCACGGGGCCTCGCACCATGGAGGCCTTCGGGCGGATGGACCTGGATAAGGACCGAAGTCTCACCAAGGCCGAGGTCATTCCCCTTTTTCCAGGCTGAGAGCCATCACACCCATGCGACGTAGCGAGAAAAGACACGTTTAATTCAATTAAACCGGAAAAGCCAGGGGGAAGTTTCTTTGCGGAGCAGGAAGCGTGCAAACGCTCCCAGTTTGTATTTAGACAAAAAAACAACATTTATGTTCCTGATTGTCTTTAATTCGGAGTCCTTGTGCTCTCCTTAACCGGACTGAGGCGATGGATCTACTGCTCCACCCAGTTTACTTTCTGGAGGGAGCAGAGGGTCCTAAATGCTTTTTTTCAGGTTTTAAAGACCTATGGCGTAAATTTAATTGACCAAATCGTTATAGGTTGAAGGGGCTAGATTAACTTGATGAATAAAATAGTCTTTTTTGCCACTTAAGTGGAGATGCTTGAATTTTTTAAAACAGCCCAAAAGCATAACATGAAAAAACAGAAAATATCTCTGTTGTAAACTCACTTTTGTTTGGTACATTCCCAAAACTTAAAAACGGCTCTGTCCAATTGTTAAAGTAAGAAGTGTTGATCTGAGGACTGTGACCAGTTTATATTAAAAAACGTGTTCTGATTCGGCCTGTTTTTACCAGCTCTATGTGTTAGATTCACTTAAATTTATATGGTAATTTTGGCCAACTTTTTAAAACATTTTTAAATATAAATAACAGTATAACAGCCAAATGTAACAATAAAAAGTTGACTTTGTAAGGACATGTAATTATTATTTAAGATAAATTAAGATGCTGTGACCCAGGTACTGAAAGTATAAGGACCTGGCATGTGATTAATTTTTATCTGCTCATTTCCAGGTTAAAGAATACTTGAAGCTCGAGTATGAAAAAGGAGGGAAGCCCCGCGACGACCCCTTCTACGAGAAAATGATCGATGACATTTTCCGCAAAAACGACCACGACAGAGACGGGCAGATCAGTCCAAAGGAGTACAACATCTTTCAACATGATGAACTTTAACCTCACGGGAAGCTAAAGCTGTTTCTCGGTAGTTTACGTACTTCACATAAAGGTAAAATAAAAAGAAAGAATGAAACCAGAGGGAATTTTCCCATCACAGAGACTCTTCTGCTGTCGGCTATTTGTTGTTGTGTGGTTTTAATAAGTCAGACCACTTCTTGTTCACATGTCTCACCACTTCTTTATTTAGTTCTGTACTCCAGATGATCACTCCATCCAAGTCTGGACTTTGTATTTGACCTGTGGAAGATACCAAATGGGGGACCCCCCTCTGCTTTGGTCATTGTTACTGGTTTATTTCTTTGTAAATGCTTACTTTTATTGGTGCAAAGGAAATTCTGTTGTGTGCATCTGTGGGTGAACATTAGAAGAACTTTAGTTTAGTTTTAGTTTTTCTTTCATTGTTTCGTTTTCATATTTCGCAGCCCACAAGAGGACACAATGTGTTGGAATCTGTGGCTGCGAAACTGGAACTCTGACTGTGGGAAAGCGGTTTGGAATAAGCATAAACACCAAAGTCAGTTTCCTGCTTTCTCCTTAATTCTTCTGTCCCGTGACATTCAATCTCATTTTTAAAACACATCTAAAGATTGTAGAAATCCAATGTGAAATGTTTTGATGTAACCAATCATTAAAAATCCAACACACACACACACACTTATGTGACTGCAACTTTGGATTGAGGGGTCATCAAACCTGGTTCCCGGTCACCTCTGATGGAATTTGTCTTTTTTTTTTCAAATAAACCGTTTTTTATTTGTGACCATCAGGCTGAGGAGGCGTTCTTTAGAACTGATGTTCATAGCAGGTTTTGAAACCTCAGATAAAAAAAAACAACATCTGAAATCCTACACTGTATAAATATTTGACCAAAAGGAGAAAAAATGACAGCCAATCCTAAATAAAACGGAGAAAAACCCGACAGACTCAGCACACTCCACAGATTGACCATTTCTTTGGCCGCCTATTCAAAGTATAAATTATTGGATATTTAGGTTTATTCTGGGGCAGAAGATCATTTTTTAATTTCCATATGCAGTAAACCAGAATAAATTTGAACTTTAAGGGCGCAGACTTTGTTTTTCCTGACTCTGACCAGCATCTGTTTTACAGGGTTCAGACAACTATTTTAGAATTGCTGCCCTTAGCATTAAAATAGAAGCAGAACGTTGTTTTAAATAAGTGATAAATATTAACCATTTATCGTTGAGGCCCGTCTATTGAGGGACAGAAATCAGTAACTGTAAATAAAACAGTTAAAAAAAATTAAAATAAGTGCATTTATTAATAAATAGCAGGAATATTTAAATTTTTCCACTTTCTCCGGTGGAAATGTGGCCTTCAGTTGGGGATCTTGATCCTGACTGGTGGCAGCTTGATGGCTGCGGCCCTCACAGCAGCAGAGATGTCGACACCCAGCGGTGCCCTGCAACACAACACAACACAACACAACAAAATAATCTGCTGCTCAAATAGATAGACACAGCTGGGGTTTTTAGTGGCACCGTGTCCTCAAACGTGCACTCACTTGGGCTCATAGGAGACGTCCACATCTGGGGACAGTATCCCTTTTCCCTCCCGCAAACGCTCCACGCCATTCCTGACAGCGACAGTCACACACAAACCAAATGAGCTGTTCAAATCCCTGTACTGGTCACACACCTAAAGATCTGCTCCTCAACTCTGGAAAACCGTTGATATTAGCATTGTTTTTGGAAATTCGTGCCCAAAATGTACTTGATTCTCTTGTATCCTTGTATAAAAGCTTAAAAGTGAACGCAAACGTCCCGACTGGCTGCACACCCACCATGCGATCATCACCCCGTTGTCGGTGCAGAGTTTGGCCGGGGGGCAGAGCAGCTGGAGTCCCGTCGCCTCGGTGATGATGGTCAGAGCCTTGCGGATGTACTGGTTGCTTGCAACTCCTCCAGACAACACCTGGAAAAGAAATACTGGTAAAATCCACATGTCCGTGTACGAAATCATCCAACATAAAGGGCAAAACTGTTAGAATAGTGCAGTGCACTTATTCCCAGTACTAATCTAATGCCTCAGAAACTGTTTTTGCCACAAAATTAGATGGAAAGTTAAACATTTGGTCACTGGTTCTTTACAGAATTCCACCTGAAGCCCCTTTGAGGCTTCCTCAAAAGCATCTTTGCTAGCAAATTTGCATTAATGCTTCAAAATGTATTTCAGATTTTCTGTATTTGTCACCATTAGCTTTGCTCCATCGTTTACCAATTAAGGGGAAAACATCCAAAACCGGGTTTTCCCTTAGAAACAGACCCATGGGAACATCTCGCAGGCTTCAAAAGGTTAAACTTTATTAGAAATGTTACATTTAGCTGATACTACTTTTGTAATAATGCTCAGAAAGGAGGTAAATGTTTTACTTGGGAGGATTATGTCAGGAAACAAGGATTTAATAACAGTTTTAATGTGTGAATGCTTGTAGCAAACATTCCCATCATGTTGCAACGCCAATGAAAATGCAATATTATATAATTTCCCTAAATATATAAATGAGAAGGTACAAATATCTTAAATAAGGTTATTTTCGTCTACCTCGATGACTTCGCTGACACATCGGAATGTTCCCAGAATTGAGACGCAATTCGTTTTGGGGAATGAAACGGGAATGAAACGGGAATGACAGAAACACAAGAAGTAGCCCCCTCACCAGAGCCGGGCTGTTTTCCGGCAGCAGGCCCTCGGCTTTGCAGAACAGGATGGCCCGGTGCGTGCGCTTCGCGAGGTGGGAGGCCACCGAGTGCTGAGCTGCAGCTGCGATGTCCTCAACACACGCCAGAACGGCTCCTTGCTCCACACCTGGGGGGGGAGGCTCACTGTCAGCTGCCGATCGCTCCCATTACGGCTTGGATCGAGGAAAAACGTGCCATTTCATACCTTCCTCTGCCTCCTTTTTCATTATCGTCATTGTGATTTGATTCCGAAGTCCAGCAAAGGAGAAGCAGCAGTCGTAGGTTTGGCCCATGGGTGTCCTGAAAGGGAACCTCGTCCTGTCTCCGCCTTTCGCCAGGAGCTCGATGGCTTGTCCTCCGCTTAGCGTGGAGCACTGGGGGTGTTTTATGAGGGACAGACGTCTGGCCACCTGTGAGGAGACAAAAACCGAAACCGGCCGGTCGTCAGCGGGACGCAACATCAGGGGCCACATCTGAGGTCCAAAGGCCTTACTTTATCCAGCGTGTCCCCGGGAGCCTCGTCCAACGTGTGACCCAGAAGCAGAAAGTCGTCCACGCCCCGAGCCACGGCCAGAAGGGAGTGACCACCGGAAATGAGCAGGACCAGGAAGGGGAAAGCGACGGGCTGGAGCATCCTGACGGTCAGAGCGTGGGCCTCCATGTGGTGGATGGGAATGAACGGCGTGTCGTTCCGCCTCACGAACCTCCGGCTGAAGTCCAGACCGATGGCCAGGCTCAGGGCCAGTCCGGGCTTCACCGTGGTGGCCACGGCCGAAAGCTGACCCGGGGTCACGCCGCTCCTCCCCAAAGCCTCCTGGACCACCCGCTCGATGTGCTCTCTGTGCAGCTGCTGCGCTACTGTGGGGATGATGCCTCCAGTCCTTGCAAGTGCAGATATGAAGCAAAGTCTAGCACAACACCAAGGGCCTGCTTCTGAATCCAGCTCTGACACTCACCTCAGGTGGACCTCTTTCTGGGAATGCAAAGACTCCCCCAGTATTGCCCCCGTCTCGTCCAGCACAGCAGCTCCAGTGTCGTCACAGCTTGTCTCAATGCCTAAAACGAGTCTAGAGCCGGAGGCCTTTCCGGACTGAAGAGTGGAACCAAACGTGTGTTTACACCGCAGGAGTCTCTGTAACGCCTTTGCTTGCGTGTAGAACATGCTTATATCGGAAACTTCCACCTCTTGGCTGACGAGTTGTATGAAAAAATGTGTGTAATATCAGTTTGACCCCAGATACACAAATTAAAATAGATTTAAGAGAGATGTTATCGTGACGGAGAACAAAAAAGCACCTGAAGTTGGCAGGGGGCAAGGACTTTCTGTGTGTTTCTCCATTTTTCATCTGAGGGTGTCACATTTAAATGTATCCGTTGACGGTAAATGTTTTGCAAATGTCATGTGCAGGTTAAATGCTTAAATAAAATGCTTGGATATAAGAAAATATGGCTAATTTCATTTCTGTATAATGCATAGCTTTACAAATAAAGATAACCGGAGAATTCATTCGAAAAGTAGCACATGGATCTATAATAAAATATCTATCGTTTGAGTACGGGCATGTTAGTGTGTGACACCAGTATGGAAGAAAGTGGCTTTGCTGCCTAAATAAACGTCTTTTTCACTGAAAAAAGTCTTCAAAAAAGAGGTAAATGAACCATCTTTCATTGTTTCCACTTACTGTATATATTTGTATTTTTTGAACATTTTGGTCTTGAATCGGTGGTGTTTGTTGTACGTTAAAAGAAAGGATCCTCTTCCGTGTGGTAGACTGCTGCCCTCGTCAGTCTCATCCATGTAGCTCTGAATGCGCCATGTACTGAAGTTCCCCTGCCTGGAACATTTACTGGCATGTTGCTTTTCAATTCAAATAAGCAAACCAGTGGTCATTTAGTGGGTATAGCGTGAAGTTGCTGTAGTCTGTACTGAAAAAGTTTTGATGAAAAATGTCCTTCCGGTTGCGTTTAACTGTTGTACTTTTTAACTTGATATTAATAAAGATTTCATATGAATTTTCCTAAAGGAGGCATGGAACACCCCACTTGTATTTCGGAAGAATTGAAGCGGTTTGTCGTGAGGGATGCTCCCCAAACAGTGTATTACATCCCAGATTTTATATCAGAAGAGGAGGAGTGCTACCTTTTGCAGCAGGTTTATAAGTCTCCAAAAACTAAATGGACACAGCTTTCAGGCAGAAGGCTTCAGAACTGGGGAGGCTTACCGCATCCTAAAGGGATGCTGGCGGAAAACATCCCAGGCTGGCTTCAGACGTACTGTGAGAAAGTATCCCATCTGGGAGCCTTCGGTGGGAAAACGGCCAACCATGTCTTGGTGAACGAGTACAAACCGGGCGAGGGGATAATGCCCCACGAGGACGGCCCGCTGTACCACCCCACTGTCACCACCGTCAGCCTGGGCTCTCACACGCTGCTGGACTTCTACAGGCCTCTGGACAGCTCTGAGGAGGAGGAGGAGGAGGGGGCGCCGCAGACGGAGGCCAGCCGCCACCTGTTCTCCCTCCTGGTCAGGCCGCGCAGCCTCCTGGTCCTGCAGGACGACGTGTACACGCGCCTCCTGCACGGGATCCAGGGCAGCGCCCGGGACACGCTGACGGAAAGGGTGGTCAACCTGCCCGCCGACCAGGCCCGGCCGGGGGAGACCCTGACCCGGGGCACCAGAGTGTCGCTCACAATAAGATACGTCCCCAAAGTTATGAAGACCAAGCTGGTGCTGGGGAGGAAGTGAGGGCCGACCACACCGGTGGGACGAGCCGGATGACTGGACCAGCGGGGCCAACTGACTCTAAATATCAGAAATATCCTTTAGCTTTTGAATATTTCTGTTCCCTAACATGACCATACAGTTGGAGCAAATGGCTCACCTGGTTATCAAATGCAATACATATGTGGTTGTAATCTAAACTGGTGGAAAAGGTTTATTAAATAAGGCTGAGCACTTTTCATGTATTGTTAAGTTTGGAAAGTTAATGAATGATGTGCATCAGTTCTTGATTTGAGTATTTACAGTATAAACGATTACCGTATTACAGAGTCTGATCTGAATTTCTTTAATGCGCCAAAAATGTTCTCAGAATCATCCAGAAATTATCTAGCATAGCTGGTGTTGCTTTAATAAGCTGATCTGTGATCAATAAAACAAGGTCTAAGAAAAACAAGCTGTTGAGAGGAAATGTGTAACTCTGGATCTGGTTGTTTGCTCTGTTAAGTTTAAGTGTGTCCAGTTTATGAAGCTGAAATTAGAAAATGGTGGTCGTGTTAACAGAAAAGAGTAATATCAGGCCCAAAGTCTGTTAAGGTTATGAAGAGATAAAGCTGAATGATGCTTCACCCCAAAAAAAAAAGTGTGTAAATCATTAAAGTCTTTGTTTTTTTGTGATTTTTAGATACAAGTAACTAAATATAAGAGTGAAAATATGTAAAGGTCTAATGTTTGAAAGCTCCTGCTTCATAGATCTCTGTCCAAGCCGACTGCAAGGTTTTCTCATCATGTGCTGAAATGTGATGGCAGGAAGAAGGGAAAAACAATGGAGCCGGAGCCGAAGCGCCGGAAGTCCTCTGCGTGGGCCGTGGACTCCTGGGTGGCCCGTCCTGTGCTGTCGGACGCGCAGTCGCAGGAGGTGGAGCTGGTGGAGGCCTTTGCGGCGCCCATCACCGACAAGAGGGAGACGTCCAGACTCGTAAAAGAGCTGAGTAGCCTCTACCCGCTGACCGGCCTTCCGCACATCAAGAGGGTGAGGGCCAGCGGGGGGGCGGCCGGCGCTCACCCCCTGGAGGTCCTGCTGTGTCTGGTCAGTGAGGCGGGGGACGGAGACTCTCCGCTGCCCTCTGATGGAGCCAGGTGGGAAGGACTGGGGGAGCCCTTTGTGGTCAGCGTCCCCGCGCGCCCCCCGCTGACCCGCCCGCAGTTCGAGCTGGCCCGCCGCTGCTGGCCCACGTCCTTTCACGAGGACAAACAGATCACGGTGGCCTTGAGGGGAGAGCTGTTCAGCCCCGGTCAGAGAGCCAGGATGCAGGCGTACATGATGTCCGCCGTGGAGGCGGCCGAGGCCGCGGGGGGGCTGGGGATGGAGGCCGTGGGGGCCGTGGTCGTGGACCCCGAGGAGGAGAAGGTCATCGCGGTCGGCCACGACTGCAGAGGCGAGCACCCGCTGCACCACGCCGTCATGGTCTGCGTGGACCTGGTGGCCCGGGGCCAGGGCGGGGGGTTCTACAGCTTCGACCGCTACGCGGCGTGCCGCTTCACTCCCGTCCCGGGCACCTTTGACCCCGCCTCCGGCCCCGAGCGCAGCGGCCAGCCCTACTTATGCACGGGCTACGACCTGTACGTGACCAGGGAGCCCTGCCTCATGTGCGCCATGGCGCTGGTGCACTCCCGCATCGGGCGGGTTTTCTACGGGGCCGCCTCCGCCGACGGGGCGCTGGGCACAAAGCTGAAAATCCACACGCAGAAAGATCTGAACCATCGATTTCAAGTGTACCGGGGGGTGCTGAGTAAGCAGTGTGAGGCTCTTAACCGCGTGGACCACCTGATCAGAACTGACAAGGAAGAGGGGGAGAAATGTTGACCAATATCAAACTATGGGAAAGACAACTGGACATATCCAATAACTTCTTATTTTGAATAAAAATTTTAAGACCGTGTCTCTAAGTGGATTCATGTAAAAAATGAATATTTGTCACCTGGCATCAGATATTCAGCTTTAATCCACTGCGCTAAACATCGCACATACATCTGTTTGGGTTTTGTAAAACTTCTTTGAATCCCGTTTTTGTCCTCGGACAATTACAATCCTCAGATTTGCATTTTCATTTTTCATTTGAGCAACGATCCATAAAAAATCCAAAACTAAACAATTGCTTTTGCTAATCCAAAAATAAGTAAGGAGATGGAATAAGATGCGAGGGCACAAATGTATTTAATGGGATTTAAAAAAAAAAAAAAAAAACACTATTAGCTGTGACAAACCGAAGCAGAACTGGCTGCTTTGATTATAGCGAAAGGTCACTTTAAGGGAGCAGCTACATGAAGCTGAATCACAAAACAACACCTCTGTCAGTAAACACTTATCCTCACAACACGTCCTATTCCTACACACATCCACAAAAACGACACCAAAACAAGCCCGTCTCCGTCTTTCTGATTGAAATACAAATGACCAATAAATTCACATATCAAGGAAATCATGCACGTTAAGAATATGATTCTATTCTTCACACAGCTTTTTGACACCCTTTTGAAAATGAGTACCAATAAAGATTGAGCCACAGGCTCCTACCTTTAGAAAGTAAACATCTTTCACTGGAACATCCGTGTGACTACAATACTTCGAGGTTATGCCGATGTGTGAACAGAGGGCAAAAAGGAAGGAAAACAAATTAAACCAAAAGCTTCACTGATGCCTAGGCCAGCCCAGGTCCAAGCAGGTCAAAAACACATAATTAAATACTTAAGTTAGCTAATGCATATGGCATGCTGTCTTCTATAAACTCCTATTTATAATACACACGTACGTATGTAGAAGTGTGTGTGTATGAAACGGTGGCCCTCACACAGACTGTGTGAACTGGTACACACTACTCGGGAATTAGCTCCTACTGCCCAGAGGCACAGCTTTTACAATAACTTAATACTTGTTGATGCCAAAAATCCTCACTCCGTGCAGCTGCGGCAGTTTGGGGATCAGGACGCTCAAAAGTGAGGCAGTGTTGATAACAAAGTGCGTTGTGTCATATTTGGTGTAGAAACTTGCCAGGAAGTATCTGCAAAAAAACAACAAAAAAAATACATTAAAAAGTACAAAAACAAACAGGTCAACTGAAAAAGAACACAATTCAATCAAACTAAGAAACTGAGGAGAAAATGAGTGGTTATTATTATTCCTTATTGGAACAGGAGCTCCTCATACATACAGAATAATTGGGGAAATGGTGAAGAACTTTCTAGATGAGGTGAACTGCACGCCATAATCGAGCTGCTCCCAGTGAGTGAGGAGTCTGGCCTTTCCCTGGTCAGGCGTCTCAAACGGGGTACCTTTCACTGCATGCATGAAGACGTACATTCCCTGCCAGGCCAAGAGAAGAGCCGTCAACACCATGCAGATTTAAAGACGCAAACAATAGAACGATATCAGCCTCAGCAGGTTGAAAAGCTGTTGGATTTTTTTCTTTATTTTTGTTTTTTACATAATAAACAAAGTTGACAAAATAAAAAGTTAAACAGGTGGGCGTTAAAGGCCATTTAGCTTTGACTAACCGACATAGGTATGCTCATAATACATGTATATATGGTCTGTGTGTTGTATTTATTATAGTCTATGTTTAGATTTTGCTTAAAACCTTAAATTCTGAGATTAAAAACCCTCCCAATCTGAGTTGCTACATGACCTAAAAAAGGAAATAGATCAAACCAAGTATAAACATTGAAGCCATTATTAATATTAACAATATTGATAAGAGGCCTTTGTTTAAACTATGTCCTTATTACGCCTCAAACTGGCCGTGTTGTCAAAGACTAATGGTCCATTAATGTATCTGCCCAACGTTCTAACTTGATGGAAATTCTGCCTGGCCAAAGAGAGAGGGGATATAACTAAAACAATGCCATAGGGCCAAGGTATGATCAGCCCACCACTGCTGTATTGTGGTAGAAAACAATAGGCTCTAGTTGACCTTGGCTATTTCTGTTAATAGCCTTCTGTATCGGCTGTGCACAATCCAAGTAAACCGCTTTACACAAGCGAGTGATGTCATCCACATCCAACTTGGATCCTTTTTGTTTTAGAGGAACCACGCGACAATGAAAGGTTGGTGTTCTGCCCAGACTTCACATGTGGAGAAATGAGAAATGTCCGCACACAGGGGAGCCATAAGGACAGTTTGTAAAAAACAGATCATATCTCTAAACGCTCACACATCCCCTGCTTAGGCTCGTGAGAGATACACTTACTAAGTTGTGTATGACGTTGGTTAGAGTCCACACCACGGGCACGCTGAAGAAGGGTATGCTCAGAAGCACAACATGGAGTATACAAACTCCAAGCGCATAGGTCAGCCAAATCCCTCGACTGTTCATCACTCGAGTGTTTGGGTTCACCTCGCTGTGTGCCACACCCACATTCATCCTGGTCTGCGGACAGAAAAAGAGATTTACAGTGTCACAACATCTCCGTTTAATGCCCATCAATCCATTCTGATCTTCTTATTCCTGGTAGGGTAACGGGGGAGAGGGAGCCTATCCCCATGGTCAGTGGGGGAGAGGCGGGGCACGCCCTGGACATGCTGCCAATCCATCACAGCCGTTTGGTCCAGTCTTTAATGTCTATTTTATTCAACTGTATCTCCAGGTTTAAGACCTATTTTTTTGCCTCGAGTTTCCACTGGAGCTACAGAGTTAATTCTACAGGCACTTAATAGCAATCCAAAATAAGACGCTGAATATTCAGTCATTAAATCCTTTGTTTTTACAGCAAATGTGTAGCCATGCAATTTAACACATGGCATAGTTGGAGTGTAAAAATCTAGCTGTAGTCAAAAGTCCAGATGAAGAACCTCTTTCTCTTGCAGTCCAAATGTGATAAGAAAAAAAAAAACCTTTTGCAATCTCGCTGAACTTTGTCCTCTGGCACACTTTCAACTGCCAAAATGGATTAAAGACAAAGGCCAAACGTTTGTGTTGCAGTCCTCCAAAAGTGAACAATACAAAGTGACTTTAAGCTGTAATTCTGTCTATTTACCCATTTAAGTTACATCATTTAATGCATAGTTGCAAGTGAAAAACACACACACATCTATATATATATATATGTATAAATCTCTCCTTATACGGCTACCATTCTCTTATTACTGAACTTGTATATTTGACTACCTTGTAAACTTAACTTGATTGTGTTTATTTTCCCATTTAAGATAGATTATCTAATGCATAACTGCAAGTGAGAAAACTGCAAATACATAGATATACAGACAGAAATATGCCTATACGCCTAGCATTCTCTTATTATTGATCTTGTATGTTTGACTACCTTGTACATTTCACTTGGTTCCAGTGCATAGTCGGGCCCAATTCGTAACTATTTAAAAACAAGTTGGTCAGCGTCGTTACGTAAAGAAGTCCCCAGAAGTAAATGTACGTCATTAAAGTGTGACATGAAACAGGCCAGGAACTATAATTCAAACTTACAGGTTGCAGCGAGCAGTGAAGTTAAATTCACAAACAAACTACTACGGAGAGAATTGGTTTATCCTCTTCTTGTCCTCAACTCCAAGGTGCAGACAGCTGAGCTCGGTGCAGTCTGGCTCTGGCGGAAGTTGACGTGGAGTCGAGGCTTTAATCTGGGCTGTCTTTAAACCTCCGTTTGACTTCTCAGGCTACACAGTGCCGTTAATAGGCAGAGGCAGATTTAAGTTCCTAAATTAACTCTTTATACGTTTAGAGTTAGCAGTAAATAAATATTGGTTGACTTTTAAGTGAAAATAGTGAAAGGGTTTCAACAAATCCTGCAGCAAATGTACCCGTTAGTTTAAACTCAGGACATATTTTCCCAATATATGCATTTGAGACCCGCCCTCGTGTAATTTCTAACCAATCAGCGTTTGATAACGGGGGCGGGAATCAATCCGTTTCCGGTGTTTGGCTCGTGTTTGTTGTTTATGAGGATAAGAAAGCTACACTCTGGAAGAGTGACCTGGATAGTGTATGGATTTGCTTTGTTTGCACAACTAACGAGTTTCAGATATCCGTTTTTAATCTTTGATGTAAACTAGTGAGAATAAGCTGCTCGTGTAAGCTGCACAGCTATTGGCGTGTGTTTGTAAAGTCAACGTACTGTAACCCTGTTCCAGCCTCTTAAACATGGTGTCATTATTTGGTTGTTGTAGTTTGTGTTACTGAAGTAAGACATATCTGCTGTTTCCTCTTACAATGACTCCCCGTCCTGTAACAATGCTGTAACTTGCTCAGTGTCGCGAGAGGGATTGCCATTTAAAATACTTGATAAAGATAGCTGGATGTCACGTTTTGCTATATAATCGTGCTAATTTGAAACTTCACCAAATAATTTCCATTGATATAGACGTCCTTAAATAATGGCATAAAGTCATTATCAGTCACAGCTCTGCTGCTAGTTCTTTGTGGTTTATTGTGATGCATGTTAGCACAGAGGTTAATATAAGTAAACAGCTCATTTTAAAATCTCATATCTGAAACCAGATTAGTTAGAAGGTTAGTTGTTTGTTTTTAACTTGCATATGTGTGCAAGGTTTGCCTTCCATGTCATGGACTTATTTACTAATGTTAGCCGCTTTCAGTCATGAAAGCCTGATCCCCAACATGTTCATCTGTAGTTAACAATACACAATGGAACAGCATTTGACTTTTTTTTTCTTTCAGCACACATCTGGAGTGATGAAGCAACTGCCAGTTGAAACTGTCCGGCTGCTCTCCAGCTCCCAGGTCATCACTTCTGTGGTGAATGTTGTGAAAGAGCTGATAGAAAATTCCTTGGACGCAGGCGCTTCAAGCATCGATATCAAACTGGTACAGTCCCTTGATGATGGCTTCTGGTGACTTTGTTTTTACCAAAATAAATCTTGTAATTAAAAGCACTAGTTTTTAATAGTTGGGAAAATACGTAATGTAGCTCAACAAAGTCTATTTAAATCTATAAACCTCAGTAAAGATGTGACATAGCTGCTGTTGCATTTGCTGTGAAATTCATGCATTGATTTACTCTTTAAAGGAGAACTTTGGCTTGGACCGGATCGAAGTGCGGGACAATGGGCATGGAATCAAAGCTGCGGATACTCCTGTGATGGCCGTAAGGCATTTCACCTCCAAGATCTGCAGCCACGAAGATCTGGAGCATTTGGAAACCTACGGCTTCAGGGGGGAGGCAATGGGCTCCATCTGTGCTGTGGCAGAGGTGAAAACTGTTTTGATTATTTTATGATGGAGGGGGGGGGGAGCAATGAAGCAGAGTTAAGACATGTCAGTGGCAAAAGCTCAGATTTATTTATGATGGCAGGCTTATTAATTTCTGATAGATTAGACTCTATTTAGAACACATATAGTCCTTTTTGCGTACGATATACAAAACTGGGTCAATTGACTCCTTCTGCTTTGGTTTGTTCCCTTCAGGTTTCTGTAACAACGAAGACAGAAGAAGACGACGTCAGCACCCAGTACATGCTCGACTTTACGGGAAAAATACTTTCTCAGAAGCCATCTCACCTGGGTCAAGGCAAGACACTGACATTTTATTAGGGATGTAATCTGTGCAAGAGGCTGATTTTTTAACCTGATTTACCTCTTGAAATGAAAGCTATTCGGCTTTAAATGTGGGAGGTTGCGAATGCAATCCTAGAGAAAACACACATTCCCCAGGTTGTAGCCATATGATGTACAGAAAGGGAAGGTCAGCCGGTTTGCTGGAAAAACGTACTTTTCCAAAAATAAATCATCCTCTGTTTCATTTTCTTTAGGTACATCTGTGAGTGTAATGAAACTTTTCAAGAATCTTCCTGTGAGAAGGCAGTACTACTCCTCCACAAAGAGGTGCAAAGAGGAACTAAAGAAAGTGCAGGACCTGCTCATGGCCTTCGCCATCGCAAAACCTGAGCTGAGACTCGTGCTGGTTCATAACAAGGTCAGTAAATTCACCTCAGTGTTCAATTTACTGTGTTCAAAAGCCACTTTTCCTCACAAAAACTGAAGTTTGCAGGGGGTTTTCCTATTTGTACAACAGTGTGAATTATAATAACTTTTTAATATCATTTGCATCGCTCTCTTCCGTTTAAACTTAGAGCACACTGATGTTGCAGCTTTATTTTATTCAAGATAAATAACACTACAGTATTTATTTTTTGTGCAAGTAGTTAAAAAGAAAAAATACAACTTTGTTTTTTCACAGTGCAACCTTGCAACCACTGAAAACCGTTACAGTAAAAACAGGGTTGGCACTTCTGTTTATATTATTTATATCATTTACATATAATTTTTACCATTATTATTTTTGCCATTTAAAAAAAAAAAGGCAGTTGTAAGTCTGCCTCTAATCACACGGCTACTGTTTAACAAAACCCAGGACAATCCAAAGATTTGATGGTAACTTTTCAAGCAAAAGAAAAAACAGCAAACTGTTACCTACATTCAGCTTTATTTAAGACCAGGGTAGTACAACGTGCATTGTAAACTGAAACCACTAGATGTCCTCATTGATTTTCAGATGAATCCTTTTGTAGATGAGTCTCTTAATGTAAAGAGCAAACATATAAAATTAGATTTCAAAATGTCAAGATCTTACGAAAGCAGCTTCAGCAAAATAACACAGAACAACAAAAAACTAAGCGATCTAAGGGTCTGCAAAGTTTATTCGATTTCCAATTAACTGCACTGGTTTTACAGTTTTTAAAAGCTGTTTCCTGTTAGGCAGCTAATTCAACATAAGAGTAAGTTAAACATGTGAGTTAACGCCTAAAGCTTGTACCCACTGACAGTTAGTTACTAATTGGATAAAATAATTATAACCAAAAAAGGAAAAGGCTTGAAATAGGAATGCATTTTCACCCTGTATCCACATTTGTCTTGTAAAATAACTGACCACTCAAATTACTTAAAATTCTGTCATTTGAATTGTATATTCAGAGGATTATCACATCAGGTTCTGAAACAGTTATGGAAAATATTCATTTGGCCGTTTATTACGGGAATACAGGACAGACTGACAAACCCAGGAGCATGTGCTGGATTTGATAAAGTCGATAGTTACCACCTTTTAGAATAAACTCAAACTTACTTAAGAATTTATCTGATATAGTCATTTCAAATTGTATAAACCACGTTGTGCTATATGAGTGTGGAGGTGCAAATGAAAAATGCTTTAATAAGTCTGTTCCATTGCTGATGACTTTTTAACGTGCAGTATCTTAAATGTGGACATACAGACTGTATTTGTCAGCATGGAGAGAACTCTGAAACATTTGTCTGTCCCTCTTGCAGACAGTGTAAAGAGCCGCTGTTCTTTGTAAATCTGTGTGTCTAAATGACAACAAGAGCGTGTCATGAGCAATTCATTTATGTTGCTACCTGGTCCAGACTCCATTAGGAGAAAAAAAAACAACAAAAAAAAACAATGGAAAAAATCAGTAAGTTTCTCTGAGCGGTGCAAATGACCAAACTATTCTATTAGCAAATGGAAACAAATAACTACTTGATTGTTGGGTGACGTCTTTGACAACAGAAGCTTTTCTAAACAGAGGCAGCACGCATACCAAAGCAGTGTATCATATGCCACTCTTTTTCACTTTGGGAACCTAACGTCAGTGGTTATTAACATCCATTAATTATCAGCAGAATTACAGCTGCATTCAAAAAACATCAGGCATTTCCCAGATGTTACCAAACACGTTCAACAAACAGGTATATAGGGAAGAGTAGTAGTCTTAAATCAGGACAATCATGCAGAAACCCATTCTCTCTCAGCAAATTCAAGTTAACATCAAAACTTTTTTTGTTAACAGATGTGGAGGGACTCTTTGTCGGTCCAAATTTGCTGGTTTGTGACCAGGAAATGACAAAGGGTCGGTCCACATCTGGCCATCCATGAGTGTGACATCTGCATGAAGAGGCTCTCGCTGTGAGTCGAACAGGCCGTACTTAAGCTGTGACCACAAGTCGATCGGGTGGCAGCAGACGGTAACGTCCAGCGCTTGGCCCACCCGGACGGATGCAGACTGCTTCCACGAGCCGGTCGCTCTAACGGGAACAGAGTTAACCGGCTGATCTCGACCCAGAGGAGCTGCTCTTCAAATGCTGAAAACAACTCGGAAGGCAGATAGGCCCAAAACACACAACGGCAGGCGGAGATCGAATAGCATGGGTTTTGTTTTTCACATGAATGCATGGTCTCAACTTAAAAAAAAAAAAAATTGTAAAGAATCAATCATTTGAATTGGAAGGATAAGGAATCCCTACCATGTAAAAAATCATTTTAAACTGTAAAAAGTTGTATCAAATGCTGGCCTTGATGGCAGATTGATGTTACAAATACTACTATGATACGATAGGAGGTGATAATGGTTTTTAAAAGCTGCGTTAAAAGCTGTTGTCAGGGCAAGTCAAACCTAAAGAGAGGCCTCGTTTGGTCAGTTCAGAGGAATGAAAACTGTTCCGATGAGCCCTGGAATCATTTCCTGTTGCCTTTTTTAGTTGCATTTCGTATCGGCGCATCCTTTCATACAAACACACGTTCACACAAAGATGTCCTGTCAACATTTTGGCTCTCTCGGCCTATTTTTGCACCTCAGTGTGCAGGCAGTGCAGCGCATGAGGCAGGCACACAACGCCATGGCTTCAGGTTAAAAAAAAAAAAAGCTGTTTGGAGAGGGGAGAAGAGAGAGTACAGCATCCTTCACCTAGGGAGATAAGATTTTTATTTATTATATTTTTATTATTATGATTTTATTTATCGTGGGTTTTTGTTTTTCACATGAGCTCCGTCATGGATGGTCTCAACTTAAAAAAAGAAAAATTAGAGATAAATCCGAATCTTCTCGGAGAACAATTTAAATCACTTGTTTATTCTTATGGTAGCTCTTGTAAAATAATCCAAGATATCAGCACTTAAGTCAATGATTCCTTTTTAATCTCCCATGATTGGGCAAACAAAAGGCTCAGAGTGTGGATAAGGTGGCAGTGTGCTGACAGAGTGTGACTGATAGGTGACTGTCTTATCTCCTTCCAGGTGGTGCTCTGGCAGAAGGCCAGGGCTGTGGACAGCAGGAGTGCCCTCCTGGCCACGCTGGGACCCGGTGCCGTTGCTAACTTGTTTCCCGTTCACCAGCACCGAGAGCAACCAGAGGTGAGTGGAGGGAAAAGAAATCCAGTCCAGTGGTTTCCACCATTTTGAAAGCACACAGCAGCTCGCTTTCGTGGTCGTACGCGAAGAAATATTTGAAGATACGAAGACAGAAGGAGCAACCGACATTGTTTGATGGATCTGTGCCCATCTACCTCAACACCCTCTTAAAGCCTCATGTCACCGCTCGCCCACTCCATTCCTCCAGTGCCAGCTAACACACCCAGCGCCCCCTACAGGCCAATCTAGACTCCACTAGATGGGTCCACTCTGGTGGAGCCACCTCACAAGCTCTATCAGAGCATCAGATTCCCTTTCCTCCTTCAAGAAATCCTTGAAGACTCAGACTTCCAGAGAATCTCTAGTCCTGAAAGCTCTAAATGAGCTTATTTCCTAAAAACTCAATGTATGAGACTTGTGTAGTCTATGTCATAGTTGAATGTTAAATCCTTAATTTTAAATCCTCTTCAAGCATATTGCACTCAAGGTAAGTGTGTAACTAGTGTTGGAGCTGAATGTTAAACTCTCTTTTTGGAAGTCCCTTTGGATAAAAGCGTCTGCTAAACGCATAAATGCGAATGTAGCAATTCTGCTGTCAGCAGTCCATTTTCCTCATCCCGAAAAGATGACGTTTTTGATAAAACTACGAAGAAATCCCCTTAAGAACATAAAAATAACAAGATGGAAACCATCAGAACATTGACTTCTACTTTTGAGAGTGTTGAAGTTGCAGGAGAGCATGTTTAGAATCCCCTTTTCTTCTAAATTTCTGCACTTATGTCTTATATTTTACATTCAGTTGTTAAATATCAATCAACTGATTAAGCTATTTAAACCCATCGTCCCAATATTTTCTTAATGGACTGCATTTTGTAAAATATAAAGGCAGAAATACAACATAAGGACAAACAAATCACACTCCAGCAGCCCTTTTTTAATTTAAGACTGTATTAAATTGATCACAGTTTGTCACTGAAAGGCATTACAGTGAGTTTTTGACAAATTTTAATTCAGGATTGTAGCCTTTGTGCATCTCATCATGATGTGCAGGACTGGTGGTTCCCGGTTTTGGCTTTAATGGACATGGTCGATGACTCTTTTTGTTTTACTTGTTTGTTTTACTGACTTTGACGTGTGTTGAACTGTTTTGGGAATGTTCTAAAAGTCAGTTTTATATACAGTGGCTGATATCTGAGCCCCAACATGAAGTTAAACGGCTAAATAAATGCATACGAAAACGGTAGTGAATGATGATTATTTGTTTAGTTGTTTTACAGGCATTTCTACTAAATGTAATGTCAGTAAAAAAAAAAAACATTCTGACTTTGGCATAGCTTATATGAACATGCACGGCATACTAGACTGTGAGCTAATAACTTCATCTTGAACATCTGATATCAAGCCAGAAAATGTGGTCAGTAGTTGGCAAGCCAACTGTTTCTTTGCCCTTTTCTCCTGAGTTCCTTCCTGATGAAGAGTGAGTGATTTTTTCTTTCTGATGGTAATTGAATTACTGTGGAGCTGTAACTTTCTGCTTGGTCACTGTAGGTGTCATGTGGCTCCTACCTGCCGCAGGCTCCCGACTAATCCAGGCTGACAGATATAGAGCAGCCCCTTTTCCCCCTCTTTCTCTCTCATTTTCCCCCTTTATTGTTGTTATTTTGCTGCTCGGCGCCCAGTTATGAGAGCGACCTTTCCCCTTTTCCTTTTGCCCCCGTTGTAATGAAAGGGAACGTTTTTGTGTCCCTGAGAACAAAGCGCAGCGATCCGGGGGGAAGCAGGCCGACAGCTCCAGCAGCAGCAGCAGCCGCCGCGCTAAAGGAGCTTTGCAGAGCAAAATGTGACACTCGCTTTTTGGCAGCGTGACTACACGTAACCAAAGACCTTTGGGGCCAGAGGTGCCATTCGTACTCTCATAAAGTGACCCTAATGAGCAGAAAAAGAGAGGAACATATGTGCCCTGACCTGAAACAGCGGCCCATTTATTAACTTCATTGGCGTGCATTGCTGCTAATAATGAGCCCGAGGCCAAATGGAAAAACGCATAGCTCTTCACCACTTGAACATTAATAGCCTTCCATAATTTCTTACTAGCTAACATTTATAATGGAGTTTTAAGTGCACTTTGTTTTTTTTGTTGAGTCATCAGTTGTAGCCCATGGAAATTTGGTAGATATTCCATGGCTGTAGGTGAAAGGTGATACACGATCACCTCTCCCGATGTAGATTTTGATGAAAAAATGTGGAGCATTTTCATGTGAAGCCTGCGAATTCTCGGATGTTTATGAGGTTATGATGATGTTTATATTAGTCTCTTTTATTGTCCATCTCCGCTCATCTGAAAGTATTACACTTTCAGACAGTGTTAGTATTCTATTGGAAAGACCCTTTTCAGTTTTCCACATTTTGCTATGACTCAGAATTGTTTCAAAATGGATCAGCTCACTTTTCCCAATCAGTCTCCAGCATGACAAAGCCAAAACCAATCACCAGACTGTTTTAGAAATGGGACAACAGAAAGGACCGAAATGTTCCGCTGACCTGGTTGAAGCACTTTTGGAAGCAATGAGAGTCCTGGGTCAACGGAACAGTGTTTGTACTCATTTGTCATGTCTTTCCTTTGGAAGTATCTTCCATTCTTCTTGCCAGAATGGTTTAAGCTAAACCGGTTGGTTAGGGGAAGCACCTGTGCTCGGCTATTTTCCGTGCTCTCCACAGACTGGGTCTAGACTCTGGCTGCATGGGTTCTGGACGAACACAGATCTTCTCTGAACCCATCCTTTGTTGCCTTACTCAAAATCATCTTTTGTGAGGATAAAACAAGAAGCTGAAAATATAAAAATTGTAGGTATTCTGTAGATAATTTGATGTGAGAAGTGAAGGCATTAGATCTGCCCAATGTAAACTTCAGCATAGTAACATGAAAATACCATAATAACATATGTATATATCTATATATATGTGTATATTATTGTAAAAGTAATTCACAGACAACCAATCAGATAAACTACAGATCATTTCATGTTTTAAACTATGGCTGCCTCTTCAATTGTGCCCTCAGTGCTCAAGTTATATAATCTTAATTGTATATGTATTTAGTGATTAGTGTTCATTTTCTGTAAACATTGTCTTAATGCTATCCATCAATTTTCTAAATTTGTCTCTTTACTTTTTCTCCAGATTGTTTTAGATGGGTTTTTCCCAAAGCCTGGAGCTGATTACTCCTCCACGAGTTCATCCAACCCCGACAAAACCTTTATATTTGTCAACAACCGGCCAGTCCAGCTGAAGGAAATAATGAAGGTGAGGTAGTTTTTGATGAATTGACACCAAGGATTTTTCAGACAGTGGTCATTTTCTTTTTTCCGTCTAACTTTTTTTCCGTGATTGTGTTTTCCTGGCGTGATGGTGGGGTGGTGGGGTCGTCCTGCAGCTGCTCCGTCAGCACTACTCTGCCCAGTACAGGGACGATGCGGTCCGGCAGCGCTACCCCACCCTCACGCTTAAGATCACCGTCTCCCCCTCCTCAGTGGATGTCAACCTTACACCGGACAAGACCCAGGTTCTTCTCCATCACAAGGTAGCCAAGAAATTCACTCAATTCCAAGGTTTTACTGATCAGGTCACAGTGATGAAACACCATGTGGTTCTTACCATGTCTGAAAATGAGGTGAATATAGCCTTAGATGGAAAAAAACAAACAGCTGATATAGAATTTAATCGTACTTATTGAACAAAAATGAACCTGTCATGTAGAAGCAGTGATCCATTTATTTAAGCTTGAACATCCAGCTTAGCAGCTTTAACTTAAAGTAAAAAGTTCCTGTTTGACATCGTTGCTGTCCCTCATCAGTGAAGGTAGCCTCTTTACATCATTTCTGGAGGTCAATAAAGTAAATCTTTTCTCAAATAGTAGGACCATGGACAGCTGGTGGTCAGACAAAGTGGTGCCGTGACTCCAGGTTAACTGGCCCAGGTTATTTAAACTCAGCTGCTAAAACCACAGAGCACTCACAATGCAACTTTTCTATCACATAGCAGCTCATCTTGAATTCTGATGCAGCGGCACATTTGAGAAAGTTTGGATCTGGACATGTTTTCCTCTACTTCTTCAGTCCGTAAATGAGACTGGATCGGATCATTTGCTAAACCATTGATAGGGAAAGGTCTGGACTCCAGTACTATGATTCTAATCTATTGACATTTCTTTTTAGCTGTGATTTATTTTCTATGTAATTTATGTAAAATGGTGTTACAAACCTTTAAATGAAGAAAAAATCTGTTTTTGTCTCCCATGAGGTTCCTATTCCAGATGCTAATGCAAAGCCCGTGCCTGTTAGCTGCTGTTTCACAAGCTGCTGTTGGGAAGTTTTGAAAAGAGAACTTTCCTTCCAGAAAGCCAAGCAACACAGTCTCCTCGTCTGTCCCTGGTTACCTGGTTTTCTTGTGCGCCGATGACCCTCGGTCTATCCTGGGCATCTCATTCACGGCTGCTAAATGAACCTTCATGTGTTTTGAAAAGCATTGCTGTTTTGCCAGAAATGAGGGACATGAGACAAGGTGCAATTTCACCCTAACCCGGATCTCATGGGCATTCGTATTGATTTATTTCCACAAAAAGTTTTTTTCTCTTTTGAAGATCTGAACTCGCTGGGACATTCTCAGGTGACTTAAAATGCTCTCCTCCTGTTAATATTCTCTCTCACTATAGATTGAGGGACTTCAAAAAGGTGGGAAAATGGGTTATTTTTTCTGATAATGTGGGAACAACAAATTATCCTGGTAATTAAAGTACAAAGGATGGGCTCGGGTTTCTCAGACTCTTTCTCCATCTTCCCTTATTTCTTGTTAAACTGATGACACGCTGTCATCCGTCTGAGCTTATTTACCTCATTTTAAAATCTGGTTAGGACAAAGGGATTTTTTTAATCGCACCATCTTTGTGTGTTTTTTAACCTTTTCTCACCGGTCTCATTTTTAGGAAGCTGTTTTGGCTGCATTGGAAGAATTGCTCGTTTCCCTTTACGGCCCTCGACCTGCCGCTGACCTACCGGCTGAGAGGAAGCCCAGCCATGACACTTTTCTCCCCCCGTGCAGTCCTGTGCAAACCGATGCTTCCAAAGAAGAAAAGGAACGAAGCACGGAGGGGGAAGCCCATCCGACCTTCCCCCGTGATGCCAGCTGCCAGAAAGATGTGCAAAACGACAAAGCTCTGTCACCCTCACTGGAGCGGCAGCCCTCGAACTGCAGCTCCTCGTCCTCTGTGGCAGATGACTGGATCGTCAACCAGATCCCAGCGGAGTTCCACTCCAGTTTGCCGCTTTTCGACGATGAAACGGCCCCGAGTTGCTCTCAGGCCGACGAAATGGACCCGGCCAACGAATCTCCAGAGAGCCCCGCGCACGCAGACGCGGGCAAACAGCACATCCCCGCCGAGGACTGGAGTCGGGGGACGGCGTTGACCGACCCGGCCACCGGCGAGCCTCTGGAGCCCGTCCGGATCCACCTGCCCTCCAGGGGCAGCCCCCCTGACCCGGCCAAAAAGCCGCTCAACGCCATCGTGGAGAAGCGGGTGGCCCTGACCGCCTACCACATGATCAGCAGCCGCGCCGTCAGGGCGCCGCTGTCCCCCGCCGCCCTGTTCGAGAAGGAGGCCAGGGCCCAGGTGCTCCGGGAGAAGCCGGCAGCCAGCCTGCAGGAGATCAGCATCGCCGTCCACCAGAGGTGGAAAAATCTGGGGGAGGACGGCCGTAAGAAGTGAGTTTCCAGACCTTTACCTTTTCTGAGGACCGGACTTGTTTCCATCTCTTATTTGGAAGGGGGGGGGGGGGTCTGACCTGTCATCTGCATGTGAAGAGCCAGCTGTGGTGACAGATGTTATTTAGGGTCGGACAGACACATAAATCTTTTGAGATTGTGTTTCTGTTCCACATTTGAAAAGTCACCAGGCCTTGTATTATTGTAATTATTATTATTAATGATTTACTCATTGAGTTAGTGAGCTGCTGTGTT
The DNA here is from genome assembly GCA_013363375.1 of Menidia beryllina. Classification (NCBI taxonomy): domain Eukaryota; kingdom Metazoa; phylum Chordata; class Actinopteri; order Atheriniformes; family Atherinopsidae; genus Menidia; species Menidia beryllina. Next base: position 1,361,315 of record JABUIW010000172.1, on the reverse strand, counting down.
ATTTAAATGTTATTTAAATTCCCTGCCTCTGGGTTTGCGCACGTCTCTGATGAGACGCCAAACAGAGAATAGGCACCGGGATCGGACTCCGGCTGGCCTTAGAAACGGACGATGAGGTAAGATGCGTAGGGGCTTCTAGAAACTACCAAGACCGGCGCACATATGTTTTTTTTAAGACTCGTTGTCATTAGTGCCGTCATTACCATCTAAAATTGCCAGATGTACGTATACATGCCAGTAAAAGAAGCGGACCTGCGCTACCTACTGATCTCTATCGCCGTAGCAACTCGGGAATAACACCATTATGTTGTGCTGAAAGCATTTCAACCTAATTATGTTAGATTACTGCATACCAATTTAAAGTAATTGCAAGGTTGGAAAGTCTGTATCAGCAGTATTCGCGGCCTTATATAAGGTATGGATGAGTGTATGGAAAAAGACATCTGTTTAGAATTCTGCCTTGATCTGTCTTAAACATAAAGTAGGAGGTGGCAGGCACCCGGCTCTTTTCGCTGCCACTGTTTTGTGGCACGCTACTGTTACGTGGCACGCCACGCCGAGGAACTACGCTCACACACATTCATGGAGAGGGCTACTTGAATAATGGGGTTAGAGGATGCAAGTCCTAACACTTTACATGTGAAGATATATGAAAGTCTGACTTGGCAAGTGCCCGGTTCCCCACATGTCAAATACTTTGCATGTTGTCGGGTTACAGAAAATCAAGTTAAAAAAGTTTTGCTCAAATGCAACAAAGCCTCCAGTTACATGTCTGTCAGGCTCAAGGACAAAAAAATGACTAGATCTGACTGATCTGGTATATAATTCATTCGAAATATGTTGCAATACAGTGAACTGGATTATAACGGCCTTGATTTTGGACGTGTCTTTGGTACCTTTCTGATTTGGTGGCATATAAAAAATGTGTATTAAATAAACTGAAATTGATTTCAGTGTGTTCCCAAACTTCATTATAATCAGAAGGAACTATAAATAATCTGTTGTCAGCGGTGCATTGATCTGAAAAGTCCAGTGTCTAATAGTTAACTTGCTATTATAGTTATCTAATATAAAAGCTATCTAATAGTTAATAGCTAACCCCTTTAATTTCATGTTATAATCATTTGGGAATGAGAGCCTTTTTGGCTGTCTTGTGGTGGAATCTGTGCTCTTTGCAGCTGAATATGAGAATTCAGCTAACTAACAGCACATGGTCGTTGTTATTGGATTTATCCTCATGATGTTCTGCACGTTTTTAAATTGTCTTATTAAATAACCGTGTTCAGTTCCTACATGTGTTTCCTATTCCGCCTCCTCAGGTACGAAGACAAAGCCAAAAGGCAGGCGGAGCAGCACCACCAGAAGGCCCGGTCGGCCGAGGCTCCCCGGGAGCCCGCTTTGAGCCCCCCCGGGGGCCAGGCGCAGGGTCAGAAACGCAAGGCCCCTCCGTCCAACCAGCGGCTACTGGACGAGCTTTTCGGCGAGCGGCCCCAGAAGAAGACCAGGACCCCGGCACCCAAGCCCTCGCGGCCCCTCCCCTGCAGCGTGGCCGCCCTCCGCCTCCAGCTCCAGCGCCTCTCCTCCCAGAGCCGCGCAGCGCCGCGGGGCCTCCGCCTTGTAAACCGGCTGGCCTCTCAGAGCGCCTGGGTCATTTTATGTGGTCAGAGGCTCATGTTGTTAAACCCATTTCGGGTGGAGGAGACCTTGCTGTTTAAGAGACTTCTAGAGAATAATATACTTCCAGCCGTGAGTCTGCAGAACCCCGTGCAGCTAACAGATGGGTAAAGTATTACACCATTCCCAACCCTCCCAGTTTTGCGTTTACCGCATTTGATTTCCGAAACTTAAAAAATAAAAAAATAAAATAAAATACTGATATATTAATATATGTGATTAAGTATTGCTATAGTCTGATAGAGTATCTTTTTCTGTCTTTTCTAGAAGTTTAGGAGGAGCTGAATATACTCAGGCTTTGTGCAACATGGAGCTACAGAAACCTGAGCTGAGTGGAGAGGCCTTCTTTTCTGATCCTAGGCTTTTGGCTAATGGCTTTAAAATCAAACTCACTCCAGGTACGACAACAATCCTAAAATCTTAGACCACGTTATTACTGTATGAGGTAGTTAGATGATCAGAAAACAACCTCCTTCCTTTTTTCTTTGCTGAATCTGCTTGGTGCTGTTTGAAGGCCTCATCGTCTGTTTAGTTTTATTCAATGCACATTCTAGATATTTGGCAATGTTATTGTCACAGATCAGGAGTCTTAAATGCCAAAGACAGAGACCCCAACAACTGGATTACAGGCAAAACAGAGTCTCTCTATTTTGGATCACAGTAGTTATCAATGGGATGAGAATTTGCTTTTTTTTTTAAATGGGTCCACATAAAAAAACGAAGATCTTTAATTTGGAAGGTATGTCTTTGTTACCATAACTAGGTGCTTTATGGCAATTTATGTTCAAACAATCAATCGAAATGCAGTTATATTTAAAGTGTATACTTTTTGTAATCACAGACTCCTCCTTGAAGTCACAGTTTAAAGTATATTAGTCTTGTTTCATCATATGTGTACTGTAAATCAAGAAATCCCCCAATGTATGTATCATATACATGCAAAAGAAGCCATTCTTCCAGTTTTCTAAGTATTATTCTTTTTTTGTGTGGGTGTACACAGCCCCGTTAATGTTGCTCGTTGTTGTTGCTAGAACGGTTCGCCTCAGTTGACATTGGCTTTCTGCCCAACAGCGTGGTCTCACAGTAGGTCTGCGCCCCAGTGTGCAGGTGTTGAGAATAGTTGCCCTTTAAGAAATTCTCGGAATTTTCATCTGGCACTGCCAGCCTCTGTGGGTGTGCGTGAGACCGAGGGTAGCGGTGCGTGTAGGATGTTTTTATTGCACAATACCGGCTGAATAATATCTGCTTCTTGTCGGGGGTTGTTTTTGCAAAATGGGACTCGTGGAGTTCTGCAGATGTTGTCTTTTTCGAATTGAATAAAGAAAAAAAACAACTATTTACGCGGATTCGTGGATGTTTATGTCGTCAAACGTTCAGCGTTAGAAATATAAAGTGTGCATGATTTGCAGTATTTCCTCCTTAAATGAGAAGCAGCCATTCTTCCACCCTACTTGACAACTTCCTTCCAGTCTGCTGGGGCTTCTATTAGTCATTTAACACTCCATTTGGCCCTTGGCTTGTTTGACTTGGTCATCAGCTCAGCCGTAAACCACTATATTTATTTATTATTCTTTCCTGGAGAAAGTAGTAGTGTCTGGAGTGTATTAATCCTTGTTTTCTGCTTGTTTTGGCAAGGCACCATGTCAGCGGAGAGACATCTGGAAGTGACGGCAATGGCAGACTGCGTGCCTTTTCTTGGTGTAGAAGACCTGAGGGAGATCCTGACAGGCGTTCTTCACCGGAAGGCCTTGACTGTGCAAGAGAGCCGGCCACTTAAAGTCACAAACTACCTCCAAGTGAGACATGCTCTGGATGAGATTTAGCCCCGGTATCGCTGGCCTTTCGTTCACCGTGTGGCTCATTTCCTGCAGGGTGAGGCGGTTCGACTGGCCCGTCAGCTGCCCACCAATCTATCTCGGGAGGACGTGGAGGAAACCCTCAGACGGATGGAAAGGCAGCTGGGCGACAGCAGCCGCTCCTGTATCCATGGACGGCCATTTCTCCAGCATTTAATTGACATTCCCTCTTCAGACAAGGAAGCAGAAGCTCTGTTCAGACCTCTAGAGTTGTGACATAAAAGAGAACCTGCAAGATATCTATGAAATTCTCTTAGATGTTTGTCATTCCACTTCAGATACTTGGTTTGTTGCTGTTCCTCATCAATTCTGTTTGTAACTACAACACTTAACTGATTGCTAATGTCTTTGTAAAAACATTATTTTGTGAATAACAGCACATGAATAAACATTTTGCCACAGAACACATGAAACTTGACTTTACCCTTACTTTGTGATAACTAAAATACTATGAATAATTGGTGAAAAAGAGCTCAATGAGCTACTGACCTCAAAAAGTATTGATGAGGAAATTGAACCGATATTGTTTTGTTTTTTTTGCTGCATAACTTTATTTATATATAATATATATTCTATATATTTACAGATCCACCTTACAGTGGCGTTCTAGGCTTCTAATCATCAACCTGCAGCTTCACATCATTCTGCGCTCAGAAGTGAGAAACTCTTTTTGTTTATCAGTAAGGTTCATGTATTTTAGGATCAACAGCGGCTTGTAAAGCTAGCTCTACCAGTACTCTGGTGAATGATTTGTATCCTAACTGCTCCTTCATGTTAGAAAATTTCTTTGAAATTTCGATTTCTGATTTTGTTTATAAATGCAACATGATTTGGAAAATATCAATAACCTTGCAAATGCTGGTGAAATGATGCCCGTATAAGCAGGGCAAGTTTATTTGTATGGCACATTTTGTATACAAGACAATTCAAAGTGCTTTACAAAGAATTTAAAACAGAAAAACAAAGAAAGAAAATTAATCATAAAAATAAATTAGATAAAAAGTGAAGCGTACAGATGGAATATATTCAGTTTCCACATGCACAGTTCAACAGAACTGTTTTAAGCCTGAATTTAAACATTGTCAGAGTTGCATTTTACCTGCTAAAAGCTGAAGGAAATGCAGTTTCTGAGTGGCCTTTTATCACCAAGAGGCCGTTAGTTAAGTGTTTCTCATTGATGAAATGATGAATTGCAGGACCTATAAGATAAAAACCAACTGCCTGTTGAGAAATTTGACATTTTTCAAGCTTTTGTTTTAGGCATAGAAAACAATGCGTCTCTTTGTACAACATTTTTTAACCAGTTTGAAAATAATGAATAATTCTGTTCGACAAAGTGCGGAGTTTTAACAGGTATGAACTTGCGTCTGTGGGAAATGGATCAAAATGGACCTGCAGAGTTCGTAAACCTTCTGTCTGGTGCTCGTTGGGAGCGCATATCCTGTGTCCCGGGTCGGTAGAGTGATTTCTTGAATGTGTAAGATTTTCTTGGATTAACAACAGCAGTCTTCAAACCTCAGGGTGACATCGGACTCGCTCACTTGATTTCTCTCCAAAAAAACCCAGAGGACCGTCCCCTCCCCGAGCCTCATTGTGGCACCATCGGAATGGGTGTTGGCAGGCCCCAGAACTAGAGATGCCCCCCGTGCCAGCCGGGGGCCGTAATTCTTTTACCTCAATTAGCGTCAGCCGCTCGGCCTGGAGTATCGACAGATAGCTGGACGTTATCCCGGGCCCGCGCTGAGCGCCTCACAGCTTTGTGCTGTAATTTCAACCCCAAAGTCCAGAAAATATGTGACAGTGCGCTAATTTGTGGCTTTGCTGTTTGCTGTTTGAGGTTTCCTTTGGGGAAACAAAGCCACCAACAGAAGGACAACTTCTGAAAGTTGCCTTTTCGTGTTCATTTTTATTTATTTTTTGGCTTTTAAGTGTTCTGGACCGGATGTAGTGGCAGGTTGTCTCTCGACGTGGCGCTAACGGCAGCACAAAAGTGCTGAGGAGGCTTTGGCCACGTTTCCATGACAGAAATACATACGACCGTGCTTTACTGATGGCCGTTACATATGGATGCTTAGTTGCACCATAGGGAGAAGCGCAACCTGATCGCTCACCTTATGATAATATTATAGTTAGTACCGGGAAAGGTCAACCCGCAGCACATGTCTTGTTTTACGCGGCCTCTGCTGAGGGAGCCCACAGATGGCTTCGGCATTGCTGCCGGACCGAGACTCTGCAAAGTGCCTCTGGGAGAGGCAGGCATGCCAGCGAGAACCCATGTCCCCCCCGTGACCCCTCTCACTCCGTTCTCTGCCCCCTCTCTTCCACACGCCTCCTAAAAACCTCTCCCCGCTGGACGCAGGGCTCCTGGGAACGGCGTGCGGCGGCCGAACGGGCGCCGTCCAGAGGCCCATCTCAGAGTAAATGTGGGGGATTAACTGATGCTCATCTTTTGACCATCTGAACAAACTGTTTAAAAGGTCATTTTGACAGATGTCTTTTAAACCACGTGTTGCTCTCTATTTGACACATTCGCTTTTGTCATTTTGGGCTATTACTTTGCGATTTATCCGAGGTGAGGAATGTAAAGAAGGGAGAGAGAGAGAAAGAGAGTTTTGGAATGCTTGCAGAATGTGTCACTGATTCGTGTCACGTACAGCGTCATCAGGATGGTTTTGGGATCTCCTGTTACTCCCTTAATGTGCAGACCTACTTCTGCTCAGGTTGTATTCAGCAGCCTGGGCAACTATACGCCACTCTCATAACCCGGGAGTAACATTAGCCTTTAATAGAGTCATCAAAATGGAAATAAAATGACATTAACTATATTTAACACCTCTCCCGCTCTATTTTTGGAACTGTTTGGAGAGGCTATTGGAAGGAGCACGGAGCACAAGGACCACCTGTCTCTGTTTAGAAATATAAACCGGATAGATAGAAAAGCATGCCTATACTCTACTAGAAATGTATTAACACACAAAATGTCTGCGTCAGTTTAGAAAAACAACTTCAGTACATGGTTGAGAGTAAATCAAAAGGACTCCATCATATTTCCTCATAACATGACTGTACTATTCAGCCTGTATGAATAATAGTCACCTATAACTCACCCCGTGTCATTTTATTGTTTTTTGTTTTATTTTCGGGCTGTTTTCAGGTTGAGTTTCTAGGCTTTCTTTTGTTTTCCAGTTTATTCTGCTTCCTTGTTCTTAGTTTAGAGTTCCCCTCTGAGCTGTTTTGTGTGTTTTGGTCGTGTTGCGCTGATTAATTCTCGTATCTCCTGGTTGGAGTTTTTCTTGTGCTCCGTTGCGTGTGCCTTATTTCCAATTAGCTCTCTGAGTTACTTTTACTGGATTACTGCAGCTCGTGTCTTTTGTCTCTGCTACCAACACAGGAGACAACCTTCAGAAGGCACGGAAATTAGGGTTCAACTCCACTTTAGAAGATTAGACAGAAGTTTGACTTGCTGGAGGGAAAATGCAAGAAATACGGAACAGCTCAAGACTTTTTTTTTTTCCCACCGATATATACTTTTCTACTTCCAAGCTGCAACACATAGTTTGAATTTGGAAAAAAATGGGACTCAAAAAAACTAAATCAAGTAGGATGACCCCACTAATGGTCTACACATGCAATCAAAGAACAGCTGACAGATAAGATTTGTCTTAAAATGAATTAATTTCCTTGCAACTCTGTCCTTGACTGACAATGAACAGGTTTCTTTTTTCTTCTCCTCTTTTTTGTGTTTTATTTTGTTGCCGTTTGTATTTCCCAGGTCTCCTTATCACTTGCCATGTGGCTAAAATCCCTTTGCCAGAGCCCTGGAAGAAGGAAATGGTGAGGTACCTGCGCTCTGTTCAGCTGCCCGATGGAGGCTGGGGCCTGTAAGTCAGTAGTCTTGGTTTATTACACCACACTCAGGGGGGATAATCAAAATCTTTCCTGTAAATTGATCAAAGTAAGGAATAAATTAATGAATGACTCATCTATTTATACATTCATACCTGAAACAGCTATCCTGTGAGGCATCTGTAAGGCATCTTTTCCATGCATCTAACAAAAGTAGAATACTTTTAAAAGCCTAGATAGGGGTGCTATCTATCTATCTCTACAGGGTAGATGAGTCCACATGCATCTTTAGATAATTATAACTTTTATTATAATTAATTAGAAGTTTTATAATTGTAATAACTGAATAATGAGACATAGAACTGGGATTTACAATCAGACTGAAGTAACGACCATATCACCTTTTGGTTTAGCAACTAAAGACAAAAATAATATATATATATATATATATATATATATATATATATATAGGAATCCAAACTGTCCCCAAACACTCAGAGCAAGTTAATTAGAGCCTTCAACCGTCCCGTGTCCCATATGGGAGCAACTCTAACATTTAGCTGCATCTACTTGTTGCTTTTCGGCTTGTAATTGGTGTCGGTGCCTTGCTGGGACTGTGCGCTTCTCTGCTAACCACCACACAGCCACTTAGTTCTTTTTACGGGCTTTGAGGCACACATTAATGTGATGGGTGTTAAAAAGCTGCAGGTTATCAAGTGCTGGAGAATTTACAGTCACACCACATTCAATTTCATGGGTCAGGGGCCGTCCAGTCTGCTGTTTCTGATTTAAATCAGAGTTATGCCCCGACATGTGTTACGTTTCAGGTAAATATGTGGGTGCTTTTTAAAAAAAATAGAAAATGAATAAGTCCATATTGTTCAGATTGCTTTAGATATATCTGAAAGTTTGATTTCCTTCCATCTCAGTGTATGTCGAACCTCCATTCAAATGCTCTCTTGGATTTATCTACTCAAGCTTATTTCTGGAAAATACTGCTTGCCGCTTAAATGTCACTCAACTGAGCGTCTTGTAAAATTAATTGTGGGTAGTAATCTGTAAAAATGTACCATAAATGTTATTTCTGACATGTCAAAACCCGTCCAGCTTTCTTTGACACATACCTGATACTGATCTGCATCCGTCTGTGTGGAGAAGCTCAGGCATCTCATTGGGAGACAGGAGGTTTCCATAATTTGCTCTCCCTAAGTCTCCTCAGAGGAAGATCTATTCTTCATCTCTGTCAACTCTCCGTCCCTGGGGGAGCGGAGGCTTAGCTGCTTTGGAACTTACGGCTGCATTTTTTGCCCGTCACCTAATCACTCCTCACAAACAAACACTGACACAGAAGAATTCTGTAAACAGATCTGGAGTGAACACCAAATTTGCCCTCCCTCCAAACTTCCAGTAGCCGTACAGAGTCGTTAATCATGCGATGGCTTCCCAGAGGTGGCTGTCAGTTTTAGGGTAGGAATAGTGATTCCTCATCCGTAAGTGAAAAAACAAGCGGAGCGCAGACGGAAAGGATAAATCACCCGGGAAGTGAAGACAGCTTGCATTCAGCAGCTGGCCATCTGGCCCTTATCATGTCCCAGACTGGTTGATTTTATTGCTTTTCATTGCTCTCCGAAAGCCCAAGAGGGACATTGCAAACAGTCTGTCAATCTAACTCCTGATAATCATCTTCCGCTAGTTGTTTAAGTGATTACGATGTGGATTTTCAACCAAATTCCCTTATTTAGATAAAGTGGTTTTGCAGGGGAAAGTTAGAATTGAGATAAATGTTTAACATGCTACGATTTAACCTGATAAGAAATAAGTAATGCACTTTGTTTATAAAAATGTCAGTGTTTCCTATTGCTTTATCTTACAATATTATAATTTTCTATCTCATATAATGTAATATTATCCAATATAATGTCTATTTAATATATTATTAGATAGCTAAGTTGACAAAAAGTCAAATGATAGTGTTTTTTTTCAGATCAGTGACGTCTCACGTGAGCTAAAAGCAAAGTTGTACATCATTTGTAAGCTTTCTGATATCAACACGCCAACAACTAAGATTTGAGGGTGACTTTTCTCTCCTGGGAGTAAGCGGTCCAGATGACGGATGGATGGACGGATTAACGACTGACATAACTCTGTCGTGGAAAGACAGAAAATGTGCAAACGCAAAAGCAAAGGAGACGTGTGCAGAACTGGGTCGAGGTGAAAGATGGCACCAGAGCAGGTCCCTCTGACCTTGTGGCAGGTTCCCCCCCCCCCCCCATAGGCAATTTATTGAGGATTGAATGAAATAATGCTATAACTTTCTAGGCTTAGTTAGGATTTATGTCAACATTTCATCAAACCTCGAGGACTCGTTCTTTTCAGCCGTCCCTGGTTTTGACAACTCTGTCTCTCATACGTGTGCTTGTCATGGAGGGACCCTTCCAGAGCAATAAGTTAGCGGAAACACTTCTCCAGATGGTATAGTTTGCAGATGTTTTCGGGGACGCACCTGGCAGGCCCCTTTAGTCTCTCCACCTTTGTTACACATCCAGCACAGAGGGCCACAGTTTGAACCGGCCGCATTGTTAGAAAGCCTCTAAAAAAGTCATCAGGCGTCCGTTAAACAAAGGCAGGCGGTCTTCAAATGTCTGGATAGAACATCTCAACTGCTATTAAAGTTGTCAATAGGCTTGCTTTGAATTTTTTTAAGTTTCTAGAGGATAAATCGAAGTCATTTAGAACCAAGCGGTGGTCCAATCGCTCCATTTCTCCATGGACCTAGTAGAGGTACCAGCAGAAAAACTAATGCTGGTGTTAACACCCTCTCATTGAATGGCTTGTAATTATTCATGCGTAACTGAATGAGATAATAACACAGCTCGGTGGGAGTATCTTTTTTAGCCCTCTAGAGAACAGGAATCTTTTTTTAAACTGTGTTTAAAACAGTGTTTTTAACTATATTAAATACAGTTGTGGGACTAATTTCTTTCAACTTGGGCTTCAATTTTGTCTGAAGTTTGTTTTTCTCGCTCCTATTTTTGCATTTTGTCTTGACAGTGGGATATATTACTTTAAGATTTGGTGCACACATTTATGTTGCCCGTGGAAAAAGTTCTGACCAGAAAAACCTCTTATCTGCTCACCATGACTATTCCCTGCTTGAGTGATTACCAGGACTATCCAAACTAAATCTGCTTTGTTGAAAGTTTGCAATGTTTACATTGTGTAGGCTTAGCTAAATGATTCTAAATCATGATTATGATTCAAATGACTTAACCTCTGGTCTAATAAAAGCTAATTCATTCAACCTAAGCAAGTAGGTGGTAGAATATATATATATATATATATATATATATATATATATATATATATAAAACCCTAACCTGATATACATGCATACATGAAGGTTTATTACTTGTTTTTTACTCTTTTTAAAACCCCAAATCCCATCTTTACTTCAGTAATTCAGTAATTAAACATAGATGGATTCAAATAAAAAGCAAAAGTCTGACAAATGTCCATGCAGAGTAAGAGAAAAAATCAAATCAGAGGGTTTTATTGGTATAATGTTATATTTTTACAGGATCAATTCATCTCCCTTACATCATTATCAAATTTGACAAATCTCTCGTGCTATACATTGGTAATAAACAACTATAAACGGGGACTTGAAGAGGAAGACATGTTCTGTCCTTTCAATGTCTATTAACTTTATATTACAGGGACCCGGTCCAATAACGGTGTCTCCAGCTGCCTTGGACTACTCCCTTACCCCCTAACATCCTTCTTCCCGTTCTCTCACTCTGACTTCCTCACCTGTCAGAGGTGGAATGTCGCTGGCGGATACCGTTCTCCAGAGTGCAGCTTTTGACAGACGTAACGAGGCTCAGTCTGAACGTTTCCCAGCTCCTATCAGGAGCAGACAGTGGCCGTTGCTGGAGGACAGCAGCTGCTGTTTGCTCCAAACCAGAAGCGACTGCAGCTCGGAGCAGAGTGAAAAGATGCAGGAGGAGGGCTGAACCAGGATCTGCTCCGGGAAACTCATACGTTAGCAGGGCTTTTGGAGGGGGTTGTTTCAAATGCATGCAAAATTTTGCACGATATGCTCATTTTTGCATATTTCTTTTCAGAGGTTCAATGTACTTCATCCACATTTTCTCTCAAACCTGTACTAATCTCAAACTGGACATCTACTCTAGCTTGTCTCTAACTTTAGAGTGTAAAAATCAAGTGTAATTGGCATTTATACTGGTGACCTCAGAGATCCTATCTGATAAAATGGTTACTTTTAAAAGCTGGAGTCAGTGATGTTGTGAGAGTAGAATGTGGGAGGCTCATAAAAAAGGTTCATGCCCATGTCAGGCTGCAGATGGAAAGAGCACAGCTGTAGGAGCCCGCGTGCACAAAGCGAACTGGTGCAAAGTGCACGCTATAAGTGGCCTCTGCTGCTCTCCACGAGGCTCATGCCCGAAGCCTTATTCAACCCGAGTCTTTCCTAAAGAGCCCGGTTCGGTTTTTCTGATCCTCCAGGCAGCTCCGGCAGACAGAAGCGCAGTACCCATAATCCCTCGGGGGAAAAGAGGGGCTTTAGGTCCGGCCCACCCCGGGGTCCGCTCCACGCTGCTGCCGATTTCCCCTTCGGCACTTTTCCAGCTCCCAGCAGGAAAGGAAATGGCTCTCACGGGCAGTGCTCAATTCGCCATCTACTGGGCGGAAGTCGGGCCTCAATGAGGCCGTCAGTCCGATAGGTCATGCTGTCAGAGCGCGCCACAGTTCACATCCTCTCATTAGACTGCCATACTTTCAACAGCCCAGCGCTGGAAAGAGCAGAGTCAGGGAAATTGGGGGCCGAATCGAGCTCGGATTGAGGAGGGGGAAAAAAAAAAGAGGGGGGAAAAAGGGGCTTTTTGTGCAGGTACGGACTGAGACGGAGCTTGAGTCCGGCCTCTGAGCCGTGCACCGTGGAGCTTATCAGTTTACAGCATGTGTTGGAGACATAAATATTCTCAGCTGCCGGCGTGACATGTTGTGTGTGTGTGTTTTTTCTAGCTGCGTCAAGATGATTTTTGTTTTGATTTGGTTCCGTGGGGCTTAAACTGAACTCGACTAAAACTGAAGTTATACTGGAAAAATCCAGGTCCAGTCTTATTCTATCGAGGAAGTTGATTGAAATTGTGTTCCATGTTTAGGACTATCTTTGTATAAATGCACAGAAAAGGAGTGTGATTTACACTGTTTAATTTACATGTGAGTATCAAGAATTCCACCTAAAAGATGTTTATATTTACTGAAAAGAGGTTCGACCAGCTTGTAAAAACAAGCTACAGAGAAAGCAGAACTCAACAAATAAGCTAGAGACTTTATTTATTAAAACCGGTATATAGAGTTGCTGTATTACATATTTTATCTTGCTACATTGTGGTTTTAATACATTTAACCATCAGTGGCTTAGAAAGACAACTCCTAATGACAACAATTGCATACAATACAAATTAGCAAACATATCAAAATCAGTTTTTACAACTTTTGTAGCAACCAATGCTTCCTATTGGTGTGCCATAGTGCAAACTGTGTTGTTCGTAAGACAAAGTTTGAAGCATGATCTCGACATTCATTCATCTCAAAAAACGAAGAAAAAAAAAAAGTTGTTCTCTCTGTCTCAAACACATTTTCATTTGTAGGCTGCATTCACTGTGCCTTCAGTTCAAGTCCTTCTGTCCAGTAAAGGTGAATTTACAATCAGGGTAATTCAAGTGTGTCGGGTAGGTTTTTTTGTTGTCTACTCGAGATTTCCTGGCGGGAAATGACAGAGCGCACGACCACCTCTCAGGATGGAAAGTGGGACCTCACCCTGACAGAAAACCTTTGGAGCCAAACAGGATTTCAGGAGCCAATCTGAACTTGTCTCCAGCTCCTGATTTTAGGGGGTTATTCCCGCCTTCCTGGAATCTGGTTACTGAAAAAATCTCCGCCTGGTGGGACTCGGTGGTCTATTATTCGGCTAATGTTGTAAATCTGTGCGGGGTGCACTGAACTGAGGGGGGTCCTGTTAACAGTCCAGGCCTTTGTCAGCGACCCCTGTAAGGACTGGAGGAGGACGACGTCTCACTAAAGACTCTCAAACTATTTCCCGAGCCCTTTTCAAAAAGTCCGAGAGGATTCCTGGTTTTGCTCTGAAGCCGTAACTCAAAATATGATTAGCGAAAGCATAGCAAGCGAAGCAAAGACGTGTTTTTAGCTCGTGCCTTGGCTAGAAACGGGAGTTTTGGGTTGTAGTGGGATGTACCGGTATAATCGGCCAGCGTGTTGGTTTAAATGGATAGAACGCAGAAAAAAACAAACCAAATGGGATCTAAAACTACAAAAAAAAATAAACTTTTTTCCGGGCTATCTTTGATTATTTCTGTCCACATTCACCCCCAAGGTCCAGCGTCTGTGTGTGTGTGTGTTTTGGTGTTCCTGCATCCATCTGGCCTCAAGCCTCGATGGCTAAGATTTGACTGGAAGAAAGAAAAGCAAAAGAGCTATGTCACTGGTGAAGGCCCGGGCGGTTTGGGGGGCCTCTACTGTGGGTCTACCGGTGGTCTGCAGGAAAGCTCTGGAACTGGTGGATTGGGTTGTGTCAGATAGTGGGAGGGGGGGGGGGGGGGGGGGGGGCGTCTCAGTCCCGACTCAAGAGCACCCGCACCGGTCCACCACCATGGAGGGGATCTTGCCGTAGATGATCTGCTCCTTGTCGTTAAAGTAGAGCATGTTGATGGGGGACATCTTGGTGGGGGTGCAGCAGGGGCCCGCGCTGCCCCGGGGGTTGGCCTTGTTCACCAGGTGGGTGTGCGGGTACTTCTGCAGGTGCATGTACTCACACTCTCCGGAGCAGTAGTTGGCCTTGTAGCGCTTGGGGGCGATGATCCAGTCCCAGCCGAAGTCCTCGAAGTCCACGGTGAGCGGGTAGCGGCAGCAGCGGGACTCCAGCGCGTTCTCGTCGCAGTCCAGGCCCGAGTCCCTCCGGGCCCGCTTGGGGCCCTCGGAGATCTTCACCTCCATGAACGGTTGCTGAAACGACAGGAGAGGGGAGGGGGGCTTTGAGAGCGAGCGGCTGGCACGGGGCCACGGTCTCTGAGACCTCTGGTTTTCAAACGTGGCACGATAATATTATGAAACTTTGAACGGAGGAGAAATTAAATCAGCTGACGGTTGGTTAGCCATAGCTGTCAAACGTCTCTAATTACCCCCAGAGCCCGGGGCCGAGCCCACGGTTGTGTGCTGTGTGTTTGTCATTGATAGTGGCTGTGTGTGTGTGTGTGTGTGAGTGTGTGCAGGCAATTACTCTGATTTGCACAATACTTTCAGGAATGTGGAACTGGTGAACTTTTATGTAATGGAGCAATAAGATGGAAGGTCAGTGTGGCCGGGCATCCGTCCAGCACGCAGGTGAGCGCCGGCGTGGAGTCTGTGTTGATTAACGGCTCCCACAAGCCTATTTTGAATCCTTCTCTCTGTGGAAAACCGGCCTTTCTGAGTCCCCGAGCCTGACCCGCAGACAGTTTCCTAAAGCTCCACACTCTGTTGTAGAAATGGGATTTGTTTTTACTGAACAGAATCAACTCCCTGGGATCCGTGAGCTATTTCTGGGGAGTAAGCAGGACTAAATATAGCCGGATGAAAGCGTTCCCTATGATAAAAAACAGAAGGTCCGGCTCACCAGGCCCTCCTCTCCCGGCTCCGCAGAGGTCACGGCCAGATCGGTCCCCCGGGAGTCGAAGGCGTTGATCTCGATGCCCCAGTTGGTCTCGGGCTGCCGCAGCCACACCGTCAGCACCTGCTTGACGTCGATGCTCTGCCACGAGCTGACCCCGACGTTCACGTCCAGCTTGAGGGAGCGGATGCGCACGTGCCGGCTGCCGTCCGCCACCGGCGTGAGCCGCGAGATCTGCAGGAAGACGGTGGTGGCCTGGTCCGCCGGGCGCAGGTGCACCCACAGCTGCGCGCGCACCACGCGGCTGGCCTGGAACTTCTGCGCGAACGAGAAGAAGCAGCACTTGGGGTGCCCCCCCACCCGGACGGCCGGGTCGGCTGCGGAGACGGGGAGTCAGAGACACCGGGAGTCAGACACACCGGGAGTCAGAGGCACCGGGAGTCAGACACACCGGGAGTCAGAGGTACCGGCAGTCAGACACACCGGGAGTCAGAGACACCGGGAGTCAGAGACACCGGGAGTCAGACACACCGGGAGTCAGAGGTACCGGGAGTCAGCGGACGCGTCATCAAAACGCATGCACAGAAACAGATATTTGACAGATTAAAAGTTGTTTTCAAAGACTAAAAGATCTCATTCCATGTCCAAATATCTGCGCCGCGCCTCGCGCCCCCCACACACCCCCGTGCGCACAGGGCCCGCGCGTAAAGCCGCGGAGAGACGACGATCGGAACTCACGTTCGGTGGCCATCATCACGACCGTCTCCGTGGTCGCGTGCTCGTCGTCGTCCTCCACGAGCACGTCCCTGTTGTCGTCCCCCAGCACGTCGTACTGGTCCAGCAGCTGCTGCAGCGGCGGCGCTTTTGGCAGCAGCTGGTTGACCGTGTCGCGGCTGATGTTGGGGGCCTCCTTCATCCGCAGCTTGCTCAGGATCTGGGACTTGATGGCGTTCAGGCGCATGGTTTTGATCTGCTGCCGCACGCTGCAGCTCGCGCACTGCTCCGCGTCCGGCGCGCCTCCGCCGCCCGCGGCAGACGCGGCAGACGCGGTGGGCTGCTGCTGCGGCGCGTCCTGCTCCCCCGCAGCCCCCGGAGCCAGCACCGCCAGCAGACCGGCGCACAGCACCATTTGAGACGGATGCATGTTTTGGTTCAGGTGTGAAGCTCGTTAAGTCCTCTTTTGTTTGTTTGGGAAGAAAGCGAAAGGATCCCGGAGCAGCCGAGGCGCGCTCTGCGTGTATAAATGAGCCACACTTCCAGGCATCATACTTTATTAGCGCGCACCTTTTTATACTCCAACTTTAGCCTCTTTTGTGTCGTCAAAAACTATGATTGGCTGGACAGGCAACAGTGAATTTTAACCGACTGACAGGGCGACTTTTTTTTTTCGCTGTCAAGTCACGGAGGCACAGAGGCCGAGGGCGTGTGCACAGATGCACGAGCTCACTTCCAGTCCTGATCTTATAATTCACACACTTTGGTGGAGTTTGTAAAACTTCACGCGTATTCAGTATCTTGCAACTCTGTCTGCTCTTACGCATTTGGTATTACGCATTTGGTATTACGCATTCGGTATTATGCTTACGCATTTTGGTCTTGAGGAAAAACAGAAACGGGAATAATGAAGCCAATTAACGTGTCAGTTTGCGTCAAATTAGTTCACGAAAAGCACATTGTTTTTGCGTTATAAACAAAAATAATTACCGAGGGAGATTTTTTTTAACTAATAATGACGCAAATTAAGCACTTTTTCAAGGATTGTCCAACTCTTTGCAGATGCGTTCATTTCATGTAGATAGCACCATCATGTGGCAGGTCCCACATCACACATCACAAACACCCACGCGCTGTCATCCAGGGACATCAACAGCAACAGCAACAACAATAACAACAACAATACTACTACTACTACTAATAATAATAATAATAATATTGGGAACCTAATAGGTTATATAACTAATATAACTATTTAACTATATTATAGTACTAATCTGTGTCAGTTTTTACAAACAAAAATGTCCATTTTATTCTAACTTTCTTTCTTTCTAAGATTGCCTTAAGGCTCCCAGTTCACCCAGTCACCGCTCAATTTTTCCAACTGCTTCAAGACAAAACACAAATGTAGAATATTGCCTCATTGTCCAGGAGCACAACTTTATTTCTTTTTTCTCTTTTCTGCACAACTCTAAGTTTAATCATGCCAGCTGACAACGAGTGACGACTGCTGGCCTTTCTTCCTTCTTTTCTGAGGAGTTAGAATCATTTTAAATATGTTAACCAGTTTTGCTAAGTAGTATATGGGAATCATTCTGTTCAAGCCAATCAGAAGCAAAAAAGGTAGATTTGATGATCAGTGAAAATGGAAATCTGTTTCTTTATGTTCCCATGCAGGTTATGACTAATGTTGCATTCTTTATTTCTTCCCTAAATAAAGGTCATGTTACCAACTTACAGTCGGTCCAAAGCCCTGTCAAACTGTTATCCAAGCTCCCATTTTACTTTCATATCTCATGAAATACGACTGGCTTAAGATAGAATTTGAGATTCCACCTGAAAAAACTTCATCAGTCTGCTTTCTGAATAGTTTTGTGTGCAAAAACAACTTCAATGTCTCAGTATTTCTGATTGAGGCTTGGGACTGTGGGTCCGTTGCCAAACTGTGCAGCGCTCTCTCTGCGGGAGTCGGCACAGTTAACATTTACTGATGCTGGGAGAGCAGCTGAGGAGCCAGGTCTTACATGACTTCATCTGGGCTCCTCTCAGCTGCAGCGTTCTGCTTTATGCTGCCTTATCCTCCCAGAAATGTTTGATTTTATTAATATTTATTTTATCTTCAAACATTAAACTGAGTTTTTAGTAAGATAAAGTAAAGTATATAAGAAATTACTCTAAATTAGGCCTCTAAATTAGGCCTGTTGGGTTTCAGAAAACCTAAACACTGTATTGGGGCATCAGGTCTGTTTTGGGTAGACGGTTAACCCTATAATGCCAAATGTATCATATTTGATACATACGGTTTCTGAAATGTTTTGCGTCTGACACCTTTTGCATGATTTAATGGTAAAAACTTTGCTCAAAATCCTATTGTATACAATCAGATACACCTGATAACAGGGGGCAGAAGACTACACAAAAAAATTATCTTGACTTATGGCATAGTAATAAATTATTAATATTAAAATTGTATTTCTGTTTTTTCTTTTTACATATTTTGTTAAAGGCCAAATAAAGACTTCAAACAAAAAAAAAGTCATTTTCTGTTTTGTTTTTTTCTTGGATCAGGCTTTAAAGGGTTAATCTGGTTGACAGATTCGGTTGGGTTGGTGTGAATGTGCACCGGTTTGGGGGGGGGGGTGTGAACGTGGCACAGATATGGATTTGTTTGCTGTTTGTTGCTGTGCAGAACTTTATCCACCCTAGCTCCTTTTTTGTTGGACTTAATAGGGCCGGCACGGTGGTGGTGTGGTGGTGGTTAGCACCAAGGTTCCTGGGTGGACTCCCCGGAGGACCGAGGCCCTTCTGTGTGGAGTTTATATGTGTCTGCATGGGTTCTCTCCCGGTTCTCTGGCTTCCCAAGTCCAAAATCATGCCTGTTAGGTTAATTGGACACTCCACGTGGCCAAAAAGCGATTCATGTCAGGCCGCGTGCGGTTGCTTGTCTCTGCGCGTCCCGCTTCTCGCCTGTTGTCAACCGGGATTACGCGGGACGGATGATGGATCGATGGCGTGACCTAAGGTTTTTCTCACTAATTCGGCGCGTGGCGGCGTCCCCACGGGCGTCCGGCAGATGGCAGCGCCGTCGCGCGTTGACGCGCGGCCACCTCCCGCACGCGCGCTGCCACCCAGACCCGCCGCGTGCCGTCTCGCCGGTAATCTGCGTGGACAGTCGTGCACCGAAGTCCGTCCGGATCGGACCTCAGAGCTCCAATCTGAGGCTGCCCGACGCGAATACAGCCGGGGAACCGCTGCACGACTCACCAGGTTCGGACGGATTATTATCACCATCCTTTTTTTTGTGTCTGTTTGTTTGGTCTTTTTTTTATAATCCCAGTGAGAGATTATCTAAGAATCTGGCAGGCAGCACTTCATCCCGAATAACAGAGCAGAAAACAACTGGAGGGACGCGTCTCTGTTTTGGGAGGCTGCTCCGTCAGAGGGGCTGAGCGCAGCCGCTGGAGGATCCGGCGCGACACCAGATGATGTCCAGACTGCCCACTTCATCGACCTTGGGTTATCTCTTCTGTGGCCGGATCACTCGTGGCTGGAATGGCGGAAAAGTAGGACCTATCTGCTTCACTCTGTTAAAAAGTAAGTGCATCTTAACTGGAAATCCACCCAATGTGTTGAGGTTCATTTATCCAGCCTGATGTTTTGTGGTGCATGTCAGTACCAAAAGGCTCCAACAAGTCATAGATCAGGTTTAATCCACAATGGCAGGCATTATTATTACAGAGAGGCATTTACTGCCTCTTAAAAATAATCAGGCAGCGTGAGCTGGGGAGTGGGATTTAGTGAAAGATTACTATGTTTACGCCCAAAGCCCCGAGTCTTCCCTCACTAGGAGGGAGACTCCCCTCTCTGCATTAATCATTCATGGCCTGCATGTCGTGTGGACTGCCCCTCGGAAGAAAAACACATGTCCGCCGTGCGCCCAGCGCCCGGAACGCCGGACGCCGGAGCTGTCACGGCGAATCAGGCTGCAGAGGCTCAGTCAGAGGGGGCAGGGGGGGGGGGGGGGGGGCCGGACGACCACCTCAGTCCACCCCGGCACGACCCAGACGGGCCCGTGTCATGTCCAGCAAAACGGGGGGCCGCAGGGGGACTGGGTTGTAAAACGCTCTGAGGCAGAGGTGGGGGGAGGTGAAGGAACCCAGAGAGAGAGATAGCCCCTTTTTTTATTGTAGCGTGACTCTTTTTGAGTGTGAAGGTGAGGGGAGCCCCGGCAGGGCCTTGACCTCCGGCCAGCTGCCTCCACAGTCGCCGCTGGGGAGACTCAGTAAAAAAAAACATCTTCAGGCTTCTCGCCATCTGCTGTGTTTAGGATTGTCTCGGGGAAATAAACGGCTAAAGCTGTCCTTTCTCTCTTTTCTCTCCACAGTTGAGGGAGGGGTCTTTTAAAGCCGACCATGGAGCTGGACTCTCAGTGTCCGTGCAGCCGGACCTACACAGAGATGGACCTCGCGGCCTTTCGCCCCTCCACATCCTTCAGATCGGCTCCATCTTCCGCGTAACGCCCCCCCCACCCCCCCACCCCCCCGGTTGTCACTTGTGCTCACACAGACATGGGTGGATGACAGCAGCCCGGACCAGTGGACAGAAGCCCGGAAGTTTAAAATCCCAGATCCAAGCTGAAAATGAGGAAGGTTTGAGCTGGAGACCTGACGGACTCCCACTCCTGGTTTCCGCATCACCC
>JABUIW010000172.1:1301929-1340736 GCA_013363375.1 Menidia beryllina | reverse complement strand
CCCCCCCAGAGCGATGGGGTGTGTCAAATCCAAGAGGAGCGACCTCGCCTCCCAGAACGCCAGCTCCGCCGCGGACAAGGGGCCGCGGGGGGAGAGGGCCTACCTGGTCCCCTCGGAGGGGGGCTCGGCGGAGAGCCCCCCCCAGGTGAACCCCGTCCTGCTGGAGTACGCCCAGAGGCTGTCGGAGGAGATCGTGGCCCGGGCCGTGCAGCAGTGGGTGGAGGTGGACAGCCGCTACAGCGACATTCCCTACATCGAATGCGACGTTCCGTGACACGGGGGAGGCGGAATCTCCCGCGGGGGGGAAGGACCCCCCCGATTCCCGGGGGTCAGAGCTCACATTGGGTCCCAAATGGAATCATACTAACACAGAGCGAGAGAGAGAACGGGCTGTCAGTAATGGGGTTTTGACCATCTTTTGAAAGGGATCGGGAATCGGTTTGATCCCAGTCTTCCGAACCGACCAAAACTCCCCAATCCCCTCCACATCTATTCCTATTGGATCTGGAAGTGTCTCCAGTTGAAGATCGCCTTTCTCCGTCAATATTTATATCTTCCCACAGTGGGTGCCGGTTGTCCGTCACCCAACTCACAGAGCAAAGCGAGAAATCCTATCAGATATTGCCCGGAATCCCGATGTTCCTCCTTGCCAGGGAAACCCGATCCCGTCCGCCGTTGTTGTCCTTGGGCCAAGATTCTCTCCTCTCATGGAGAAAGTTATAAATAGACGCCTTCGTTTGGTGAAGGCACCCGCTTGAAAGCCCTTACTTGGTATCACCGTGACGAAAACACACCCATTTGTCTGACGTGCTCCGGTCGGACAAAAGGATCCGCGGGATGGAAGGATCCCTCCCAGGAGATCCTGCGGTGGACCAGAGTGGACCTCGTGTTCAGCCCTGCTTATTTCACTGCCCTTCGTCTAACAGTCAGGGTTTTTTTTTTCTTTTTTAATAATTCCAGGAACTCATTTGATCAAATGTTGGTTTTCCTGCCGTCTAATGTATCGTTCCGTAAACAAAAAGTTAGTTTGGGAAACCTTGGGAGAGGCCGGACTCCTCTGGGACCTGCAGCTCTTAACCACAGCGAAACCAGAGCAAGAGAAAAAGGACTCGCACGCTTTTCAAATGTTCTTCTGCTTCCTCTTCTTAAACCAGGTTTAAAAAAAAAATGCTGAGGGATATTGGTTAAAGCGTTAGAGCTTTTGTCAACATTGTGTGTTTGTAATGGTTAAAAAAAAAAAACTGCCACCGGTCCTGCAGAGACCAACAACCCAAACAAGTCGACCATAAAACCTCTGAAAGTTCAGTTTCATATGTGAGGGCAATCTTATTTTTGATAATTATTTCATGTTCAGCGTTCGACCTTCAGTAGACACAGAAATCAAATCAAGCCTACAGAACTTCAGAGCAACAAAATATATATATGCATTTGCGAAACGCATAGCTATAATTTTTCCTTTTAGCCCACATCTGATGGGCATTTGTTGATTACCAGACTGGTGCCACGGAGCAAAAGCTGCTGCAGCTCAGTGTGTTTCTGTACGGAACATTTACTGTCGAGGTCAGATGGTCACAAAGTGAACAACAACCGGTCGCCGATGTGACAAAAATATGGTATTGATCCAGAAAGAACTGTTCTTCTCATGGCCCCATTTTGGGTTAGCTTGACTCTCCCGTCATGTGTTTTTTTCTCTAATTCTCCAAACTGAAAACGCTCAGGCTGCTATCTGCTGCAGACCGCATACTGACTTCACACACGATTACTTTAAAATATGAAGGAAATGGGAAAAGCGAAATAGCCCTTTAGTGTTATTTGGTACTGCTCCAAGATAGTGGCTGTCCTTAAATACTTGACTAGATCCTAATGGAGTCCTCAGCAATTGTCACTATGAGCCGTTTTACAATCAAAGGAACAGAATTCAGGTCTGATAATTGCTTTGTGTTGATACAGGAAGGGCCCAAAGAAAAAAAATCTTAATGCACAAGAATCTCAAATTGACACTTATAGTTTTGTAGTGAGGGAATTATAGTAGAGATCCTCAAAACCAGTAGCAATTATCAGTTGACAAGCCATAAAATGATGTGGTTGGATATCGTCACCACTTGCCTTCTCCAAAAGACTCCAAGAGGAGTTTATGCGTCGACAAATTACAAACAAATACTGATCAAATATAGGTGCAGATCACTTTTTTTTTTAAGGAAAAGTAGCCATTACAGTGACCGCAACAACCTTTAATGGAGGGTGTCGTAAACCTCCTGGCATTTCAGAGTCACAGTTTACAAGTTTTATTGTTTCTGTGAGCCGATTAAGTGAAAAGCTGCTGACAACAGGAGGCTTGTTAGAGGAAACTAAATCATGTCCACAAAAAACTGCCCAAAAACTATGCTCCACGCTTCATTGACATGCACATAAAATTTGCATTGACCTACTTTGTGTATTTCTCTGGGTCTTTCTGAGCAATGTGTAGGGAGCTGAACCAAAATGCAGATTACTGTCGTCATGACTTATTTGAATCAGCACCAAAAAGGCCGCTTTCAGGAACTTAACTCGGAATTCATAGCCGTGATGGGACAGTTTGAGGACCAGACACTGTTCAGTTAATCAGAAATACTTTTATAATCCCAGAGGGAAATTAATTAATTAATTGGATTAAAGGTGCATACTTTCTTTATGATGATAATTTTGGCTGTATTTACAGTATGTCATCTTGAGTTTATTATTTCACATTTCCACGGGTTTATTGTTTTGTGAAAACAGTTTGACAGATAAGGTCTTCTTAAGGTTGTGTGAACAAAAAGCAGAGATAACATCTTAAACTTAAAAAAAGCAGATTGACCAGGCAGTTGAAAATCTGACTCCGTCCAACAGCAATGTTTATTTATAATGTCAGGAGTCACACATTTCAAGGTTTATCGACCGGATGGGAGAGATTTATCATGACAAGGACCGATGGCCTGATTTACAAAGCTGAGATGATGGTGGAGCAGCTGTAGAGTTTAAATTATTTTATTTGGTAGGTGTCAATTCATTCCTGGTTGAAAAGAGCTTAATATTCGAGCTCAGGGCGATCCGAATCAATTGTTTTGGTAGTTTTCCAAAACTGCATAAGTTCATGACAGAAAAGCAAAGAAAATTTGGGAAGCGTCCACCTGGCTTAGTTGTTGCAGCTCTGTATCTGCAGACTTCCAGCTCTGCTCATCTTTTGCTCCACGTTTGCGCAGTGACTCTTAAAAGATGTCAAAAAGGGATCCGAGGCTCTGCCCCCGGGCCCCAAAAAAGGCTAAGCTCTTCCAATAAAGCTCATAAAGCTCTGCATACGCCAAGTAGCAGAGGTGGGCCTGATGGAAACGGTTCCAGTGTGCACGGGGGTGTGTCCTGTGCTCATGGCTGCTCCACAGTGGGGGGGTCGAAGGGGGGAAAAGACGAGCTGCCTTCAGGAACGAAGCACAAGCAGCTCCATGTAGAAGATTAGCATCGCCTGCTCTTTGTCCAGGATTTCTTTGTTGCCAAATAAGAGAAAAATAATCTGCAAGAAGCCGCTTTGTGAGACGATGCACACCGGTGTGTGAATACTTACCCACAGATGTCCTAAACCGACTGACTTTTTTGCTGTGTCATGGTATCCTGCTCATTGGACAAAAGTCATGCCAATAAATCGGTTTTGCCTTTAATCCGTGACATATTTCATTTTTTGTTTTTCAATGAATCTAATTGTGTTTTGCAGCTTTCTTGAGTCCCAATAAATATTCTCAAAAGGCATTGGTGGTGCTTTTTGAGATGTCTTTCCTGGAGTGTTTGCTGTAAAACAAACCCGGGACGACATCCTGCTACACGGTGAGCACACAACGGGTCAAGAGTTCATCTTTTGTGGAAGGCAAACAAAAAAAAAAAAGCATTTGGATATTCTTTTGTTTGAGGAGCAAAGCCATAAACCAGGAAGGCCGGTGTGAAATGTCGGGACAAACGGTCAGTGCCCTGTTGGTTTATGGTCAGAGGAAGTGAGCTGAGAAGAAGCCTCACAGCTTCCTGAAGGAACCCGTATTCTGGGCCGAGCCTGGGGTGGGAAAGCAGGGACGGACCCCAGAGGACGAGAGCCGAATGGTTTATTATGTAGTTTGGAGAAAAACTTTGGTTGTATGACAGAGAAAAAAAAATCTGAACTCAAATTAAAAACATTGTAAACGAAGGGGGACTTTATGCTGATAATGCACACCTAAGAAAAAGAATTGGATTTTTTTTTTAGATGTGATGTGCATCTGCTGATAGCAGCTCAGTTCTAAAGATTCACCAGGACGTGTACAGGAGAATGTACTGTCTTCAACCGTTTAAAAATACAAAGAAAAAGAAAAAAAGAAGCATTTTCTGTCGTAAAACAGATTCTAACACACACCTAACTCGTCCAAGGCTGATGTCCTATCTGAATCTGGTGGTCTCATTACCAATCAAGGATGTTCACAATCTCATTTCTCCTCAAGAAATATGAAGAATATAACAAAACCCTAAAAAGAAAAAATCCTAGCGTCACAAATGACACTCTACTGAAGCCAGACTTCTTTTTTTTCCAAATGAATTTCAATCATGTACATTTGCTTATCAACAGATATTGATAGAAGAATGATACCTGTGTTTAGACAAATCAGTCTAATAAAAACTACAGAAGGCAGTCAAAAGAAAGGACAAATCCCGACTGAAACAAAGAGGGCACATTATGGGCATTAGAGCTGCAGACCTCACCGCTGAGCCTCAGATGATACCCGTGTGGGTCACATCAACAAACACCCATGGGAAGTGGAGTAAAGCACTCTGGGTGGTGAGATCATTTCCCCTCCCGTGTCCTTGTGTGAATGTGGGGCTGCTTTTGGGTCCTTGTGTTTGCAGCAGATTGGAGTTATCGCTGTAAAACCCCTGGAGGGGAGACCACCTTTTACTTGTGTCAAACAGTCCCGTTAGCTTGCTTCTCCTTTTGATTTGGGCTGTGAAAGTGGGACTAGAGCTGCGGGAACAGCCTGTGATTCTCTTTTCTATAAATCACCACGAGTGGACGATTGCATTTCCTGTATTGTATTCCGTGTTAACAGCCTGCCGCGGACTCAAAGCACTTTGGGATCTAACCTCTCTGAGTGTTAGTCACAGAGCGAGCGGGTCTCTGCTAACAGCGCGGCGCTCTGAGCCCAGCGGCGGCCGGAGGAGAAGAGGACAGGAAGCGAGTGTTTGGAGGAGGCTGAGTGGGATGCGTCTGAAGGCGGGGAGCGGTTTGCTGGCGGGCAGACATCAGAGAGTCAGGTCCTTCTCCCCCAGCGAGGAGAAGCTCTCCGCCACGCTCCGGTCAGACACCTCCTCCAGCGTGGCCGGCTTCCACTTGGGACTCTGGTCTTTGTCCACCAGCACTGAAAACACGCACACGGTTGGGACCTTTAGAGGGACTCAGACGACGTTGCTTCGTCAAAAATAAAGATCTTAAAAAGAGATGACTAATAACTAACTGCATTTGACAACATTTACTGTTGGAAAATCCGATCCTGATGAGGAGGGATGATGATTCTCAGCAGCTGACAGCACAACTGTTGAATTTTAATCCTTTTAAGTCTAAACTGAGAGTGTTTATACCATCAGTGGGTATGATCTTTTATTTGAAATAATCCTATATAAAAATATTGACAGTGTAAACATTCTTTGTCGACTTTACAGTGCTTTTCATTCCCTTTTGGTATTGTTGTACTAACTTACCAGCTCGTACACCTTCATAGAAGTCAAAACCTCTCTGCAACACAACAGAAGCAAAACACAAAAGATCCAATGAGATGATTTAAAACATATGTTCTAATGTCATGCAAAACAGCCATGTCAGATCAAATCAAAATGGCTGTGCCGTTAAAGTGATGACGATGAATTCAACTTTGTCTGGCAGTAATCTGTGGTGATCTGAAATCAGGGCGTGACTAAGCCTTTACCATGCAGGCCTGGGTCAGCCGGTACTCCATCACCAGCACCTCCTGCAGGCTCAGGGCGGCGCCCTCCTCCAGCTGCCGGTGGGTGATCTTCAGAGACGTGGGGGACATTTTGGACAGGGTCTGTAGGACGTCAAACCGGTGTTTGTCAGAAAGATTTGGTTCCTCGGACTGAAAGATGCTAAAGGCCTGATTTGGGGTCCAGCTTTTTTTTCTGAGCCGAGGTGAAAAACAAAAAAAACAAACAAACCAAAAAACCGCACTGAGCTTAAAATGAAACTGATGGTTAAGGCAGGAAACTGGATGAGTGGTGTAGAGTAACAGAAGGGGGGTGGGGTTTATAAATATTTAATGACTCGACTAACCTTCACTGGTCCGAATTGATCTTGATATAACTTGAAAAAATAATGAAAGTGACCGTTTGCCCAAAAAAATCAAAAGCTAGAAATCTTGCTAAAATTTAAGAAGAAATTTAAAGATGATGAAAAGTAAAAGAAAAAATGAGTAGCTGCTTTCTTAGTCTTGCACTAACCAGGAGAGGGAGGGAGGGAGGGGCATAACCAGGGTCACTGGCAGGGTTTGTTAAGACTAAAGATAAACAACTCCTTCTCCCTCTCACTGGGCTAATATATGTAGCATGACATGTCACATGCGTTGTTTTTTGGAAGCATCCCAGATGTCCCTGGGAGGAGTGTTTTATTTAAAAACAAAAATCAAAAGATTCTTAGCAGATAAGCAACTGCCTTTCACCAATAGACATAATGGAGGTAGATTCCCAGATGATGCTTTTTTGGGTGTAAAGAGTAAGTGTAAAGAGGGTTAATTGAATTTAATCAGAATATGTGAATTTGGAGACTGTTTTTGTTGAGTTGAATCCCACAGGAAGGAGTCCGAGACTAAGCCCATTAAGTACTTAGACTGAGTTTATTTCTAATTCCCAACATGCACCGCTGAGGCAAACGCTGCTCTGCTTTGGTTACAGCGCTCGATCTGGGCGTCGGCTTTTGGCCGGCGGAAGTGTACAGCTAGTCTTTCTGGAGAAAAGAAAATCATCCCGACCGCGATCCGGATTCGAGGACCTACCTCGGCCTGTTTCTGAGCAAACTCCGAACCGTCTGCCCTCAAGTTGTGCATGATTCCTTCCACACTGGTGGAGCTGAACAGCCTGTTGGGAGGGGAGGGAAAACTTATTGTGAAAGGCCTGGAAATGATAAGATTCAAGAAGCATGACTGTGGCCAAAAATCAATAAAAAAACATTTGAATCCCCCAAAGAGCCACTGTCCACTGCACTAACCTCCTGACAACTAAAGAGCCTGACAATTTCGGAGGAAATTCTGGATGCGAGTCTAAAGTGAATGATCTTGATGTGGAAGTCTACTAATGGTCAGAGTGAGCCTCGAGTTTAAATTCTGATTGATCTAATTGGTTCATATTCTGACTATATTCAGGACTTACAGACTTACAGCATTATTTTGCTTACCGAAAACATTAAAAAATCAAATAAAAAAAGGCATTAAAGTCAAACTAACATTCTTATATCCCATCTTTTTTTCCTTCAAGAAACTTTTCTAATGAGGTTAATGATATCAGCTTATGTTTGGGAATAAAGAAATGGAAGGCCTACCTGTCGATATCAGAAACGTGCTTATCCAAGACAAAAGCCTTTCCGGAGTCTAGACTGCTCTGTGGACAAAGACACCAGATAAACGGCAGGAAAACACACATGTGGGAAACAAATAGTTAAGCTTTGGGAACATTAGGGTCGGCGGGGAGGTAGAAAGGCGGGCTTAGTTTCTCACCTGGTTCTGAAAGAACTCTAACACTCTGGAGACTTCTGAGTCAGAGGGAGACTTCAGATTCAATATCTCCTTCTCCAGGTCTGGCACCTATTGAGGCACACGACAAAAAAACTGTGAAAAGACAAAAAGGCTTGATTGCATTTGTTTTATTACTTCCAGAGGTGTTGTGCTAGTCTATAGTCAAACATGTCCACTCACTCATATACAGAAAGCTTTTGGACTGGTGAGTTCCTCTTTTGGTTTGGGCCAAGAATTAAAAGAATGCAAAGGTATGGCTGTATGAGTCGGTCATTATTAAGCAGGTTGAACACTTAAGAACAGTCATGAAACTCCACCTTATTATTTTGACTAACTTTTCCCTATTTTCTGTTGAGGGTAAGTGAGTTTCCATCCTTGACTCTGATCCGACTCCGGGCTAAAAATGGTCAAACTGCTAAACTTTCCCAAAAACCCAAGGTCAGCACTTTCAGCAAACTCTGCCTCCTGCCGTTCTGACCAGCGGGAAGACGCACGCCGGGCCCGGTCATTACGCGGCCAGGCACCTGGTGGCTGCACACCTGGCTGCACGCCTGCCTCCCATTCATCCCCGCCGCACTGACATCAGCCAACGTCAGAGGGAAAAAAGAAAAAAAGGTTTATCGCGATGGTTTTTTGGCCAGCACCTTCTTGGACTCCACAAAGTGCGTGGCGATCCCGGCCCTCTGCACATCCCGTCCTCGGAGCCGGAAGCCGGTCAGAGCGAGAAACAGTCCCAGCTTCCCCTTGAGCCGTGGCAGAAAATAGCCGCCGCCCACATCAGGGAAAAGTCCTGGAAAAGCAAAACACAAAGCACTTCACAAACAGCCTCGTATAGTTCTGACCCTGCCTTAAAAAAAAACACAAACGGGGAGGCTGGATAAGGACTGGATTCTTCTCTGGTTATTTTTCTGGTAAAAATGCTGTAATATGCAGGCTTTACGTTAAAAAAAGATCAACCCACGTCTCCCCAAAGTGATCCTACATGTCTGAGATTAGGTAGAGCTGTTACGAATGCAAATCAAATCCGTCTGGCTGCAGACTGCAGGAAGCCAAGGATGGATATCCAACTCCGCCCACATCCAAGTCGGCCATTTTGATTAGGTCACCAATAGGAAGATCCCAGGCAAGAAAATCGTAATAGCCTCATGGCAATAAAGACATTCATTTAAAAATAGTGAAATTCATCTTGCAAACACTGAATTAAACTCTAAACATAATATTATGTTAAAATAGTGTATGTTAAATAGGTTTTTACAATAAGTCCAAACAAATTTAACCAGAAAATATTTATTTCTCACAATTATGAAGGGTGGAGGGTCAGGGTCAGGGTCAGGGTCAGGGTTAGCGTTAGGTTTAGGGTTAGGTTTAGGGTTAGGGTTAGGGTTAGGACATCGTTTGTCTTACGATTTTGTATAGACAGTAAAGTTTTGTTTCTACCTCAAAGAGCTGCTAGTCACATGACCTAATCAAAATGGCCGACTTGGATGTGGGAGGAGTTGGATATCCAACCGAGGCGTCCTACAGGCTGCAGCCAGAGGCTACTCCTGCAAACCGTGGCCGGCACCTCCCAAAGAGCGGAGCGTCCAGCTAACAGGCTCCACCATTCACTTCATTACAACGCACGGCCTAAATCTGTGCACGTCAGCATCTGACGGGAAACGAGCTTCCATTTGTTACACATGGTTTTCTCGCATCTTTTGTAGTGTGGCGTAAGACACCAGAGGGGGGAGGTGAAGAGGAGAGCGGGATTAGATGCGGTGACCTGGTTTAGGCTAAAATGTAATATCATAAATGTGACAGATTAGGGCAACTGCCATTCAGGATGCAAAGGGAGTGGGGGTAAATCTGTTTATCCCAGGGGGCACTTAATGCCTGTGATGTGGACCGCCTCTCACAGATGATTTGGGGGGGGTCCCTAAACATGGGCGGAGAGCAGTTTACATTTTACAGTTTTAAATGAAGTTATACAGGGAAATTATTTGGACAATCGGTGTTTTTCTGCAAACAATGCTTTATCCACTCAGTCAAAAACATTTGACAGGCACCGTATTTACCGTATGGATTTGATTTTTGGCATCAAGAATTGTTTTTTAATCAAGTAAAAGAACAAAAGCAAAAACAAATTAAAGTCAAGTTAATCAAAATTCTTCTGTTGCCTGTTTTTCCTGAAGTTTGTTTAGTTTACAACTACAACTTCAGACTATTTTACTGTTTAAAACGCTGCAAAATGTCGAGTTTAATTTGTTTCCTTATGGCAAATGCTTTGAGAAGTCAGCCACTTACATACATAAAATCACAGGGCGGTTGTAGCTTAGCAGAACAATAAGTATCTACCACTAGAAAGGCAGTAGTTCAACCTTTTGAAACACACTGGGAGTAAGATGGGTGGAAATGGGATGTAGTGTAACCCTAAACTAAGAAAAGTGCCCATAAGAACAGTCAGTTAGTCTTTCTTTTTATTATTATTGGCTGTAAAATGAATCGTGTTACTGGAGAGCACAAGCGTAAAGATTGAAGTGCCACACTAGGTACTTATTCCAATCTTAGAAACATTGTTAAAGTTTGTTCTGAACAGAATGTTTTTTACATTGCAAGAACAAAAAATCAACAATAAATGTCAAAGTAAATTTAAAACAGGCAAGTAAAATGATTTGACACCATTGTTTACTGAATAAGGTCAGATTTAAGCAGATGCATAGTTTACTGAGGAAAAGCTATGGTAAGGAAGCAAACTGGGGCTCATTCCTCCACTTTTAGCTCATCTTTATCTCTTTTTCCTGCATTTGGAAATGCTCGTGGCGCGTCAGACACCAATTGCTTCTGTACACTGACAATAATTTCTTCTCCTCCGTCTCGTCCATGAGTCAGCTTAAGCAGATGACACAAAACAGATTACCTTACTTCTTTTTTTTTTTATCAGAGGCAGGCGGAGCAGCGGCGTCAGAGTCATTGAGGAACGGTTAGCAGCTGTGTGGAAACACGTTCACTGCTCAGTACTGTCCACATACGCATGGTCCAGAGAGGAATGGACTGGTCGTCTGAGTTACTTTTTGTGAGACGATGTTGTAGCTACAAAATCAGGATTTAATTGGATCGTAATGACAGTCTGAAAATGCTTTTTCGTCCCTTTTAAAGATGTGTGGAAAGTGTTCTGCTCCATCAGGAAAAAGGATAAATATACATCTATCCTTTATTGTGTTCACAAAAAGAACATCAAGGTGTCCAGTATAGAGAAACTTGAATTTCTGTTATTTTGCGTGTTATTAACGTGTTTCCTTGCATTTCTTGGTCGATAGACAGGTTTGGTCACTATAATATAGTCATTGGCTTTTACAAATGTTATGGAAAAGGATTCAAGTGTCAGGAAGACACCGGTAGTCCTCCTTCAGGGCCACAGAAAAATTCCAGCTGCAAGCAAAATAAGGAATAGAAAAAGCCTCTTTACTCTTCCCTGTCAGCACCCGGGGCCTTAGCTAGCATGATTCACTGTCCTGCTCAAGTTTACTTAAAGCTCAAAAGCCTGAAAAAGGCCTTAATTGGTCACAAAGTCAGCATTCAACCCTGGATTACTGATATCATTAAATCCTTTTCCAAGACATTAGGAAAACGAGTAGAGATTATTAAATATGTCCATTCTGATTTCATAGAGCATGAATTTCTGAACATCTGCAGAGTCCATAAAAATGCCTCAACAGTAGCTGCGTGAATCTGTTTTTTTCATTTGAGCCTCGGAAAAAAAAAAAAAAAAAAAATTGTCACATTCTCCTTATCCTACAAAAGCTTCTTGTCACGTAACCACAGAAGACAAGCACCGGTGAATTTTCATCTAAAGCCTGCAGTCTTACCATTATTCATCATCACTGCCATCACAATATGCACCAACAACCTTGTTGCTCTATATTTGGAATTTATGCAATGTTTTAAATGACACTACATGGGTTTTTATTCCCGTTTGGGTGACTCACATACAGAGATTTGAAAAAGATCAAACCTAGCTTATCTTATTTTCTTTTTTCTTTTTTTTTCTTTGACTTGGTTTAAACATTTTATGCCAGTTTTTGATCAAACAGGACATGGACACAGCTGAGTTTACTGTCCGCATTTCAACTGCCAATGTTCACCTGGCTAACAGCATCTCTGTTTCCAAGTTCAGGTCATACATTTCAAATATAGGAATCCAGGTCTTCACTTGGGCACACAGGATATCATAAAATAGAGGATTTCAGCTGATGCTCCAGTGACTGAGCAGAGGCTGAAAGATGCATCCACCTCCTAAAAAGTGTTGGATGCTTGAAATAGTCCAGATTCTTCTTTAGTCTCAACCACAAAACAATAACATTTCTGTCTTTGACACTAAAAAAGGCTGTGTGGTGTGTTAAAATATGGAGTTATGTATTGAAAAGCACAGGTCAGCACCCAACATCCATTGTGCTTGAAAACAAGTGTTCACAATGGACATTTCCACATAGTCGACGGGTAAATAAACGTGAGAAGGTTTATAAAACGAACCACGTTTTCACATGATCGCCCCCTTTTCCCAGTGCTACTCATACAAATATGTGCACGTGATGCACATATGATTGTGGCATACTTCAGAGGGGGAAAAAGAACCCAACTACTCCACACAGGGGCTGCAGATAACTCAGCACATGAGAGCGGCTCTTGAGGGGCTCTGACCTCCGGACCAGGCTAAAATTAGCATGCGGAGCCTGTGAGACAGCTGCGCTTCCATGAAAAGCCCAAAACGCCTTTTTCTCCAATGGATGCACAATTCCGAGTGAGGAAGTTGGGCGAGAATGGGAGGCTACTGCATTGGCCAGCTCCCAAATGATATTCTGCAGGGTGGTTACTCACCATACTCTGCTGTGATTGGCTGAAGACAATATCACTGCAGCAATCTTTACCAATCTCACTTCATATTCTAATTCCCCTTCTAATCACATATATATGCCCTTACAAAAAAGTATCAAAAACATTTCCATGACTTTCATGAAAGAGAAATGAAAAAAAAGAATAAAGAATTCATCCCAACTTTGGGAACTTTTTCCAAGAATGAGCCCAAATTACATTTAATCAAACGTGCTAATGTCTGGAACGAAAAATGCAATCTTGAAAGCTGCGAGTCAAAACCCCCAACCATCAAATCCACCCTGAGGAAACACAATGCATCAGAACAGGGGCCAGTTTACCATAAACCAACAGGGAAAACCATGAACCTGCCAAAAACCAGACAACAGAGCTCCGGCTTGCCATGCGGCTCAGAGAAAATTAGGATTGGGCAGACGTTCTGTCAACAGCCTCCAAGTGATGACTAGCAATGTTAAGTTAATGCATCAGAATCAATCATCCAGGAGGATGAAGTGATTAGGTTGGCCGAAAAGGGACAGACAACAGACAGCTGGTAACAGCTGCATTCAGCCCCTAAAACCCAGAAATGCCATTTGGACTCAGGGTCATTTTGCCATAACGTTGGCTGTGATTACTGAGATTTGTTGCTAATCCCCCCCCCCCCACACCTGAAAAGAAGACCATCTGTCTCCATGTGTAAATTAGCTACAGAGCAGACTATGGCTTAATGCCACTGTCGAGGTCATGTGCACTTAAAGAACAGGCTCAGACAGTAACAAAAAGACAAAAACAAAAAGAAGCTTTTATATTGAAACCCAGAAGGCAAGCCATTCAAGGCCTGATGTGCCGTGTAAAAGGGCTCTTCAGTTAAAGATTAAACGACCGGCACATGTCTAATGATCCACGTAAACGCATCATTCTCTGCTCTTATTTCTTTAGACTATCACAGGCTGCTTAGGTTTTAAGGATTAATACTTCTTGCAAATGTGAGCCCAGCATTTCCGTAAGTAAATGACGAAAGCAGATTTTGTTGTAACAGAGCAGAAAAGTGAACAGAAAATTAAATTTTTGTGCCTGGTTAAGTAATTTTACATCAATACATTTATGTATATATATAACCTTATTTTAGATATCAAGCATGTTAAAATAACCTATATAAAATTTGCTTAAAAAAGGAAGAAAAAAAAAGAAAAGAGAAGATCACAAAGGTCAATTAAAAAATGAAGCTTTCAATTGACCTGTGTGATCTTTTCTTTTTTTTTTGGATACATGGTGGATAGAAAGATAAAGCCATCTATTTTGTTGTTGTGGAAATTCTGAAGCAAAAGTCTGAGTCCATTCAAGAGAATAAGAGAAAGAAAATGTATTAAAGGGAAAACTTCATGAAGGGAGAGCAACCAGCCATGCAACCTATCAAGCTGCTCCAAAGTAAAACAAAATCATAGTACATTTTATACCCCTCTCTGAGCCTGAGAAGAGGGGTAAAATCTGTCTCCCATCATAGAGTCACCTGCACCTGTACCAAACAATCCTCCAGCCAAAACATTAAGAGATAAAGAATAAGAAGACCCTCTCTGAGACCTAGAAGGAGGGATGAGTCCCATGAGAAAGAAAAATAACATTTAAAATATTCACTTGTGGAAAGTTACCAGAGAGAATAAATACATATATTGATTTCCCCCACAGTTGTCTTAGACTTCACTCTTGAAAACACACAGCCCAGCCCAACTGGAAGTCTTACCGATGGCCGTTTCTGGCATGGCAAACAGCGTCTTCTCAGTGGCCACTCGAAACCTCCCATGGACTGACAAACCTACACCCTGCAGGTGCAGGAAAACAAAAGAATCACAGAAAGAAAATTAATAAATACATGTAAAAAACATCACTGGTCAAGGACACAACCCCCAGATTATTAATAACCGTCACCTCTGCAGAGGTTTGGCCTAGACTGGTTCTGTATTTCGAGGTCCCAGATTGTGACAAAGGAAAAGCGGGATTGAAATGATAAGGCTCTATGTTTGCTACATGAGTGAAGTTACTTTTAAATGACTTACACAAAATCTGTTTAGCTCTGATGTTGAGATATGTCATCTGAAAGGCCTCTCCTCCTCTCCAGAACACACTCATCATTTCCCCCCCGGTGCTCGGCTTCCCTCGGTTTGATTAAAATCATGTGAATCACCTTTTAATCTAGTGCTGCAGAGTTGTGTATCTATTTGACCTTGCGTGTGAGTCATCCCTGTGGCTCCTTGTTGGGGGGTAGGTGAAGGATAATGAGCCGGGGTTGGCCGTAGGACACCATATGAGCTCTATTTCTGTTTGAACCTGTGCATATGTGGGTTTGTGTGTGTGTGAGTGCCTTAGAGAGAGACAGAGAGATTGTTGGGCTACCTGCAGCATCTCTTTGCCAACATTCATACATGCGTGCATGCTCAGAGGGAACCGGTGTGTTACTCTCTATGGTTTTATGAGGGCTTGGATTACAACAAATCTCCCAGATGACCATTGTTGTGATTTGGTGACATCTAAATACGATTGAGTGTTTTTCTTAAAAACACATGTTGACAGATGAGCAATGCACTTGCACTAATGCAAGCGAACACACCACCAAGCAAACTGTGCAATGCACTAAACGTAGATCATGGTAAATGTTATCACACGTGGCAACTTCATCAACCTCAAACTTCATATGGAAGATTAAAGTTTAAGACTAAAACTATCCGCATAATAATCACTCCAACAGGACATGATAGTACATTTATTTGAAATTATTGTATTACATTAGAAACATCTCATTTCTGAAAAACATATTCACAATTGAATTATTAAAGTGCTCTTTACTAATAGTTGTTCTGCCTGTAGGAAGGTTTTTCAAAGTTTTCCTCCCAGCACTGGCTAACTTTTTACTAATTCCTGTCCAGTTTTCATATCTGACCATTTTTTATGGTGTTCCATAAAGCGTATAGATGTTATTAATATAACAAAAAAGCAACATTTAAAATGCCAAGACTACAAAGACAAGAACGCTCTACTCAAAACAGAAAGCAGAAACATGTCAAGTCTGCTCCGTTTCTATTCTAGTAATCAGTTCTTCACTCTTAGGGCTTATATGTTGGGACCAGACTCCTCTGTGTATGTGAGCAGGGCCATTTCCTGTGCAGGTTACAGGAAAATTCAATATGTCAATGACAGGCTGTGATTTTTGACAGTGGCCATCAGATTCTTCCCCTGACGGTTCACATCTACACCAACAGTCCTGAGACACTAGTGATCCTTTAAAGACAAAATAAAAGAAAGAAAAAAAGTGCCTCAAATTGGCAGTGTCAGCTTAAGTGTGCCTGCTTTTATAAATAAATGTTACGAGAGCCCAGGTCTTTTTTTCCCATCCTGGTGTTTCTCAGCTCTGTGCACAGTCGCACGGTGTTTCTCTCACAAGCAGTCCTGTAATTAAGACGTCAAACATCTCCAATGAGCGGTTCGGTTTCAACAATACCAAATGGCTTCAGATCCAAAACGTTAAATATTTATAGGCTGCCCTTCGATATCAAAAAAATAAATAAGATCCTTCTAAATAGATCCATTTACCCGCTTGGCAAGTAGCCAAAACAGGAAAACCAAAAACTCTACTGCACAAAAACAAAAAGCCTACTGGTCAACCTATCCAGGTAGCTCCTTTTAGTTACAAGATCTAAAATTCTCTAACTTCATTAACTTGATTTTAAAAAAAGTTATTCCAATATGCACAAATGTACAATGACCGGCAAATTCCTCCTTCAGCATCAGACTCGGATATGGAGTCAAGGAAACAACCGACCAGGGGAACTGTGCATGGCACTAAACCTAGAATATAGTAGTATGGTACAGTAAAAAACAAACAAATAAACCATGGTTTGTATTGCAGTTACAGTGTCAAGGCCCGTGGAAGACATGGTCAAACAAGACTGGACAGGAAATGGCAATGTGGACATTTCTATAGGCACATGCAACCTATTTCGATTCGATTTGTTAAAAATGTTCAAAGCCAACTAAATAAAAAAATGCAACACAACATCATGTCATTGTAAAAGCTCAGGACAAAATTGCAGTTGCAATTATGAGTAATATGCCACTAAAACTCATGTGAAGTCTCCTGATCTCCTACACAGTGCTGTACATGTGGAGGCGTGATTCTCGAGCTAAAACTCAACAAAAGAAGCGGTTGGTGCAGAGCTAAGGACAAAGATTCAGACCACAAAGTTCAGACCTTGAAACGATTCACACGGAGAAATTGCACAAGTCTGTTTGAAGGAAATTAAACTTTTCAAGGATCAAGAAAACTGCAAATGTCTCCTTTTTTGATCTAAAGATGTCGGGAAGTTTCTGGAACACAAAATGTAATCAAAATGTACATTTCTGTTCCCACGTCTAGGCTAGAATCACCCTTCATTAGAAAAAGGAAAGGGGATAAATAAGATATTGTTAGCTTTTATAGTAAAATCTAACGCCATATATGATCAAACATGGAAGCTGCTTTTTGAAATGAGGAGAAAAAGACTGAAGACAGAGAAAAGGCGGGTGCAGAACGAGGAGCCGGGCGATCTCGTCGTGCTCGGAGTTTTGCCATAAAAGTAGTGGAATATTGTTAAATGTTGTCCCGTGTCATCAGCCGCCATATACGAGCATGTCTCCAGCTCCTGCTGTAAACAGGAACGACTTGCAAAGTGCAGACAAGTGTGTTTATGGCTCTCCCTTACCGAGATAATGGGCTGCAAAATTTACAGCGTCCCACCAAATGGCGTTCACTGCCAAGGAAAGAAGTGTTTGAGAAACACTTGTTAAATACTGACGGAAACAAGGGGGCTGTTTTCACCCGTTACTGGGGCCAACCTGCTCAGTTACCTCATAAGTCTTTCAAACATCATTAGACGTCGTTTTTTAATAATTCACCGGCCGGATTAAATTGGCCTGTAAGAGCGGGACTGTGTGGAAAATATTCACACTTTTCAGTTTGTGTGCAGAAACCCGACTCACAATTAATATAGTGATGCACATCCCGAGTAAATGGTGTCTGTTTGAAAAGGCCCAGCTGTTTCCACATCACTCTTTCGCAAAGTATGTCCTCTCAAAACAAGTGCTGTGCTCTGCTTGAAAACTGGAAATCCCCGATGGCAGCGCGGCTACAGGCCCGTTTAGGCAAAAAGTGCTCACCGGACGACGTGGACATCAGCAAAGCAGCAGCTATTGGAATCACGCAGCAATATGTGTTTCCATTAAACTACTCCTCTATCAAGCATAGATAATCAATCTGTACTACACCTCCCTCAGACAGTCAGACTACCCCCTCTGTAGATTCTAACTAACTTATGGCATTATCATTTTCACTTATTTAAGACCTATATATATACAGTATATACATATAGTTACTTACGTATATATTAATTTATATTTCTTGTGTAATTTTGTATATATGTATAGACATGTATATACTGTATGTATATGCTGTTTATTTCTGGAGTTACTAGCAAAAAGATTGCCCTCTGGGATTATTAAAGTATTTCTGATTCTATTCCAAACAGGCCATCTGACAACTTGTTTTTAATTTTCTGCATAAGAGAGACGCTATGTCTCTTTGGGTGTAACTCAGGGCGGACACAGATTGATAACCCTAATAACCTTTATTCCTTTATTCCTTTATTCCTGGGATCTTGCTGAGCACTGAACAACTTGTGTGAGAAGAGATCCCTCTGATAACAGATCCCACACAGCGCCTGTCTTTGACCCTCCAGGACACGCCTTTATTCCCTGAGGATTCCTTATCACCAGTCGCTCTATAGTGGAGCTCTACCCTGAACTTAGAGGAGATCTGGGAGTGGGAAATCCAGTGCCGTTTTCCCATATATAGAGCCGGCCTGTTTCTGTCCAAGCACTCAGCTTTAGGATTGTTTATGTCTCTGCACAGCCATGACAGAAGATGTGGATTGCAAATCATTTCATCTCCCGAGTCAGGCAGTCACAGAAAACAGGAAACAAACAGAAATGATTTTTAGATTTTAAAGTAGTCCAAAAAAACTCATATTTAGCTTTTTTTTGTTTTGTTTTTTACAGGGAGTTGAGCAGTATCAGTTCTAAAAAGGACACTTTTTTAATCCATCCAAACTATGCATAAGATACAGTGCTATATCGTATTTCTTGTTTTGTTTTTTCTAATTAATTAGAGCATCTAAAAGATTCATCATCATTATGAATATGTGAACACAGGGAAATAAACTAAATCGTGGTTAGCTTTTTCCGGGATTCATTTCTGCCCGACGATGAGGCCAACTCTGCCAGCCTAAAGGTCAACTCAGCCGTTAAGGTCCAAATGCATCCACCCAGAAGGAACGCTATATTGCTCAAGCTCTTGTAATTCTGTTAAAAAACAAGCTGTGCCTTTCTCTTTCATCGTTTTGATATCTGACTAGTGATTCAATCTGCTATAAATTGGCTATAAACCGCTGGGCCCTTGTGCTCACTGAGTAAACGCCCTCCTGTATTTTGTTGCCGCTAAGCCCATCAGAACCTGCTAGGGGAGGAGCCTGGTACCCCTCTGCCCCGTCAATAATCAGTAAATCTCCCTACATGGATTTAAACTGTCTAGGGTAAAGTCTACAAAGGAAATCTGTTTAATGGAAGTGGGTGTGGCTTTATTTTCTTAAAAATGTGTTGACATATACATGTATATATGTGTGTTCTTTTAGTTATATGATTGGTTTTTCTCACCATACATTGCTAAAAATCTTAATTCTGACATATATCTGGTATATGTCAGAGCACAGAACTTCGAGCTGACAGCACAGAGGGAGGGCAGCAGGCGGGAGAAGGGCCTCTAGGCTCAGACTGTTCATATGAAGGACATATGTTTGCGTCCACCACACCCTGCATTAAGCTAGTTATGCTTAAAATCCTCAATCCCAGAAGCAAATTCTAAAAAATTAAATAGATTTAAACAAACAGGGAAAGAGAAACAGACACACTGGTGCGTCGAGTGAAGTGGAGACCCCTGGAGTAATTTAACATTAAACATTACAACTGAAAATGCACAAACAGAAGTATAAAATAAACATAGTAAAATGTGAAACATTGATCAGAAGTCCTTTTAAATTTTAGTCTCACTCAGTCAATCTACTACCAACATGACAGCTGTTCCCATCTGAGGGATGACTGACATTAGAGTTGTGAACCAAACCCACTATTAATCATTCTGATTGGGCTCGTCTGGTTAAACATTAGTAACGTAATAAAGCTCTGTTGCGTATGTGATAACAATCAGTACCAATAAACATTGTTGTAGTTCTAGCTGTATTTATTAGTTTATACTGCTTATTGTGTGGCAAAGGTAGCAATTCAAATTCCATGCACATCTGACACCTGGAGGGAAAAACCAGCAGGAAAACATTCTTTGTCACTTCATATTTCATCCAATCAGAGGCCACCTTGCCACTGGCCTGTTTAGCAAAGCACGCGGCTCTCTGCTGACACCTCCTGTTGGGATTTATTATCCCCCTCCCAATTTTGCAATATAAAATACTGTTTATAACACACAAATACAAAACTTCATGATGTATTAGAACACGTCACTCACCCCTCCCATTGTTATGCCGTCGATAATGGCAATGTACACCTTCCTGTAGGTTCCTGAAACAGATGCATACCAGTGAAAAATTATTACTGTATTATGTGAAATAAGGTGGATTACCAACATTAAAGTATAGAAATGATTAATGCAATAATCAAGTCACAAAAGCATACCTATGGCGTTGTTCAGGATATATTCCTCACGAAAAAAGTCCTGAGCTAAGGAGTCGCCAGTCTTTCCCGCTTCTGTGACCGCTGAGGAAAAAAAACACACATACACCCACAAAACAACGATGTAACACAACTGCTAAAGTTATGCAGCCAAATCCTAACCGACTCTAAAAGGTGAACGCTTACCTCTGATGTCTCCACCAGCACAAAAGGCCTTTCCGCCTGTTCCCTTAATAATCACCAGGTCAGTCTCACTGTCGTTTTCCCATTTCTAGAAACACCCATAAAAAAGTACAAAAAGTACAAAGATTTCACATAAATTAACAATAATAACTCAATAGAACTCCACCTCACGCCGGCCAGAACACTGAAATCATGGCATCATGACTGATAAGCAAAAACCTCTCACAGTTACTAAACCATCTTTTTTTTTATAATCAAGAAATGATGAATAACCTACAGTGTCTTTGAGAGAAAGAGGCTCAATCCCAACTAACACTATCAGGTTTTCCAGTGAGTATCTAATCATGAGACCACTGTCTACTCTACAAAAATACACTATTTTTCACATCCAAAGTGCAATGGAAGTGAATTATTTGTAATTGTACATGTTGAGAAAAGTTTGTTTGGTCCTGAATCATAATACTGGCTTTATTGTTAATGTAAAAAAACATTTTTTTTTTAATAGTTATTTTTGTGGTGGCAACCAAAAATGAGGTACGCATTTGTAAAAAAAAAAAAAAAAAAGTTTCACTTTGTAAGAAGATTGTGATATAATTTCAAAGCAGAAATATCAAGCATGTGATTTAATATGATATTTTTTTCCACTGGCCATCGTGAAAAGGATTAGGAGGAAATTATCCAAAAGCAGGATCATTTAAACTCTTAAAATCTTGGTCTTC
This sequence comes from Menidia beryllina, assembly GCA_013363375.1. NCBI lineage: Eukaryota > Metazoa > Chordata > Actinopteri > Atheriniformes > Atherinopsidae > Menidia > Menidia beryllina. The sequence goes on along the minus strand of JABUIW010000172.1, from coordinate 1,319,456 downwards.
AAGCCGGATCATACTACAAGTCAAACTCATCAGATATCTTGACCCCGAATCGTAAGTAAATAAAATGTAAAAATCTGACTCTGTCTTGGATTCAGTATAAACATGGCAGTGACATTTCTACAGCAGTTCCATCATTTCAACCCAATTCATGTCATTGGAACTAGTGCTGAACTGGCTCTCCCTTTTAAATCCTAAATGCCCCATCTCCTCCCTTAACTCAAAGAAATACATCAACACAGCTCCTTGACTTAACTACCTTAATTCAGCCTTAATTCAGCCTTAATTCAGCCTTAATTCAGCGTAACATGGCAGGTCATGAGGGATTTCCTCATGACCCGGGGGATTTCCTCACAGTGGTGTTAATTCACTCGAGTGACTTTAACAATCCAGACAAGCACTCTCAAGACATGATCCATTTTTAGCAACTTGCTTCAAGTGCTTCCTAATGAAATTTAACAATTTCAGATCTAAAAGGTATTCTTAGTATTAGTATTTGTTCTTAGAATTGGCCAGAAACATCGCCAGTCTGTCTCGGCCACGTCAGGTTCTCAAATGAGGGCAGCAAAATTATTGTCATCCGTTTCGTTTGGTCTTCAGGAACCTATTGTTTCTGCAAGCCTGACAAAAGTTTGGTCATTTTCTACTGTCTTAGCTGTCCTTTCTTGGCAGTAAAAGGTCTCCCCGCTGTGCCAAACGCTGCATTCCTTGACCACACTTCAGAGAAAAAAAAGATAGAGACCATTGCAGTCCTTTGGGGCCATAACGTTGACGCTCATCTTAAATATATAGTACCTTCAGTTGAGGGTAGATCTGCCGGATCATAGTCAGATTGAGGGCATTGAGGACTTTGGGCCTGTTCAGTGTGATCACACCAGCCCGACCCACTTTTTCCAGGAGAACCTCCGGCTCCACATGACTGGACATCTGTGGCAAAAGGAAGAAATCTTACATGCTAAACCTCACTTACTCAAAACTTTATGGGTGGAGGACTTGAGCATTGCCATTGCAGATGAGCCACTCAATAGTTGGTGGAAATTAATATGAAAATGCAACATGCGATGGAAATAGGAATAATCTGAGAGCAGCAGCTCCAGTTTAGAGCAGCTTCTCACCATGTGCCCTTGGATTCTCTGCAGTCTGTAAAGGGACTTGAGTCTGAGGGAAAATAACCACAGAGATGAGCTAAGCACGACTTGTTACAGGACCAGTATCGAGCAGCACATTACAACTGACCTCCCACAGCAGACATGCAAAACTTTCTCGGGCACAAAGTGTAAAACGACAATAAAAACATCTCCATTGGTCCGGTCGCTAAAGTCTCTGGTGCTGTCATTGTGTGTGGTACTTCTCTAGAGGGCCACTCTGAAAAGCTGTGCTTGTTAGCCGTGCTTGTTACTAAATTCGTCACCACCTAAATGTAATTTTAGTATCAAAGCAAAACAATAACTTGGTTATAAAGGTCGACCAGCTGCCGACGAGTCTAAGGTTAACGGTCCTAGTTTTCTGTCAGCACACCAAGGACGGAAAAAACATCCTTGTGGGATAACAACAAATGCCGGCAACTATACCTGGAAGCAGTTGATAAAAGTGTTAAGGACATTATTACTTTGTGCTCAGGACCAGTCTAGGTCTCGCAATGGTCACTTTTCTCTCTTCTCTGGTCTGTGAGTTTACTTCCTGGATAAAAACAAGGAGCTGGCGCTGATTGGTGGTCATGAAAAACGTCATATGGGGCGGTCTCACCATCGATTGAGAGTCGTTCCTTGATATATTTGAACCACACTGCCCTCTACTGGATTCCATTCAAAGGACAATGGCTTTTTAAATAATTTAAATTAATTTACTAAAAAAAATAATAAAAATTTTGTCACTCAATTTTAGGGGGAACACCATGAAAAATCATGGCTTTGACTTTAAAGTCATGATCATTTTAGTCATGGTTTGCAATCAAAACAAAAAGACAATGGACAAAAACAATCTTTGTATTGAAACATTGGTCCATTTGTATACCGCTTATTCCCGATGAGAGGCTACAACCTGTCCCAGCTGACAGCAGGCTGGAGGCATGGTGCATTGCAGGGCCGAACAGAGACAAACAACCCCACACTTAATTAACCTAACGTGCGTGTTTCTGGGTGGTGGGACGAAGCCAAAGTACCCAGAGAGAACCCACACAGACACAGGGAGAACATACAAACTCCACACATAACCCCCCCCCCTACACACACACACCACACACAAAAACCCCTTCAAGACTTGACCATCACACCACTGTGCCAATTATTAGTGTTAAAATCCAATGGGACATAAAATGTTTAATTACATTATTGTAAAGTGAAACATTTTGTCTATTTGTGAATAGGGTCCCTCTGCAGTAGATAGGAAGGCTATATAGAAGGTGAACAGAAGAAGGTAATCAGAGGAAGGGTGTATAGAATGTGAACAGGGGAACAATACTGTTCAGATAGGGAGCAATAAAAAGACTTATTTTGCCAGTTGTTTGTTTGAAGAAACCCTTTGGATAAATTGAAGATTAGAATCCTGCAAACTGTATTTACTATTTTAACCACATTAAATTTTCAAAGTTCAAAACAACTAGAGTTAGAACTTCTAAAATGGCAAAACAACCACAAATGCATTAATTAAAGTCTCAGGGACTCGATGGGCCTATTTGTGTGAATTTCTCATCGATAATTTTTCCATATTTCATCACTTTCCAAAAGATTACACTAACTCTTATACATTTCTTGTCTGAACAAGAAATGTTTGCTCTGAAAATGACGCAGTGGAACATGGGTGCAACTCACCAGTAATCTGTCATGACCACACAGAGTGAGATAAGATAAACTGTGCATGCAGGTTGTGATTCAGAACTATAATCAGGGTGTGGCCGAGCAAACACGCTCAGTCGCCTTACCTGGGCAAAGAAACACGAAAGGAGTGATGGATGAAAAAAGACGGACACCCTATTGTTTGGTTTTTTAAATCGATTGTGCACAGAGGGCAGTTCGGTTCCAGTGCTCCCATGACTTAAGCAAAAACATCATTCCATTCACAGAGATCTTTAATAACTTTCCAAATTTTGGTGGTTATACTTCAACAGAGTGAATACATTCTTTTTTAACATGACAAAGGGTACCATTAAAACCTTTTTCCATGCAATTATTTTTTTATTTTTAGATAAAAGCTGGCATTTTCCATTGGGAAGCAACCACAGTGCATCAAAACCATATGGCAGGAGGATGAAGGATTCCAGGTTCTAACTGTCATCTTTCTTTCAAATTGAAGTATTTCCATTTAGTCAGAGTCACTGCTGCTACAGGAGCTGCTGGAGGACTATAACGAGAAGAAAACACACAAAATGGTGACATAAAAGACTGCGTTTTGAATAATAAATATAAAACTGGCAATATCAGCTTAAGTCTCTTTGAAAATAATCTTACCCCGTGGCCGTCTTTCCCTTTCTTGTGGCAATGAGCATGCTTGTGGCCATGCTTGTGCTTGTTCTTCTTCTTCTTCTGCTTATCCTTGTGTCCATGTCCGTGGCACTGTCCATGTCCCTGGCACTGTCCATGACCATGACCATGACCCTGGCCCTGGCCCTGGCACTGCCCTTGGCCATGGCCATAGCCAGGCCCAGGTGCAGGGCCTGGTCCGGGGTAGGGAGGGCAGTTTGACATTTGCGGATATGGGGGGTAACCCCCCGGCATCTGCGGAGGATTGCCGGGGTATCCACCAGGCATCTGCGGAGGATTGCCAGGGTATCCACCGGGCGTCTGCTGAGGATTGCCCCCTGGATACTGGTTTCCTAAACATGACGACAAAAAAGGAAACCACCAATGCATACCAAGGAAAAAGAAAAAACAACCGAATACAAAACGCCTACAAGTGTGAGTTATTCAGTAGAAACTGTTTACCTTGATTGTGCCCGTACATGTTCAAAATTCAGATGAAACTAGCTCTGAAAGGGAAAAAATGGCATTTAAAAGAAGTCAAGAAAACCTTAGAAAAACATCCCAAAACACAGATTGCGAATATTTAGCGGTTTCAGAAGTGGACTTACGGAGTGCGGGGGACAGGTCTGATGATGTATATGTGCTGTTCCTTTTTATGTGTTGCCACACCTCAAACTTAAACACTCATTACACCATGAGGGGCAAGTGTCTAAACTACTTTACAATCACTTTTTAGATCGTGACCTACATGAGTGTGTGTAATCATTAACATCCATATCAGCTATGACCAGTATCATGAGAGATGCACACCCTCCTCCCAACCACAGCAGCACTCTGATTTCCATGTTTTCACAGTTTTCCCTTCTTGCTGTTTAACTTCAAAATTTAAGTGGACAAACACTGCTGCTTTTACCAAAGTGTGAGAGATGAGGGGAATTGTGTTTAACTGTTTAATCATTTTCAGCCTCAAAATAACTGAAATGGAGAGTGGTACGGATCTGTATGCAAAAATTGTAGATTTAAAACATCTATAATAAAAGTCAGTGCCACTTTCAAATGGCAGCGTGAAAAGGCTAAACATATAATGAATTAGAGATATGCAGCAGATTAAGACAGAAACTGGACTGCAGATGGAACTGTAGGGTGTGTAACCGACAAGAATTGCTGAACAAAGGTCCCAATTTGATCTTCCTTAGGTACATAAGGACAGGGATATCCCGAAATAAAAAAAAACGAATTATGCGAGACATTTAAAGTCAAATAGATAACAGAGAATCAGAGGCAGCTTTTTAGGGATTAGTTGCTTAGTCATAAACACATTTTCACATATTTTAAAACAGGAATCATTAAGACTGTAGTTTATTCAATGTACAATAGGCAATAAGACAACAGCTTTTTACAAATATAACTGTTTTAGTACAATTAAGGGATGAAGGGATACTTGAGCGTTTGTTGTTGATCCTGTTAATTGCACATTTGTATTCACTCTAAATATTCATGTGGAGATATTTCATATATGTGATAATTGGTTTATGAAAGGTCATTGTATAAGTTCACAGTTAGATCTTATACTATAAAGACTCGACTTCACAGTGTTCAGACAGTTTATTGTTTGATTGTATTTGTGTTTAGTGGTTTGGCCTTATGCGTACAACCAAAAAATTGAACTTCAAGGCTGTCACAATGTTGAACCAGTTCTTGGAAGCATGAGGGAAGGGCAGTTGTGATAGGTGAAAGGGACAAATGTTTTATATCTAGTCAGATCTGGGACACAGATTTAGGTTTGGCTAGGACAATGCACACTTCGTAAATAGTGAAGGAGTCAAATATCTTATTTCCAATTTGGAACTACATGATAAATTGAAGTGGAACAATTTTTTTTTTCAAGATATTTGAAAAATAGATTAGAACTAAACTGAAGAAAGTTTCAGCTGCTTTTTATTTTCAGTCGACTGGATGACTGTAACAGGGTTTCCTGAAAAATCCCCCAAAACAACTGTAGTTAGTTAAGAATTCAGCGGGCGTAATTCTCACTTGGACCAAGAGAGGGAACCACATATTTCCAGTTTCTATTTAAAAACACATTAAGAAGAGTTGCCACTAGGACAAGCACCCAAATCCTTGTGGCAACAGCTCCGGGACCGGCATCCTGCACCCCCCATCGGAGCCAGTTGACCACCAGGCAGCGGTCAGTTGAAACATCCAGTCCCCTCTTCGGCCAAGACATGTCCAAGACATGGTGCCAAGAGACTCAGGCTCCTTCCCCACCAGAGAGGTGGCCTCACACGTCCAGAGAACCAGCTTCTGTGGTCGAGGGTCAGACCACCAAGACCCCCGCCTCCAGCCTGCCCATACCAGATTGACCCCGACCCCTCTGGCCCTTCCCACAGGTGGCAAGCCCATCTGAAAGGGGAACCCATGTTCGCTCTTTGGGCTCCATGAGTGAAAACCCAGCGTGCCCCACCTCCAGGCCTGGCTCCAGAGTGGGGCCCAGGTGACCCGCGTCCAGGTCAGGAAACACTGATTCCATCACAAAGTCTTATTGTTAGTCCTATTGTTATTGTTTTCATCATTATTATACTATAAAGTCAAGAGGAGCTATCTTAAGAAGAACTCAATTGAGTCAGAGTAATGACGGGAAAAACAATCCACAGCATGCCCCCAAATGAGGTTTAGGAATATTTATGAATAAGATTCGAAAAGCGGAAGTTGTTTCACGCCATAACATTATGATCGCCACTTCCCAACCTGGGCAGAAACATTCGTTTGTTATGGTTACGGCTTTTTCCTGAATGGGGTCATGGGGGGAACTGGAACCTATCCCAGCGGTCAATGGGCGAGAGGCAGGGTACACCCTGGACCGTCCACCAGTCCATCACAGGGCCACACAGAGACACACAAGCACACACATTCACTCCTAAGGGCAGTTTTGAGAGTAAAATCAACCTAACAACCGGGGACTTGAACCCAGAACCACCACACTACCGTGCCGCCCCCCAGGCAGAATCACCATGGTCTTAACACAGTGGTACGAAGACAGACACAGGCCAAAAAAAACAAGACGTCAGTCAAAATGAAGAAGGCGGCAAAACATCTTTTTTTAAAACTTTTTTTTATTGCATAACAAGTTCAAGCAACCAGTAGAAGTTCACTGATTAAAAAGGCTGTTTCCACTTCCGTAAAGGCGATCGTGCTTGAGTTAAAGGTTGATGAGCTTTGGTGAACCGAGGGCTGCGGCGGGTTAAGGATGTTGGCAAAGCCGGCGATCTCTTCTGAACCGTCCTCTAGTCAGAGTCACTGCTGCAGGAGCTGCTGGAGGACTGAAGGAAACCAGAAGAGAACGGTCACTTACTCACACCCGTCAAACTCATTTTCACTCAATACTTTGATTTTGAGATCCGAGAAAAAAAAAGCATTATGCCGTCTCGAGGTAATGACAGCTGACCTCCAAAACACATCAAAGACCTTATGGAACAAATGGATTGGACTCTGTTTTACAAAAAGAATCCCTCTTTGGTCTCTTACCCCGTGGCAGTCCTTCCCCTTTTTGTGACATTTGCCATGCTTGTGGCCACGCTTGTGCTTATGCTTGCGCCTCCATCCGTGGCCATGTCCATGACCATGCCCCTGACCACCACATTGCCCATGGCCATGCCCATGACCATGCCCCTGACCACCACATTGCCCATGGCCATGCCCATGGCCATGCCCATGACCACCACATTGCCCATGGCTATGTCCCTGACCACCACAACAGCCCTGTTGCTGGTCACCACAATGTCCATGTCCGTGTCCATGTCCGGGGCCATGTCCGGGTCCGTGTCCATGTCCGGGTCCATGTCCGGGGCCATGTCCGTGTCCATGTCCGGGGCCATGTCCAGGGCCTGGTCCTTGGCCATGGCATCCTTGAAGACAACATTTGAAATATAGATAAACTACAATCCTGCAGTATCTGGTCAATAAAAGTGGAAAAACTAAAAACAAAATTCGTGACTCACCACGCTGAAAACGATCCATCTCAAAACTTCCAACTTTTAAAAAGACGTATGAAATTCAGATGTATTCAGATCAGACGGGATTTTCAGCAGAGCTTTGCAGACGCTAACTTCCGGACTGCTTTGCAGGACTGGCATTTTATTCGATTTGAAGCAAAGCCCCACCTCATTCTGGGAAACTCCCCCTCACATTATTTTTTTTTAACCTGACCGCCTTTCAAAAGTATTTGCTCAGAGATTGAAAACTATGTGTGTTCAGAATTCTTCCCACACACGATCCACCTGTGGTGATGAAATCTCCAATCGGCAGCCGTCGGTTTTCTTAACCTCTGTACAGCCTGTTTGACAAAACTGTTTGTTGGTTTAACTAGTCAAAGGGTGGATTGATTTCTGACAAGAAAACCTGTATTTTTACTTTCTGTGGCCTTCCAGGATCATGTCCGAGGCAAAGTTCAAATCATGTTTAAACTCATTCTGTAGTCATCAACCTCCTAAAGATCAGTATTGTGTTCCTGAAAAATCACACAGGTTTATCGCTTACACAAATCCATGTGAAAGGTTGAATATGGCTAATCTAACTACCAAGAGCATATTTATCATATCCTGCGTTTAAGATTAAAAGAAAAGCATTGAGCTCCCCTGGAGGTTTGTTGCCGTCCTCGGGGACCAATACGCTCCAGATTTGAGATGTTTCCATTTCACATGCGCTAAAAATGAAATGGATCTCTCAAAAGCTTGCTGACAAGATCAACAAAAGCCTGTCGAGGACCCTGTAATTTGAGTCGGTTGTACAAAAGTGTACAAAAGCAGAGAAACATCCGACAGACGCTGGACAGTGGCTCACAAAGACTGGAGTTGGACAACCCTGGATTATGCTCTACCTCGAAACATTAGCCTGTAAATTACAGTTGAAAATAAGTCTGTCTTGTGAGGGGGATGAACTTCATTCTACCTTTTGACCAGCACCTGTTCATACGCCAAACTTGGAACAAACAAAACTAAAAATGAAAATTATTTCTGGCTCAGCCAGTTGACACTGATGTCGGATTTCAACCTAAAAGATCTTTGTCACTCACATGTTTCTGCACATTAGATGACATTCCTATTTCATGCATGTACCGGAAAAAAATGTAAATACTCTGACATGTTAAAGTTTAAAAAAATACGTTAAAAAACTCACTTTTCAATTAAAAAATCATATAATCACCCCACACCAAGAACCAAACCTGAAAAATGTAGGTGTGTCAGAGACAATGCAGGTTGTCAAAGTGCTTGAAAGGTGTTATTTATTTTTCTCTTTCAAATGAAGATGAATGGAACTGACAGTAAGCGATTGTGCGATGCATTCCAGAGGAATGTTCCTGCTGTTGGGGAATAAGATTAGAGCATGCCTTCCATATCTCCATCTATGTACAGACTTCAAAAGGAGATGGTCTGACCCATGCACAGAACGGCTGAATCTGCAGCAAGCTGGAAAACAAACAAGACAAAATAACGCATGAATACTCATCAACTGAAAACTCCCTCAGACCAGCACAGGGAAAAAATCACTGTATACGTTTTAGGAGTTTCTCGCACATTAAACTGTAAAACAGCGTAAATGAATTTGGGATCGGGAGTACACAGAAGATTCAGTTCTTCCCATTTTCTGTATAATGATGAAATGAGCAGGAAAATAATGTGAACACTCCCGTGAACTCATCGTTCACCGGAATGTTTCACAACACAGCATGTAGGAGGGAGCTTCTTAGGAACAAGAAAGTAACTTCTTGTTCCTATGAGTAGGCCACTTAGCGTAACATAGTCTTGGGTATACAGTTTCTACTGAGCAAAGGATGGGAAAGGACTTATACAAAATGGAACACTCCTAACTCTGCTGATACTGATGAACCACCACTAAGTCTAAGTCTTCAAAAATATTGAGCAACGAGTGAAACAGCATCTCTGAAAGAGAAAAGCACGGAGTTGAATGAAAACAAGCAGACGTCACGACTAAAGCCTTTTCTCTGGATGGAGGATATCAGGTCGCACTTTGCACCGACATGTGAACGGGGAAGTTTACAAGGCACGGGAGCTCCCGTTTAATGTGTTTGTTGTGGCTATGCAGTGAAGTCAGTGACCAGTTAAAGGGCGGTTACTGTGGTTACTGGGATCGAAAGCAGGCCCACTCGAAATGATCAGAAATTAGTGAGGCCGAATGAAAAGTTTACTTTATTATTAAAATACTTTATCATTAAACATAGAGTTCAATGGGGATCTTTGCTCTGACCAAATCGTTAAACCTTTCGCATGAATTTTTGTAAAAATATGTTTAATCCATTGCTCTAGAGATGATTCTTTGTTAGATTTGATCTGCATATTTTCAACCCGAGCACTTACCTGTTCTGAAACCGGCCAGGTGGGGTGTTGTGGGGGAAAGCTACATAGAAAAAAAGTACTGTACATGGATACTTTAACATAGATACAACTGAAAGAATGTTTTCATTGTTTCAGAAGCTAAATCAAGGCCCAAATGGCTCTCAAAGACCTGAGCACTTTGGGAAATCACCGTTTGGCTGCATATATTACTTTTTTAATCAGTTTTTTTCTTTTTTACTTACATGCAAAATAGGTTTCTAGGCTCACCTTTTTCCACCTTTGATGCAATGATCCAGTGTATTGTTAAAATCAAGATCGAACAGTAATGTACCATGAACCGAAATGCTTTCTTTATTTGGTTGTTCCAAAAATGCCAAGAAAAAAATGTTTCTGATCCAGGATATTGTAGCAAAAGTTCTGATAAAAACCAGCAGTGAGGACAGATTTTCCTCAATTTGGCTTCCTGTTAAGTCTAAAATAAGATAGAATTAACTTTGTTTTCCTAAAAAAAAGACAAGCTTTCAGGATCCATCCAGCTCCATCATTTATTGTGTATTTCACTGTTTATTTTCAGTCTACAGCTTTGCATGGCGTTACCAGAGTTTCTAGAAATACAGCCTGTATTTCTTATTCCCAAAGAGCTAAAGGAGCTGCCATAACACACCTGTCTGCACTCTGCTCACTTCACTTTCAGGGACAGATAAAATGATTGTAAAGATACTCAGGATAAGCATTGTGCACTCACAATTCAACCGTCTGATAATTCCACGGCATGATATGCTGGTGCCCTCGTGTGGTTCAGATTTGTGCCCAAAAACTTTTAATCAAGACGATCATGGCAGGCCAAAAAGAGGTGGGATGGCCAATCACAGCATTGAAGATTGAACAATATGTTTAATATTAGATTGAGTTTATATTAATGAGAGAATAAAAAAAAATGTTTTATTGAGGATTTAAAGCAGCATTTCTTCAGCAAATAAACTTTTTCTGTGCTTTTTGGAATGACATAAATCAGATTTTTTCTTTCATAATGATGACAACTTTCTCTACTATAAAGCACTTAGTCTACACACATTGTTCAATACATGTTATAATGTTTAGATGATTTTTGACATTTCAACTTCAACATGTTTCCTGTTCTGGACTTTATTAGGATTTACCAAGGCACCATATTCTCTATGTTACTGATAAAGAACCAACATTCCAGTTGCTTTTTGATCATTTTCTTGTGAAAATGCTTGTGGTACGTGTCACATAAAGTTGTGTTCTCCATTTTTTCAGTCCTCCATGCACAACACCTCTGGGAAACCGGCTACTTGAAAATCAAATCGCCACAATATTGGTGGAGAAAACATAAGTAACCCAAATGGAGAAAAACTGGAGACACCATAGCCTGAGGTATGTTATTAAGATAAACAAAAAGCATGGTTGAGCCAAGAAACAGGGCCATGAGCAGAAAAAAAAGAGAAGACAATGTGAGCCGAGAACCTCACAGAGGACAGTCGGGGGCCATGATCGGAAATTACTAATCTAAACACTCACAATTAAAACTACAACAGAACACAGCGGGCTCGTTTAAGGAATAATTACACCAAAGAAACCGTTAAGAACACAACTGACAGAAAATTGACACATAAACACTTTCAGATGTGATAGAATTTTATCATCCAGCAGCAAAACTTGAAACATTTTCTGTTCAATGTGCTTGTAATCATGAGTTTTAAAGTGCTCAATTTAGGGATAAATTCTGAAAATATTCCATATAGATCTTTAAGCTGTACACTTGAGATTAAAGAAATAAAAAGCGAGCCTCAAATCATGACTTTAGGGCGTCTTTTAAATGACAGTTCACCTAGATATAAAAAGATCTTAACAGAACTTCTTTAATGTGATGAAGTGTACTATTTAATGTGAGTCCTCTCATCCTGAGGTGTTTTCTGCTCGGTTGGCTGCACAGCTTCTCTTCCCGGCCAGCGGACTGCCGGGGTAGAGCCGGGAGAAGCGTCCGAGGGTCCAGACAGGAAACACGTTCCTGTAGGAGGTGTAGCTGATGGCGCAGCTCTTGTTGAACACGCCCGCAATGTTGTCCTGGGGGGAAAGCGAGACACACGCAAAGGCTTCAGTCGTGTATCGTAGTCGGGGATTAAAATGGCCGTGTCTTAATCTACCGTTTGGAGCATGGAAACCTAGGAACGGTCGTGGTTTGTGTGTTTATTGTCACCTGTGGCCAGTCTCCGTTGGGCAGCTGCTTATCGAGCAACAACCGAATGCCTCTTTCTATGGCCTGCCTGTTTGGGTGCCTGATAATAAAAAGGAGAGATTTGGTTGGGGTGAAACTGGTTGGCAGGTTTGGTTTGGTTTGGTTTGGTTTGCGTGCGTTACCTGACGGCTATGAGTCCTAACAAAGCCCAGCAAGTGTTGTGGATCTGGGCGGCGTTGCTCTGGATGTAGCGCCGCTCCTCACACGATTTGAAGTCCTCCCCCCACCCTCCGTCGGGCATCTGCCGCTCCAGCAGGAACTCGCAAGCTTTCTGCACCTCTTCGCAAGCGTCTCTAGAAATAAAGTTGTTGTTTTTTTAAGTCCTGCTCCGGTCAGCAAGCTTCGGACATTCCCTTTGTCTTACTTACTCGTTCTCGTAGACATGACCCATGCAAGAAAAAGCCTCAAGGCCGAACCAGGTTCCGTATGTGAAACACACCCCCCAGGACCTGTCCACAGGCCAGAACAGACCGCGGGTGACCTTTTGGATCCACGTCGGCTGGTAAACCACCAGGTCTGGACTCACCCCTCCCAGGATCCATCAGACCTCTGAGCTCTCCTGCAGTACTCCAGTCCATTCCTTAGAGTTGACCTAAAGAGGAACGACATCACTTTCTCTTAAACCGTAATGAGATATTAGAAAGGATACATCTAAAATTTCCAGTGCCATTTTATAACCTCAGAGAACGTGGTGTGTTGTGTACCTTATTTCCTCAGTGCGATGGTCAGGGTGGGCTTTCTGGAAGTGCCTCAGAGCCTGGATCACTGCTGATGTACACTCCACATACGTGTAGTCTATCATAATGTCACCTGTGGCAGACAGAGTCTCAGAAAGACATACAAACCCTCCATTTTACAACACACTGCGTTATGTCTTAAGGGCCAGCAGAGCCACCGTAATCAGTAAAAACGGCATGTTTTTAAATTCCTGCCCTTGGTTTCAAATAATATTGACAGTGTCTGAGCTAATCTGCATAGACCAGGCAGTCGACTCACCGAACACCTCAGAGGGGTTGAGCAGCTCCAGGAGTCTTCCTCCTCTCTTAGTTTCGTAGGTAGCGAATCCACCGTCAGGGTTCCGCATGCTTAGCAGCTACAAAGCGAGACGGTTAAAAAATTTGAAAGGAAAAAACAATCATGGACTTCTAAACGGTAAGTGAAGCGATGAGTCCTGTGTGCGCTTCTGAACAAAAATAAACTTAAAAAAACGTATAAAAGTCTAACAAAAACATTAATATGTCATTTGTTTATTGATTTTAACCTTAAAAACAGGCCTGTATCAAAAACAGATGTATGCAGACGTGTGATGGAATTTGTTTGCCAGGTGTTGTGGCGGTTAGCAACTCAATTCAGTTCAGTTCAATGGATGGATTGGGATAAAAACTGGGTGGAAAGAGTTAACATGAGCATGGGTGGTTGTTGGTCCCTTTGTGTTGACCCTATGACAGATTGGTGACCTCTCCATGCTGCACACTGCCCCTTACCTGATGGCAGCTATGATGGATCTGTTACTTTATTTGCAAATTCAGAAAAATCTGAAAATAGGATTTTGCTTTTTTTTTCTTAGAAAATCCTTATTTTTCTGGTTGGTAAAAAACTCTGAGTCGTTTTATTCCGGAGTCCTTTTCTGCGTGGACTCACCACGTTGACGGCGTCGTACAGACGCTCAGAGGCGATGGGCTCCCCGGCGGGGGGGCAGAGCTCCTGCAGCAGCATCAGCGTTTTCAGGCCCTCGGCCGTGCAGTCGGCCACGATCCAGCCGCAGTCCCGGGTACTGAAAGGGAAACCTCCCTAACAAAGACACGTCCCAAATACCATAAAACATATAGCAGAACATTCTAAGTACACATACTTATTCTAACAGCAACACGCTGACATTAAATCTTAACGCGATGCCATATTTGGCTGTACCTTGTTCATCTGTCTGTAGTATTTCTGGTAATCAGGAGGATTCTCAGGTATCTGGAGGAAGAGCAGGATTGATTTAGAGCTTCGGCACATGTTTTCTGATGCCGTTAACTGAGTGCTACGTCTACAACACAGAGCAGGTTTTGGAAGACGGCCTCCTCTGGTTAGAGAGGTTCGCTGTACCTGTGTGCTGGTGAGAAAGCGGCGGGCCTTGTGAAGACACTCGGCCAGTCTGGGCTCATTCTGGGCTCCTGCCTGAGTGGAGCCAAACAATCACGTCCCTCAAAATGTGTTCAGGGCTTTTCTCAGTTTGCACAATTTGGCCTCCACAAAATGCAATAGAAAACACTTCAAGCTGGGAAAAATATTAGGTATTAAGTTACCTCAAGAAAAGCTTGGACAGCAAAACAAGTATCCCAGAGCTGAGAGCCATTTGTTCCCTGTGGAGGAAAAAAGATGACATGGAAACTTATGGCACATGGAAAAAATATATAAAATCACAAAGTTGCATGTAAAGGTATAACCAATGGGTGTAAAATTAAACTTCCTAAACTCCTAAAGTCCTTCTGAAACAGTCGCTCTCACCTGCATTTTCATTCCGTCCAATCCCAACCTGGAAAATCAGGAAAAACTATCTTAGTGGGTTTTCTTATTTCTTACTAGCTGACAGATTAACTCATTCGCTGCCAAAGACGTCTATAGACGTCTTTTCAAATCCAACCGCTGACTGCCAAAGACGTCTATAGATGTCTTTTATGTTTTTCAATGCGAGTGGCTTGGGGGACGATCGGCGAAAGTTTTTCCGTAAATATCGGGTCTAGACAGAGTATGGACTAACAAATTTACCCTCTAGGTAGCTGTGCCACTTTTGATGGGAGATTAGCATAGATTGTAAGCAAATAAAAACAAACGCAATGGTTCGCTATGAGAGAAATGGCGCCGGTGAGACGCACGTCGAAGAAGAACGGAATAAGGTAGAAACAATTTTTTTTCCTGATGATAGAAGAGAGTCTACTCTTTCTTTTGGTGTGTTCGGTGTTTACATAGTCATGGCACAAACTATTCTGTGGCTCTTGAAAAATCAGTCAAAATGCTCAAAAAACTCTGGCAGTGAGCGACTCTCTGTTCTGAAAATTGCTGGCAGTCAATGAGATAATACTGTT
This sequence comes from Menidia beryllina, assembly GCA_013363375.1. NCBI lineage: Eukaryota > Metazoa > Chordata > Actinopteri > Atheriniformes > Atherinopsidae > Menidia > Menidia beryllina. The sequence continues at coordinate 1,304,317 of JABUIW010000172.1, read as the reverse complement.
GGGATATCAGTCGCCGACTGGCTGCCTGACCAGAGGTAGTCGGGGATCCTGGACACGTGCTCCTGGAAGGCCGGAGACGAGGGGCCATCCACAAACCAGCGGACCAGCATGTTGATGGTCTTGGAGATCTGAGGGAGGAGAGCCAAAACCTTCCTGTCAAACGTTTAGGTCTCTTGTGTTCTCTGATATAGCGACTGGACCATGTGGGAGCTTCTTACTGGCCCGATGCTGATGCACTTGGTGAAGCGGTCATCAGCCTGGATGTGCTCGTACAGCTCTTTGACGGCTTTTTCCCGGAGCGCAGAGCTGTGGTGGGCTTCGTACATATTCAGCATCACTGAGAGGTGACGGAAACACTAAGTTAGAGGGAGGATTTGTGATGTGGCTTGAGGCAGGAAGCGGTAAAAAAGTGATCAGATTAGCCGTGAATCCCTGTAGGGACTGCGTGATGCGTTCACGTACTGTAGGCCACAGTGAGGAGGGTGCTGTGAGGTGTGTAAATGTCACATTCGGCCACATTGTTCCTCTGAGCAGGCCAGTTGATGGTGGCGTAGTCCTGGATGTACAGCTCCTAAATAGAAAAAAAAAAATCTAATGAGCTGTCCAAACTTTGATGTCAAGTATTTTATTGACTCTCTAAGAAACAAACAGCAAACAAAAATACTCCAGCATTAATATGTAATATGCATATGGAGTAAGGCCAGTCTCAGAGGATATTTCCCTAATTTCGACTAGTAAACTATGATCCCCGTTTAAGCCGGCGAGCCGTGCTGACTCAGCAGCTGGGAACCGGGGGTTCCTGCCTTCTGCAGTGGGATCCATAAAGCTTTTCCTTTCTTAATAACTAGCTCATATCTGTGCAACCACGCTTAAAGAAAATCATCCCCTCTACATTTAGGAGAGACATCATCCACAGTGGACTAAGGACTCTGTTTCTTTTGGACTAAAGAAGCCTCCTGCCCTACGTCGTGCTCTAGGAACTAGTAGTAAGTTTTCTTAGGGCTCATTTGAGACTCGTTCAGCATAAACATACAAAAACAACTGGACTCCCATTCACATTATCTGGATGTGTTACTCTGGTTTTATAAACCTGGTTTGTACCATTTTGGTCATACCAACAGGTTCTAAACGCCATTGGTCAGTCAGTTTTAGGTAGACTTTACACAATTTGTATTATGAACCCCCCCTGGAGCTTATGGACTGTTGACTCCTGGTCCAAATAGAAGACAGGCCCTGTAGTGGTGTGTGGTGGTTTCAGCACCTGTCTGAGGCTGAGAACCAGAGAGTCTTCCTCAGCAGCCAGTCTGACGGCATAGCAGTAGCTCATGGGGAGGTAGACCTGCCGACAGTGACACCAGAGGGTAGAGGGGTGGGCTGGCATCCAGGTGGGGAACAACCTGGAAAGACAAAAAAACATGTTAGCCGCTCAAAAATCTGTCTAAAAGGGGAAGCATTTCCCACTGTTCCAAGAAGCTGACAGTTCTTCTCTACATCTAAAAGCAGTTTGGAGATGGTATACGTGTGCTCATTACAATGTAAACATTGTATTGTCATCTTATGGAAAGCTATGGAAGCACCGTCTGTCAATGTGTGGTTTAAAAACCTGTCTAACACTCTGGCCATGGAAACATTTACTTATGGTGAAAAAAGGGGAAGTTACAAAGCTTCCACAAAGTTTGGGAACAATTTAAAGACTTCTTGGAAAGCCAGCAAGATGTACAAGATGCATAGGCTGTATATTTCAACTTTCTGAATTTGCAATATAGATATTATAAGAGTGTTTTTTTTCTTTCTCTTTCTCTCCCTATTTTTCTGTCTTTCTTTTTCTTCAATGTTGTTTTGTGTCTGTTTTTTTTATCTAAAAAAAAGTATTTTCCTTCTATGTTGCTACATATGTATTTGTGATCTATGTTGTTGTAAAAGTTTGAAAATGTAATAAATAAAATTTAAAAAAGCAGTTTGGAGGGAACAGTCGGGGGTTTTTAGTGCTCACCACATCTCTGGTAGTAATGTGTTCATCCCCTCCCAGCTGTAGACGTTTAATATAGCCAACCAGAATTTACCCCAGGACGGAATCCCAACTGCACCACCTGTACCAAACCAAACCATTTACTGTACTGTTAGCAAACTGCAGCCCCTGATCAGACAAAAACAAGACACTTGATGACAAATGTTAAAAGTGATTACATTTAAAGTAAATAAATGACAGAAATCGATGTAATGCAATCTTAGACTGGGTCCCAAGCTTGGGCTTTTCCCTACAGCCTCCTTGAGTAATTTTATGACATCATTTATTGTAGAAGAAGATTTAAATCTCTCTAAGTATGTCTTTGGGGAGATTTATCATACACTTAAATCTCTTGCGCAGTTGTCTTACCACATTTGGGG